>JAKGUB010000557.1:23462500-23825000 GCA_026261675.1 Hippocampus mohnikei | reverse complement strand
ATCTCTGCATACACTAATAACTCTGTTGTGCTGAGAATGAGTGGAATGACAAGAACATTTTGGCAAATTATAGTTCACGGACAGCCACATCTTTCAAAGCACCATGCTGTACATGCCAAAACAGTGGTAGGCTGTCAACCCGAAGTGCGTTCAAGGCCTTGTAAATAAGTCATAGAACTGTCATTGGTGGAGGCAGAGGTTGTGACCATGGAATGGCTGGGATATTTGATTCTCACCCAGCATTAGCAGAATCTTTGGGAAAGGCTTTATAGATCAGAACAAAGGAGCGGTAAGGCTTTATCAGAGCCAACACAGTGAAACACACGATGGGATCAGAACCCAAAGGTCAGTTGCGGCTGTGAGCTGTCATGTTGTCTGCTCTGTTTACTCTGCACTGGTGCCATTGGACACATAACACACATCTTATCTTGAATATAAACTCACAAGACAGTTCATTAGGTACAACTGCACAATGTAATGGGATTCGATTCAAAGATCACTTTTGAGTCATCCTGTAAAGGAGGGCTTATCTATATTCAAGACGTCTTTCTCACATTATGGTTACCTAATTGAAACAAGCAATAATAGAACTTCTCAGTAACATGCAGCGATGTACAGCCTTCTACTATATGGATATGCATTTCGGCCACACAAAAAAGAAAAAAAACGGATCAAGTCATGTTACAAGAATAACATTGCAATAATAGAATCGTAAAAATACCCATTGAAGAAGGTTGAACATTTAAGTAAGTCTCAAACATATACATGAACACATTCACTGCTGTGGATGTTGACAGTAATATAATATAAATATTTATCATCACTGTAACCATGTGACACACAAAAAACATGAGTTAAAAAAAACACATATTCTTCTAAATAATTTAAAGGTATCCATTCATTTCATACTCTTAGAGATGTAAATGTTTTTAGAGAAAATGTACTTTTTTGTAGTACAGAGTATGGGCAGGGGTAGGTAGTTGAAAGTGTGTGTCATGATTGGAAAGCAAAAAGAAAAAAATGATGCAGGTCATGAAAGGAATGACAAACGGGATGTTAAAAAGCCACTCATGTTCAAACCGAGCCATGCGGTGAATTTGTGTTGTTCATCAGTCAATTTTCTGCTTGACATGTTTATTTTCGACATGCTATTCTTGTCGTGGATACATTTGGTTTACAAGTGTAATTTCTGTGTTGTTAATTAATCAGGCCCCCTTAGCATATGTGATTAAATGACAATTCAGGTGACTTCTACCGCCAAAGTCAACCCAAGAGTTGCTTAATTTTTTTCTAGACGATGTCAATATTAGCAGACAATACCACAATGATGTGACTTCTACTGGGTTCCACTCATCGGTTAAGACAAATCCCTAATCCCTCACAAGACAATAATAACAATAATCATGTAATCCTTATTCCATGATGGAACTATTTTCTGAGAAAGATTTCTTTGGGGGTTCCAGCAGAGGTTCTATTCGATGGAAGGAGCCAAAGGGAGTTATTTAAAGACAAGGCAATTAAAATAAGACACAGTGGCCAATTCTCCCCACCGTGCTCATCATCTCTGATACAGATGTCGCAGTGTTGTTTCGTATTGTGTTGTATCGATTTGGTACACTGTTGGCGCATTTATTTCCATTTCTTGAAAAAAAAAGTATTAATACCTGTTATTAGAGAAGCATACCATTTTAACCAACGTGATATACAAGCTGGAAATGTGAGGAGAGTGTAGGGCCGCAACAGATGCTGCTGACTGGAGAATAAACTCGGCACACATGAAAGAGGATGAAGGTCGTCTTTATTCCCGGACTTCAGAAAAGCCTGCCAGACCCACACAAGCATTTACAAACAGTATTCAAAACACCCCAAGCAACAATGAGTCTGCACACATTGAATCGTGGCTGAACGTTGACAACCACTCATGGCCATAATTAATCATGAATAATCCACTTACAGAATGTTCACCACTCATCTCGCTGTCAGCATGCGGGATCTTCCATTGTTATGCAAATCGAATTGTGATTAAAAACACATATGATGCATGCACGGCTTCTGTGAGTTCTTTCATTTGAAAACTTCGCTGTTTCTTATGCTTTACTGTGTTGTTTGTCTTCTTATAAAAGCCAGCATGTCTGAAGAGTTTCTCGCAGGATGAGGTGGTTCAAAACCTCTCTGCTCCCTGTTCAGGTGTAATGCTCCCCACTACCTCCTACCTGTTTGAGATCGCAAAAGTAAAGCAGCACAGTTTCCGTAAATTCTGCCACTGAAAGATCATATTTTGTCAAATGATTCTCCTTTCTTATCCTCTTTTCCTCTCCTCACCTTGGACATTCTCCCAGCTCTCATTACCTAGCCTTCTTCATAGACCTCAGTGGACGTGCAGACTCCTCTCACTTTTCTCTATGCACCTACCGAGGGCACAATTTATCTTTTGCTCCTTTTTTTTTTTTGCACCAGCTCCATCTGTCAGTTATACCTCCATTCCCCATCCCCTCTCTCAACCAATCATTGACCATTTTCCCTCCCTGGCCCGTTCTACACCCGCCACTCCATTCTGCTGCTTTGTGTGCCACACCGGTGCTCCTTTGGCTGTGCTGCAACTTGATCTGCTTCTGCCTTCACTTTCTGCGCCCACATGAAGTGAGTGACGCAAAGCTTGGGGAGGGGAGCTGGGGTTCCCTTGCTGCTGTACGCGCTTGGACGTCGTTCTTAACCGAGAGGGAATGACTTCACCCTTGTTGAAGTGAAAGGTCGATATGGAAGGTTTGCTGCAGAAGTGAGGAGGGGGTCTCAGTTGGGGGCCTCGGACTGGTGCACTGGAGTGCTAATGACGGCTCTCCAGGCACTGTCCTGTGGGGCATCATCACCACGGCTGTAGAGCTCATTTACACAGGCTAGCTACAGCGGATCAGAGACACAGTATGCGAAAAAAGGAGGGCCGCCCAAATTATGGTTAATCAGAGGCACCTGTAGGCAGCCAGAGCCTCCCTCCCCATTACCTTCCGTAACGCACCCACCTTTCCCCAAAGCACACACTACTCCTCGCTGCTGTAATTATTGCAATTGCCTCACTTGACTTTCATTCTGAGGCATAGAGCTGCGCAGCTTGCCTTCTAATGAGACACCCAAAGCTATGATCTGGAGGTGTTATTTATTATCTGATTATTCATTCTGCACAGCACGTATAATGTCAATTATTTAGATTTGCACGTTAGCAGGGCATGTGTTACAGAGCTCTCTCCAACTGCGCTTATCGACATTCACCTCTCATCGCTTCATCACGGCGGATAGAGCGTTAATTAGGTTTGAGCTTGATGTACACACAACTAAAGGGACGTGATTTGAATCAAACCGCGTTTAAATATGAAATGACACATATGCATTAAACTTTAAACAACTTGAGTTCGTTTGGGCAACAAGACTAAGTCCGCTTCGATGTGATGGCAAATAGAGGTATATAGTAGGGATTAATAAAGAGACCAATGTGATGTAAATGGGACAGACCAACCAAGGTATCAAAGAGTGACGTCGCACCTCAACATTTACAGCTGAAGAAGCCTTTTTGGATATAAGGTGAGACATTTTTCGACCAACAAGAACAAGTCACATTGCCTCAACCTGTGCGGGTTCTTGAACACATTTTCTATTTCTATTTTGAATTGCTTTCTACAGTCAAACCTCGGTTTTCTAACGTTTCGGTTCTCAACCAATTCGGTTTTCACCCAAAAATGTTGAGCTTTTTATGCCTCGGATGACGAACAAATTCCAGTTCTCGAACGAACTGAGCGCACTTGAATGCACCATTTGACTCCCCATGCCTTCTTTACATGAGGAAGTGACGATTCCTCGGGGAGACGAGGAATGAAGCTTCCCCGTGTTGCTTTCCATTGTGAGCAGACGTGTTCAGTAACCATTTTTATTTTAAAAAGAGTGTGGTTTCGGTTTTCAAACAATTTCGGTTTTCAAACAGCCCTCTGGAACGGATTATGGACGAAAACCGAGGTTTGACTGTATATGGTTTGAAAAATAACTTGTTAAAGTTATTGTTGTGGGTATTATAAATGTAAACACCACCAAGGGCTTGTAATTGGATCACACAAACACAATCTGTGGGGAAAAAAACAACATTATGCTCATCAAAATATGAAGAGTTCTGTCACTAAACATGGAACGTGGCCTCATTATTTCAGCTTGATGAGCTGCCACACCTGACAGAAACATGACACATTGCAAAAACAAAAGATTTGTGCTCCTTGCCTGAGCAACTCATTCCCTCGTGCCCACTGAGAAGACGTACAGCGGTTTGCACTGGGAAGGGAAAAAAAAACAAGTTCAAAGGCATTGTTTCTTTTCCAAAGTGGCGAACCATTTGACAAAAGATCCAGATTCATACGTTTTATCTTGAATCTTGGTTGATGAAATGGAAGTGCTGCACATTTTGTTTTGTTTGCGGTGGTAAGGTGAAAGGTGAGTGTGAGAAACAAAAAGCAGGCAGGAAATGGGTGGGTGGAGGAGGGGGTTCGAGTCTTTCAACATACTTTCTGTCGTGGTCGAAAATCTAATTCCTCTAAGTTTTATGAAACACACTGCCACACACGCTTAGATTTGTACTTCTTTATTGTGTTTGTAGTTATGAAAATCAGAACACGGGCAAGCTAAGGGTTTATGACAGAGTTTGTACAACTACATTGTCATAGATTTCCGCTGTTTACAAGATGATGGATTACGATCATCAGTGCAGGGCCTCTAATCTAATCTGGAACACTGCTCATCAAAACGGCTCTCATAGGAGGTGCGCTGATCTGAGATCATAAAAGATGTCCTTGTTTTTTCTCCATTTTTAGACTGATCTAAAGCTAAAAGTGATGTTAGATCAGCAATGTCACTTTGAAAATAATAGTGCTGATCTATTTTGCGCTCTGATGTTGAAAACAATACGTCTCCACATGGTATCAACATGACTTTAAGACTGTGAAAACACAAATAGACGGAGAGACAAATAGATGACAAACAATGTGTGCTCCCAACATTTGCACACAAAACATACAAAGTACAACTGGAACATCTAAATATGCGACCAAAATTGAATGCAAATTAATGTCATAAACGTTAAAAAAAAACAAGATTCGGGTAAGCCAACACGCACACAGACATAATCACGTGATGTACTGTAACCTGGCATTTCAATAAGCCATAAACATCTCGGCTGTGGCGAAACCATTCTCCGGCAATTTGTCATTTGGAATCAGAGCCAAATTAGATTCAGCACGGCACAAAACCAGTTGCAGAATCTCACACCCTGCACGATGCAAGTGAACTTGGGGTTTGTCGATGATTAGACCGTATCATGTACTACAGCTAAGGATAAAATATTTCATGAGCCAAGCATTTAAACGGATATATACAGTATGTACATTGTAGTCTTAAATAATATAATGACTGCAATCTTTTTTGGCTTTGAGTAAAAGACTGTCCTGCTCCCTGCTCACATATAATGACACACTTGAGCTGTTAAGCCTGTCCTTTTGAACAGACCATCGCCACAGCAAATGGCACCGCAATGTTAACTGCATAGTCCAAAGTGTATTTCTTCTCTATGGCCTGCAAGTGCATTTGTTTTCATTAGGTGGGATTGGTCAGCAGTCTGGACCTTTGCGTTCAGTAATGGAGCCTGCGATTGCCGGCCTATTATAGACTCCAAGTGAAATAAATGATATATTGATCTTAAATATTCCACACTCTTGACTCTCTGTGTGCAGCCACTACCACCATAACAGAAAGTCTTGTTAACATGTCTTCTTTAGGGACTATCCGGTGGACTATTTCAGCACTTCCTTCACTGGAGTGACAATTGTGCAGTTAATGTGCTAAACTTGACACTGTTTTCCAAATCTCATAGAAATAAATAAATAAAAGATCCCTCGTTCAATGCCGTTTGTAATTATCCCCCTTTGAGATAATTACAAACAAACCTATGCAAGCCATTTTTTCTATATAGAGTACCAATGACTGAATCATCTTTTCCATTCATTATTCCTTCCGGGGGTGTGCCCATCAGCATTCTTCGAATAACCACACCGGAGTTGAAAAGGAGCCCTCCATACGATGTGATGAAAGAGAACAGTCAGCAAGTGAGACGTGCAGGTTTTGACCACAATTACTTCTTGAGTCTACCACTGGCTGGTTGTCCACAGTGTTGTTGTGGGGATGCTGGCAGAGATCTTAGGAAGGGGTGGGCTGGGACGAGCGATTCAGAGAGGCTTGGGGAGGAAGTGGGGGAGGCACATTTTTAATTTGGGTCATCTCCCAGTCTGCATGGGGCCGAATGATGAAGCCTCCTCTGCAGATTATCTGAAAACACATATGTTGTACTTGTACTGGGTACCCACCTGAATTAATTGCCCTAATTATTCCTGATACGAGAGGGAGCAGGGGTGGGGAAACATTTTGTAAAATAGTACTTCATGAGGCGTGTTCTTCTGACTAAGACCACAACACAGTCTCAAAGGATCGAGGCTGTCTGTCACGACGACAGGTCAAGCTTTAATTGCTTTAAAAGGCGAAAACACGCACATGCTTCATCTCAAATGGGATTTGCCAACCGGATGGGATTGGTGGGGGGAGTCACTACGGGTGCAAGTGTACACACTAAACTTGACCACGGTTGAAAAAAGGAAAACTAATGCCATGACAACAACAGCAACAAAGATAAGATTAAACATATACAGTATATGGGACCATTCCAATATTATTGGACACAAACAAAAGATGACTGTTTCAAATTTAAGGTGTTTGTATATCAACCGATATCGCGTTCTAGCAACTTTTTTGGTCATTGCAGCAGTAAATGCGTACTACGGAGATAGGAATTTCCTACACACCGAATCCGTGCATCGCATGTGGCTCAATTGTTAATTTTGAAGACAGTGCAAGTGGTTAGGAGAAAACAAAACATTTTATTGATAAACTAGACCAGTTATAATTTAATTTGCTTGGGTTTTCATGTAAATTGCCGTCCATTCACAACTCAAGCTCAAAAACACTGACTAATTTCTGCAGGTGTTATACTCCACTTGATTCATCTCACTTTATGTGTAACTGGTTATGTTAATAAGATTTCAACTCAATTTATTCAAGTGCTGATCAATGGCGTGCAATCTCGGCACCTCATGCATTATGTATTTTAATGGAACTCACTTGCTTTATAGCTGTACGGCTAAAGGTTAACAGTCCCAATAGGTGAGACTCCCTGAAGATTAATCTGAACTTCAAACATCTGTCCCCCCCACCCCGATCTCCACCACTCTCCATAAGGCAAAGGTGCACAACAAAAGAGAAGGTTGTTTTATCATCAAAACTCCTCATGGGTCATTGGAAGAAAGAAAGCAATTTATTAGCTTCAAGTCTTTTCTAATATTAATATGACCAGAAATGCCAGCAGACATTTTTACTCAGTGAAGAAAGTGATGCAGAGAAGGGATAAAATGGGAAGTTGGAAGGAAAGTAAGTGAGGGCAAGGGAAGGGTGCAGACACATCAGGGGGTGGAGGATAATGTGGAGGAAGGTGAAAGCAAAATGAGGGAAGGGAGTGTGACTGCAAATGGGCATAAAATCACAGAGCATGGAGAGATACCGCACCGTCTTCACGAAGACATTGAAAATGAAAGTCATCTCAGCGGTGGGACCTTAAGCCTCTTCTCCTTTCCTCTCTGCAGTTAATATGGAAAACATTCAGCCGTCTCTGAGGACCATCGTCTCTTGCTGCTGCCACTCCCTGCACAATAAAAGTGGAATGCTACTCCCAAGATGAGAGTCCCATGGAAGTAGGTGATGACTGAGGTAAAAAAATAAATAAATAAAGACCCTCCAGTCCAGACTAAATCTCTAAGTGGAAACAGAGAGGGCTGGAGAAATATCCTGTGAGGGTCACTTCACAGTTTTCGCTTTATTGTTTTCTCACTCATCAAGAAGTGCCCCTGGCAATTGGTGCACGGCATTGGACTGTCTGCGAGATGCAGCTTTTCTATGACTATGAGAGGTGCACATTCTAAAGTCCCATTTTGTGTCTGCTTAGTAAAGCTGTGGGATAGATGGCTGGAAATATCCTACTGTAATTTATGATTGTTCAGGAGCAAGCAAATGGTGACAGGATGCAGATGCGATGGGTCTTTTTGGTGGTTTTGAATGGAATAATGCCAAAGAAAGACCTGCATCTGGCCTGCCTTAGTATGGATTGCTTTTTTACACTACTGCTTGCTATACAAGCAGCCAGAAATCAACACGGCTGTGAGGTAATGAGAAGGAATCTGATTTTGTGCAATCAAAATTTGGCTGCATTAGCCACCATTATTATTCTGTCATTGTTTGAATTTCACACGGATGAAAGTGGATTGATGGCGGGATGTACGATTGCTTAGGGAATAAGGGTATTTGGGCTGGTGAGTGGAGAGCTTAAAGCTGTCAGAAAATCACTTAGTCGACAAAAGATTTCACTCGTACACATGACGAATAACCTGGAAAGGAGCAGTTGCCTTCAACACAGCCTGAACTGGGGCCAGCCATTTTAACTGGCGCCATCAGTCCTACAGGTAATGCAATTACATGTCACTAATATCTCCCGATGCTCTTCAAATTGCAAATGCACTTTTGCTAAATAGCATGCCCTGTAATAACAAGTGACAGCACTCAAGGAGACTGGAATGAAAAAAAAAAGAAGGAAAAAAAGCTTTTGCCAGTGATTGGTTCAAAAAGGTTCCGAATTCTCTTCCTGCAGAATTTACGAAGTGAAAACAGCTGACTGTAGTTATAACGGTTTGCTGTTTCACGCCTCGGAACTCCTCACCTAAGGTTCAAACAAATCAAAAACATGTTTTAAAAACATCTTAAAACTACTTCTCTCTTGGTTAGAGTTCAACCAATGGGTGATACTCATCGGATTTACAAAGAGATCAAGAGTGCACTGTCTGTAGCAGTTGGTGCAGTTAGGGCTCACTTCCATCCGAATGTGGAGTTTTGTGGGGAATTTGTTTTCCTTTTTTTCATACTTTATTAAAAATGAGTTTGTCATGTTTTCTTTAGTCGCACCCATAGTTGGGCCTTCTTTAATTGGAATGCCAACTGCCTACTGGGTCTTCTGAGTTATCTTGGGGGAAGCAAGTCTTGCGATCATGCGACAGTCAAAACCGCCCGTGAGAGATGAATACAGCCACCTTGCAGAAAAATAGGCGTACGTGCACGCTTGCAGTGGTTCACATCAAGAAAACGCCGCGGGGCGACACACAATAGCAGCACATCGTTAGAAGTTCATCGAGTTGCCTTAATCTGAAGCGAAATCTCTTCACTTGATGGATTAGCTGGAATATCAAAGAATACAATGCAACATACAGTAACTAAGCGGGGCTGATCAGGAGCTGCGATAGCGACAATTTATCCATAGAGGCGAGCGATAGAGAGACACACACGGGGGAATGAGCTCTCGCTCCCTCTATCCCCCCTCAAGGCAACATCAGGGTAAATCTTCGAAGGGATTATCCCAGCAACACAATGTTCTCTGTTATGCACATCGTACGCCTGTTTAAGCACAATTGACAATTTCGTTATTTTTATTGTGCATGGATGAAAGTCTGACAACGGATTGTCTTGCTATTCTCTTTGGGATTGCGAAATAGGCTGGCTATGTGTTGTTATTTCGTAGTAAAAGCACAGGAAAATCTGAGATTACACAGAGGAATGAGTCAGTCTGTGAATGCCAAAAGTGGAGTGTTTCAATACTGTACCCATTTTTACAGACCGTGCCTGCAAGTAAAGACACATCAGCTGCTTCTTGCTTCAAAAAAATGGGCCTTGAGCCAGCGGGAGTAAGACAATACCCGTTCAGTGTGAGATGCTTTGCTTTCCAAACTTTAGTTCGCCTGCCAGCGCAATTGAGGCTCCAATCGGTCTTAAGTGAGCCACACATGGGATCTGTGTGGGAAACGGCCTGCTTTTCATTCAAGGTAAACCGATAGCTTCACATATTGGTAAAAAGAGTATCTTCATCCAAAATCCTGAGCCCATCTTCTGACTGGCAGGCCATTATTCAATAGTTTATTAATTTTCACACATGTTTGTGTTTTGTGCCAAATCCCCAGCTTGTGTGAAGAGACACAGTTTTGGAGCAATTAAATAAGTCACTCGTTGTTTTACTGATGGCAAGCCCTCCTTATAGCCTCATTTTCCAATCTCTTCCTCCTGCTGTTTCTCCTCAAGACATCGCTTAAAATGTATTTTCATCATAGCAGCGCACGCCTTTGTTTTAACTCTGCTTGCCCCTAAAATCGTGAAAACGACTTTGACACTTGACGTTCTAAGAAAAAAAGAGACAAGGAAAAAAAAGTCCTTTAGTAACACAATTCATCAGATAAAAGGAAACAATCCTCACGTTGCTGAGGAATGTGTGTGGTGACTCGCAGCGTGTTTGATGCTTTGTTCTGAAAGTAGTCAAGGACGGTTCCTTTGTGAAGAAATTTCAGCCCACAATGCTAAGGGTGGTTGTGGGTTTCCATTTCTGGATATACTTCACCTGATAATTCTTCTCCATAAGCTTGAGAGGCATCGTTGCAATGTAGTCTTGTTTGGCTTGTTACAAATCCTGGTAGAATCTTATCTTGCATGCCCATATTCTATTTATTTGTTATCTGATATTGCCATAAGTATACAAGTCACTGTGACGATTTGTCATCTTTTATTACCTGTTCTGTGAAGCACTTGCGTTGCTTTTAAAGTACGAAAAGTGCTGTATAAGCTTGATTGATTTGGTTGTCGATTACTACTTTCTTTGAGAATGGCTTCTGTGAGAAAACTTCAGAGAAAAAGAAAGACTACTAAGAAGCCCCATGTCATTCGCTTGCTTCGGGGAAGATGCAATCACGGTCACTTTTGATATTGCACAACAAATACTTCACAGTGAGAAACAGTGCCGGTGCACACCACTGCAAACTACAACAATAAGAATACATATTTTGTCAAATGTATACCTCTCTGGTAGTCATCAAAACTTAACGTGATTAGGTTTGCAAAGGGTGATAGAGACGCTCCCCAGGTTACAAACGAGATACGTTCCGAACGATCGTTCGTAAGGTGAATTCGTTCGTAAGTTGCTTCAGTGCTATATTTTGTCTGGAATGTATGTTTAAGGCTTATATGTTTGACATCCACATAACGGGGAGAGAGCTTTTCGTCACGTTCTTCAGGGCTCGAGGGGGTTAGCTGCCCGGTAAACTAGCAGCGGCTTCAGCTTGAAGCTCCCGATATTTCTGTTTATAAATGATACAGATGGTCGAACGATTCATGTTGTATGCAACCGCAACGCTCACCATTTTCTCACCGCATCAAGCTTCTTTATTATTGCCACTTTCATTTGAAATGAAATGGCTTGCCTCTTCTTTACACTTGCACTCTCACTAGAAGCCTTTCGCTTTTCACCAACCATATTGAATAATGGATGCACGAGATATTTAACAACTGGGCAGAGGAAGCCAGATTCGGGGTGGATGCTGGGCGAGCTCTCACAGTGCCTCACGTCGGTATTAGCGGCGGAAAGAAGTACTACAGTACCTGTACTCGGAAAAAGGCGTAAAATACAAAATCCAACTTTTTCTTTTCTTTTTCGACATACCCGTAAAAATGTTCGTATGTACCGTTGTTCGTAACTCGGATGTTCGTAAGTCGGGGGGTGTCTGTACTGATGCCGCTCAGGTATTGGATCTTATGATGCTCGAGTGTACTGATTGTAGAGGCAGATCGCTATAAATGTACATGAAGTGAAAGCGTAGCTCGGCACTCTACGGAATGACCACGGGGTGATCAACCATACATCATCAACCAGCCAGTGTCACATGACGAAAGCCTATGTTGACAGAAAATGCACGCGCTTATAAGATCAGTACATCACCCGCACATCAAGAGGAGCAGACCGCATGGCTTACATTTACACAGAGTCATTCAAATGACCTCTAAAGTGTTATCTTCACAAGGCAAATGTGGTCGCATTACGCCTCCCTCCCCCTCTTCAGCCCCCGTACAAGTCTTTTCTGAAGATGCCAGGAAATATCGCAAAGATCCAGTCTCACTGCCTCAGCAGATTCACATTTTCAAGGTTGAAGCTTAGAATATGGGATGATAATCATGCGCCAATAAATTAGATCTGTTACAACCAAATATACTGATGGTTAAATCGTCCTCACTAAAGGTATAACAGGACACCTTTAAATTCTGCAATCTGGATTCTGGCTTTTAGTGCACCCTTTAAAAGAGTCTCCTGCTAAGCGCTTTCTCCTTCACCGACCTGCATTCTCAGTAGTGATGCCAATTGAAGAACAGCAAATGGCAAATGCCTATCTTAGCTGTCACATTTGTCTTAATAATAGAAGAATCATTTCCGAGGAGATTGTGTCATCTGACCAGCACCATACAGATCGTGACCAAAAGAAAACTGTATATCATGCATATATATATATATATAGAGAGAGAGAGAGAGAGAGAGAGAGAGAGAGAGAGAGAGAGAGAGAGAGAGAGAGAGAGACACACACACACATATATATATATATATATCGTGTGTTAAAAAGGGCCATCATTATCGGATATGTTTAGAATTCATTCTTCTATTGATTCTTCCATCGATTAACCAGATTAGTTTTTATTTTGCAATAAAGTGTATTGATTACGGTTTGATGTACATCAACCAATTAGTGTTCTTTATTTGGTATTGTTTAGTGATAAAAACAATAAGGAGTACACAAACTTTTGGCTTCGTTCTCGAATGAACACCAGAGGATGGGGTGCTCATTTTTTTCCACATCTTGGAAAAGTTTATCGTTAATATGTGTGGAGATGTCATTTTAATATAACTGAAGATACTTTTTTAAAAATTCCTAATTACAACACTATCATACTGGGGCTACACAACAGCAACTTATTCAAAAAATACAATTTGCTGTTTTATAACAATAAAAAAAAAATCATATTTACACAATTCAATTGCATGTCCTGTTTGAAAAATTGATTGTCCCACCTCTAACTTGCAGCGTAGTATCAGCTAACTCACTCACACAGTTCTCTCTGTATTGGCTCAATTTTTTTTCCACAAAGGACTTCTTTTGCATTGGGACATATTTTGACGCACTGTTGAAGCCATGGTACAGCAACACGGAAATAAACAACACTTCCTGCGAGGCATTTGGTCACGTCTCCTGCTTTGGCAGCAGTTAACGGGAAGACAGTCTGTTCAAGTCAGCCGTCACGGGGGTTGTTCATAGGTTACTATGTAAAGTGCTGTGAGAGTTAGCTTCAAAATAAAAACAAAGCAAGTGACACTGGCCATGGATATCGTTGCCTTATTGGTGACTAATTTTGAAAGTGCTACATTCAAGCGTTACAAAATGGTACACATCATTCATTAGGCAGACTATTACTCTAATAGCGGTGATATGAACTCTCAACTCTCCTATTAAAAAGCAAGCAGCATACTTCATTATTTAATTCCTCATCCAACCAGAGGAAAAAGTACAGTCGTTTTTTTTTTTTTTTAATTTAAGTGCCACGACTCTGGTGGGAAGTCGTGTACTGATCCCCAGCAGAATAGCAAGACACAAAACACACCAAAGCTCTACTCGGTGCGTGCCACCCTCCAGAGATCAGCGTGCTCTCATGTTATCCCTGCATCCCGCGAGCATCAAGGCCTGCACTCATCTGGCCGATGAAACATCAACCTTATCAGTTGCTGCAATAAATAATTTAGCACAATACAAAATGCGATACTACTTGAGATCAATCCTAGATTCTGTGTTGCGTCATAGCTTATGAGGGCCTCAGTTTTGTTCCCTTGATGTTCTTTTTCCCTTATGTGTGGTGCATGGTTAAAACACTGTGATTATTTGCATATTCTGTCTGAAACTCTCTAAAAATTCTTCACACATTTCACTGCGTTGGCACCGAGGCTTTGGGCTGCATTACTGTGCAGTTCTACGGATACTTGCCATTGAATTATTTGTGACCTCAGTGGCTCTTTCGATGTGCATTCTGCACTCATAGTGAGTGCATAGCAATATTGGACACAGAGGTAGCAGCAAGCTGCGCTGCGCTGTGCATCGATTTCACTGTATCACGTTGTCTGGTGTCAAGAAATGCATCGAAAAAACATAGTTTTTAGCGTGCATCCTAGATATTTTTTTCACCGCTGACAGCAGTCTATGGCAAGATTTTATTTTCCTGATTAGTCACATTCTAAGCACCTGATGTCAGATAGAAAGAACAAGTTGTTTTCTTCCACCTCCCCAAAGTCAATAGAAACCTAAAAAAAAAGCGTATTTAATCATCGTGACACTTTCTCCAGAGCAGGTAATGAATGGCCAGTGTTTGCATTGAGGAAGGAACCCACAAAAGATTCCCAGAGGATTTGCAGACATCGGTCGATGTGAGTCACCAGGGGGGTCAAACAAATGTGATGTGTCTGGGTGACCTTAATCACTTCCAGGTTCATCCAGGCTCCGATTTCACTTGTGTGCCTTATTTCAGGTCAGTGCCTCAAAGTCAAAGTAGGGCAGAGTCATTATCTGAGGGAGCACCACACAATCATCCACACAATACAATAAGGTCGGCACAATTCACTGAAGTGCTGCCCATTACCTTTGGGCTTCAACACATGTGGTCCCCATCAGAAGCAGAGCTGAAGTATATGTGAGTTGCACGAGTAACATATGCGGATCATTTGTCTCTAATACCACAGCAATTTTCTTGGATATTTGGCTGTGTTTCATTTGCAAAAGAAGAAAAAAAATCCCTGGATGAGTTTATATACCTGTGTATGCTCACATATATAAAAAAATAAACCAGAAACAAGGTGATTATGAGCAGAGGGTATGCACAGATTGATTGAAAAATGTATCTTGTTTCGAGATTTTGAACTGATTGAAAAGTTACTACTTCTGATTAGTGTGACACAAGTGTGTAATTGATCAGATGGTATGCTGCCTTGCAATTTGATAAATGTTTTTGCACCATGACTATGGTTACCCTGGATGACCCATTGTAGTTGCCAATCATGTCAGTGGACTAACCAAGTTACCTCATATTAGTATGTTGTGTTTCTGTTGGCATCGGTGCTTGTTTTTCACTTGCTGCACGGTCACGTAATCATAAAACAACACTGGGCAAAAATATTTAAATTAGCAGTGACTTTGATTCCCTGGACGGATTTTTGACGCTGATTTAAAAAATGTCTTAAATTTTGTTGAGTCCACTACATCAGGTTTTTGAGATGCTTTCATTTCTTGTTTTTGTGTATGACCTATAAAAGCTTGCACAGTAGAAACTTCACCAAGGATTATAATTTGTAGTTATGATATGTCGAAAAAAAATCCCCCTGTTGCTGAACCCAAACCTTAATTTAAAAAACATGACAAAATATATTCTTATATTGTTGCTGTTGTCAGGAAAACCCGATGTGGACAGAAAAATCAAGGGCAGATTCGGATACAGTGCAAAACAAAACAAAAAATTAGAAAAATGCAGTTGCATACATGTTTAATTAAAAGAAAAAAAAAAATATATATATATATATATATATATATATATATATATATATATATATATATATATATATGAAGTGTTAACCAGTGTAATTTCTCAACATAGAATGTAATGCTAGAATGGAGACTTTGCCACATGCCAAGCAATTGTTATGCTGATTTACGTGTTACAGCGAATATATTTGCATTGCTTTGTGGAATTTGTGGAATTTTATGTTGCTACTCATGGGTACAAGCTGAGAGGTTGTCGTTACTATATTTATCCTTATATTCTTGGCCAGCCACCAGGGACACAGAAACGGTGGAGCAAGTCTACTCAAAGTTTATTTATTCATTTAAATTTCCATGATAATGTTTTCCGATGTGTTTTTAATGAACTACGGCGTTGTAAAACATTTGGTGTAACTCGGAGGGAAAAGTATAGAGTAGTCCATGAACAGTGACAAAATGCTGCTGTTGAATGACAGTTCAGCGGTATTCAATGTTTAACATCATCAGGGCTGTGGACGTGTTGGAGACTGTCCCAGCCGTCCTCGGGCAGCAGTACACCCCGAACTGGTTTCCAGCCAAATGCAGGGCATACGAATAAACAACCATCTGCACTCACAATCAGACCGAGGTAAGATTTTTGAGCATTCAATCAACCAACCATGCATTTTTTTGAAATGTGGGAGGAAATCGGAGCACGCGGAGAAACCCCACATAACCCCACACAGGAAGGTCAGAATCGAAATTGCTACTGAATATGATTTTAGTCAAATGCATCTGAGAATGAAGTGTTCCCCCCGTTTACATCTGTATTCAGTCAGTGGAAATTTTAGGGTATCGGCATATAACTCCATCCTCATTTTTTTTAAAATGAGATATTTAAGTCAACAACATACAGCATGCATTACATTGCATAAAGTTGAGCAAAAATATGAATAGTAATCACTTTCCTGAAGTTTAAAATTGCTCGCATTAAATTGACCCCAAGGATTAAAAGCTTTCACCAAAATTGAAGGTTACCCGTAAATTACACTTCACACCTATACTGTAGTTAAAAAAAAAAAAGCTTCATTGTTGACTTTTGTTTTACAAAACCTGATAGTACAAGTATATGTCCATGTCCATACTAGGTACACACAATTATTCTTAACTGCTGCATTTACCAAGAAAAAAAAAGCATTAAAGTGTTGAGCTCTGTGGCACATGCAACCATCTAACTTCACCATGACCATCTCAGCAGCCATGCACCATAGGCTTCTTCAACAAAAGATGTCAAAATAACACATAGTTATCCGTGTGACTGATCTCGGGAATGAGCCTCAGCTCTTTTTGAAGGTGGCACGCACATAAATTCCTAATGACCATCGATGGCTATTGCACACATTGGAGGTGAATCTTGAAAGTCTCCATGTGTCTGCTATCCTTTTGGGCACAGACGAACAATATTTTACACGACTACCCACCATAATGTAAAAACAGTCTATTACACCACTGAATGCACCATAAAAAAGTGGAGGTATTTCCAGATAGCGAAAGTGATCCAGTCAAAACCTTGTTATGCGTTGAAATGAAGGCCCTTACATCGGTACACATAAAGGTCCAATAGAGAGTAGAGTCAAGCAATAATACAGTTTTGTGCTTTACTGAATAGTTTCTGCTGATGACTCTATGGATGATTACTCACAGATATAACATTTCTCAATTGGAGCTGCATTCATCTCCTGCAAGCAGACAAGAAGCAATTCGTTGGAATGACTGCGGGTGTGGAGGTGTAAACTGGAGCCACAGTCACGGCTCCCATACAAATGCTTAAGGTGTATCAAGGTGTTCACATTTTCCCTCAACTACCTGTTTCTTTTTTTCCATCCACCCTTCACTTTGAGCCTCTTTGCTTTCCCCACTGATTGAACCCACTACACAAAGCGAAATCAGCAGGTTATTGTGCGCGTGTGGATTAACTCTGCACAGTGGATAGCATTTGGGCCTCAGCCTTTTGTGTGTGTGTGTGTGTGTGTGTGTGTGTGTGTGTGTGTGTGTGTGTGTGTGTGTGTGTGTGTGTGTGTGTGTGTGTGTGTGTGTGTGTGAGCGCGCCCCCAGAATGAGCCTAACAGCTATATGCAAGAGTGTGCCACTGCAAAGGGGAGTAAAATGCACAGGATGCTTCGCTTCCCACACCGCATTCCACCCATGCCGTGCAGAAGCTCTAATTGGGTAATGAGCTAGTCTCATTAGGTGTTGTTGCAGGTGTGTTTGTGGATAAGATGCAGTCATGCTCATAATCTTATCAACATTGTGACACCTTTAGTGCTTTCTAAGATACACAATGCTTTCACAAAGCCATTCTGTGAAACATATACAACATGCAAGTACAACAGCACACCACATGATCCTGTTCCAATAAAAATTAGCAACATAAACTGATAAAACTATGTAGTACAGGTACTGTACTTGTAAATATTTTGCTAATCAAATGTCAGCAGAATATACCTTTGACAAATCAATAATGACGACTAGTCCAGGGCGTGCCACACCTCTACAAAGTTAGCTGGCATAGCAGCTGACCTGGGACAGGATTGAACTCTGGGTGAATTCATAGTTTAATGCCGATTTTGATCAGTTCCATGACAATATGTTAATAGTGGTCAGAATCAGCTTCTAATTTTGTCAGCACAAAGTGACAGTGAATATCTGTTCAGTGTTCTACCCACTCGCATTCCATACAAAGATATAAGTAGGGTCTAAAACAGGCCAGTTTTGCTGGCGAATGTAGTTATGTGTTGAAACCATGACATTGTAAAATGTGTTGTTGCTGGTTGTTTGCATAAACTTGACCCACAACCCAGAGAAATGTCTCTGCTGCTATCAATAATGACAATGCATTTGATTTATTTCATAACACTTGTGATGGATTGACTGAATAATTTTATGGACATACCGGTAGCTAGTACACCAGAAATCCCAGAATTAAAAAAAAAAAAGAAAAAAAACGGGTTTGCTATGACATGCACATATTGGTTTCCTGCTACTTTGTTACTCATGACGTCAGTTGAGTGTTTAAGTGGTGTAGTCTTTTGACCCCAAATCAACGTTTCATAATGCAGATTCAAACACGTTCCTGTGTGTATTTGTTCTCTAGTTTGCATTGCTATGACATCCTTTCAGTGTCATAAAAGCATTGTGTAATTTGAAAATGTTTTCTTCAAAACAAAACATGAGTGAATGTTCTTTTCTCAGTTCATTTGAGCTCAACCAAAAGCGTGTCGGCTGGGAGCAGAAATCGAATTGCAGCGTCTCTCTCTCTCTCTCTCTCTCTCTCTCTCTCTCTCTCTGTGGGGGTGAAAAAAGAATGGTTTGATGAACAAAATAAATAATATAATAACTACAATAAATAATATGTTGAATAAATGGATTCAAAATTCGTCAGTACACTCCAAAGAACTATCGTGCCCATTACTAGGTCATAAAGCATTTAGCAAAGTGCTTCATTGTAAAAGATCAACTTGTAAAGAGTTAGTGAGCTGTTTGTGAGTTATCAATATACTGTAATTTCCGCACTATAGAGCGCACCTGATTATAAGCCGCACCCACTACATTTTTAGAGGAAAACCAATTTTGTACATACACAAGCCGCACCTGTAGTATATAAGCCGCATGTGCCCATATTAAAACATGTAAACATATTTACAAAGAAAGCCGGTACACAGAGAGAGTTTTCCAAGTTTTAATAATATAACTTAACAATAATAATAATATAACTTTCTTCCCAAACGGTGCCTGTGACGCGGCAGTAAAACGGTGACAACATGGTAACAACACGCTAGCATCAGAATAGCAACACAGTATAACAGGTCTGGTAAATGCCTTTCTTGTTGCATTTTCCATGATGAGGGTATGTTCACGCTAATTTAATTTATGCACAAGACAAGAAGTTGCAGTTTTCCTCGACGCATATATTCCACCGGTCTTAATCTTACCTTTTCTACTCGAGCGCCCCTGGCGGCCGTTAGAAAAATTACATATATTGGCCGCATCACTGTATAATCCGCAGGGTTGAAAGCTTGGGAAAAAAGTAGCGGCTTATAGTCCGGAATTTACGGTACTCAAATGTAAGTTCAAGTGTAACATTAAAAGTCAGCTAAGCCAGAGGTGTAAAACTGATTTTTTTTTTTTTAATTGAGTTTTGACCTCTAAATTCATCAACCAAATGTTTCAGCTGATGATCTAGTCTGTGATTTCAAATGATTTGTTGATACTACAATCGACCTGACCAATGTGCCAATAATAATGTGATGTATGCATCGTAGGTTATTAAAAACAGTTTTTAAAATGAATTGTTCGTGACAAAAAGTCAAAGCTAACGAGTGGAAGACCCTCACTGCACGGAATGGTTGAGAGCCTGCTTTTGGTGGCATTAATAGTATGCTTGAAACTTCCTGAAACAATTCATTAAATGACTGCAGTACAATGCTAACAACAAAGCTGTGTGCTAATCTTAGCTTTGTGTGTTCACCTGTGCCAAAAACTCAAAGAAACTTCCTCTGTACACTCCACAGCTGAAGTCTATCAAGGAATCTCTTAACAGACTAATATTCACGTTTGATGTGTCCTTTATTTGAACAGTCTATGACCAGTTTAAATGAAATTCATTTAGGAGAAGGGACTAAGTTTTGCATATGTTTGCACTAAAATGATATGTTGTGTTTTCAACACTTTTGACCTTGGAGCACTGTTATTTTGTATTAATTCATTATACTTATAGTTCTTTTTGTTTTCAGAAAACAAGAACATGCACTAAATTAAACAAAAATAACAAAACAGTCCAGTTGCCTTGTTCCAAATTTGATTACCATGACCTGGATTGCTGAGAATCTACACAGACAAAAAGAAAAACCCCTGGTATGTTGTATTGATATTGTCAGTTAGTTAAAAATGACCCATGTAATTATGCTATTAGACGGAAAGATGCCATATGAATGATATTCTGGTTAGGGCTGAACACCACTAAAGTTGAAATCCTAGATTCAGCTCCATTATTTTAAGAGTAGGAGAATACAGAAAATCAAATTATATGTTAAAAATTCAAAAAAAAGAGTGACAATTTCTGTCGTACAGCGACAACACATTTCCTTTCTTCTTTTATTTTAATACTGAACCAACGAAGCGAAGAGACATCTGGGGGTCACTCACAGTTTGATGTGTATGTGGTGTTATTTCGTCTTCTTTTCTCTGTTCGACAAAATGTGGTTTTGAGTGTTTGTAATTCTGGAGATAAGACTTTTGGGATGGGGAAATTGGAAAGAGGCCTGTTTGAAATGCAGTGATTAATGTGGTGTCTGGATAATTTTACGAGTTTCTGCAATGGTTCTAATCAGGAATTAAGTGCCGGCATCTACTTTAAATCACCTTCTTTGCGCATTTGTGGGAGGTTACTGTCAGGATAGAAAAAGGCAATTGTCTGCACTCTTCCGATTATCCCCTGCAAAAGCCTATAATCTGGCTGAAAGTACTTAAAGAGTCAAGCAGCAAAATAAACAACATTGATTATCATCCCACTGTTCTTTTCCCCCCGTGTTGTAGACCATACAGACAAGACCGGGAGTGGGGAAGGGGTTAAGGTCACTTCAGTGCCATCTGATTGGGCAAATGTTAAGACAGGATAAATTCCCTCTGAATCCTCTGTCCAAACCAGATTATCGGCTATTCTAAGGAGGAGAGCATCTTATCATCTCCCAATCTCTTTTACAAAAGCAAATCAGGAATTCTGTTCAAGGATTACCAGGATTACCAAGGAAACACACATGGTCCTCCTTGGACAATGTCTTAAGATCAGTCTGTCTACCTTTAGCATCCAACCATGACAATGTATTTGCTGCTGTTTTACTCTCAATAGTGTACTGTTTGTTTGTTTGTTTGTTTTTCCAAAAACTAACCAACACTATTACATGAAACTAAAATGGTCCAAAAGATGAGTTTCAATCTCTTCAAAAACTGCCAGGGGAATTTTGATTCACAGTGACAACCTGTGCCTCCTTCTAGTCCATGGCCAGAACCTTTTTACACTTTTACTTCTCTGTCAATTCCATACACAGTGTCATTCAACGTGGTTTTTTTGACATGAAGCAGCGGTCTCATTTGTTTCTTTATTGACAAAGTCTGTATTGCATCAACAAGGTTGAACTTTAAAATGAGATGAAATCATGTTTTAATTTTAAATTCGGCTGCACCAAAGTAGATTTTTTACTCTTAAGTCAAGTTTTAATTTAATTCTGTTGCGCCACACCTTTAAACCCTAATTTAAACGGTGTTTGAGAATTAATGTTAAACTAACAGTTGGGATGGTTTCACTTGAACAATGGCTGCATTTTTGAGGTGTATAGAGCAAAAGAATGAAGGTCCTCAAAGAAAAATCATACACTCTCAGTCCTCTGTAATTTTATGATGGAGAATAATTTGACCTGTTTATCAAAGAAACAGTTTTGAAGATGAGCAGGAAGACTGGACCAACTGTCAAACATGTTGGAAGTGACAGAAATGCAGCTACACCACCGAAGCTACCACTCTGACTTTTGTTTTTACAGCGAGCTTTAAAATGAGTGACATCACTTTTCTCTTTCACTCTGGTCAATCTATTATAACTGTCAGCCAGTGGCTGACAAACAGTATCTCTCTTTTTCAACACGTTGTCTGTTTTTTTTTTTTTTGCCTTCTATTGTTTACGCATATTTCACAATGAATTTGGTCAGCTAGTTTTTAAGAAAAGAGGACAAGTTGGAGCTTCTATGTCAAGCCATCGCGGAGCCAATCAAGTTAAATAACGTTAGGCTAATGTTTTTGCTAGCTTGCAACAACGTTAGGCCGTCATATCTCATTGAGTGGCGAAGGTTTGCAAGTGTGTGCTCAAGTAGCCAAATGTTGTTTTTCCTTCAGGGTATGCGACCATTAAAACTGTTTGTGAATGTCTGGAAAATGCCTTTGCAACCTTGAATGAACCCTGTTGAAACAACATCTGCTGCGTGCACGCACACACTCGCAAACCTTCAGGAGAGACTGGCTGCAGTCACCATTCTTAGCCGCTCCTCCCCGCAGCCACAGCCAGACCTCTCTCCAAACCTTTGTCCCTCTTTAAGATACGGGCTGTAACGTTTAATTCAAAAAGCACCCTTTGACACAGGGGTCTTGACAGTGGTGTAGAGGTGAAGCCTATTCATCTAATTGCACAGTGAATTATTAATTTGAATTTCAAGATCCGCAATTGTCCTACAAATCAGTTTCTGATCAGTTTCAGTTGAGTTCAACTGAGTTTTACGAAACGTTGCAACAGACCTTTGCTTAATTGCAAAATTGGATTAACTAATTTTAAACCTAGTTTTAGTCATCTCTGTTGTGAGCTAATCTTAGATTAAATTAAAGGTATTTGGTGCAACCCAGCCTAAAAATTTTATGTTTGCTTATTTTGTCTCAATCATTTGCATTATTTTGTTTTATTATTAGCAAAATCAGGAATGGATAATACAGTTTCACACTCATGTCTTGCAACACATCACACATTTAGAACACAGTTAAACTGATGCTAAATAGATCTTTGGCAATGTAACATTGTAAAACAAAGCTATGTTTTGATCGTTGCAAATTAAATGAATTCCACAGGTCAGTGGCACTTCAGCAAAGTGTTTCAGTTTTACACAAGACTGACAACATCATAGAGTTTAACAATGACCCACAGAGGGATGTGGCTGCTCTGGAAAACGGCATTTATTAGCCTCAACAGCATGGTAGCATGACAGATTGCTTGTCAGCTTTCACACTGTATGCTTCAAAGACGATGAAATGAGGGACAAATTCAATGTAAGCTGCCTCTGTGGGGTCAGATGTACGCAGAATGCAAATGCAACATCTACATCATGGTTACTACAAGACGAAAAACAACATTGCAAGAGAAAAATATTGAATTTAGCTTTCTTTTCATTTTATTGTGTTTGCCTCTGTGTTAAGGCAGGATTAGTTGCAAGGCAACATGCGCATAACCAATGTTCAACCCGTGATTACTTAAAAAAAAGTGGGGGAGGAGTTTAGAGTGATGAAAATGGCAAGGGTGTCACATAAACACTGCTTGTGAATCTCATTTATCCCGATACTGTAACATTTGGAATGCACACTCCTCCCCAAAAGGATAAATCACAACAGCGTAGATAATCCTACATGAGATAGAGAAGCAGAGATGAATTTGTCCACATTAACTCTCAGTTTGCCACACTAGATACGTGTGGTCCTTGTAAACAATTTTTGATGACACCTTTAACATGGAACAAACAATGGTACAACCAATCGATGTTCCTTTGATCCCCACTGCAGTCACACCTCGTTTAATCACCAGAATTGTTTTCATTGAAAACAATCTCCTGGCTGTAGTGCTGCAGAGTGTCTCGGTAAGAACCAATCAGCGTGCTTCCAGACTGATTTGATTGTTGCACACACAAAAGTAGCTCGACCACCACTGGAGGTGGTGGCTGTCGTGGTGTTCGGGGAATAGATTGAATTATTCAGTTTGGCAGACATCGGGCAGCAATTGTGGAGTGCAACAGAAAGACACGATCTTCCTTCCTTCCTGCACACTCACCCATTTTCTGGACCGATTATCCTCACTTGCATGGCAGGTGTGCTGGAGCCTATCTCAGCTGAGGCGGGGTACACCCTGAACTGGTCGCCAGTCATTTTCAGGTTTCTGCACAATACATGCTGTAAAAAACCTATGCAGTGATAACCAGTACTGGCTGTGGCCATGCTCAAGTGATCCCCTCGACACAATTGCTATTGCGCTAATTGAACATCTACACCTAAGTAAGGCTGCGTCGTGAATGTTTCATTCAAAAGAATAAATCTTTTGAGTGAATATGATGGATCATTTCATGAAGTTGGACACATTCATACGCGAACATTTACAGGGCTGTGAAAAGTATTTGCCCCCATTCCAGTCTTTTTTGCATATTTATCACATAGTGTATAGGTTTTAGGTCAAGTTGAATATAACACAGAATATCACACAGAGAGTACCCAAGAAAATACAAGATGCAGTTTCTATATGCCAATTGAATTTATTAAGGCACAAATAAAATCCCAAACTACTTGTCCCTATGTGATAAAGTACCCCCCAAGTTACAAAGTTACTGGGACTATCGGACTATCGACAGTTTTGGGAAAGCTGAGTTCAATTGCACAGGCAACCATATTTTTGAATCAAGAAATCAGATAAATATAATCTGTCAGACAAAGTGAAGTAGTCTTCAAGAAACAAATGGATCATGAGACGATGTGAAGAAATTCAAGTAGAAATTATGAAAAAAACATATTGAAATCTATCAGTCTGGAAAAGGTTACAAAGCCATTTCCAAGACTTTGTGCCTCCAGCGAACCACTGTCAGAGCCATAATCCACGAATAGAGAAAACTGGGAACGGTGGCACACATTCTCAGGAGTGGTCAACTAGCTAAAATTACTTCAGTAGTTGCGACGATGACTCATCCAGGAAGGCGCAAAAGAACCTAGAACAACATCCAAAGAACTCCAGAACTCGCTGACCTCAGTTCACTCAGTTGGCCCGTGATCATGACTCTAGCATAAGAAAGACACTGTCCAACAATGGCATCCATGGGAGAGTTCCCCATGGATGCTGTCCAAAAATAACCCTAAGGCTCATCTCACATTTGTCAAAAGACATCTACAAGATCCTCAATAGTGAACTTTTTGGAAGGTGTGTGTCCCGTTACGTCTGGGGCAAAACTGGCACAGCATTTGATGCAATATGCCATGAGTATGTTGGTAGCAGTGTGATGGTCTGTGGTTGCTCTGCTCTCTGAGGACCAGGACAACTTGCTGTGGTTGATGGGACAATGAATAACTAACTAACTAACTAACTAACTAACTAACTAACTAACTAACTAACTAACTAACTAACTAACTAACTAACTAACTAAATAAATAAATAAATAAATAAATAAATAAATAAATAAATACATGGATGGATGGATGGATGGATGGATGGATGGATGGATACACATCCAAAGAAGATCACATACTTTTTCATGGCACTGTATGAGTGCATCCAGTCGGGAGGTGGTCTCCAAGTGCCTACTTTACTGATTTGTGATCTCTAACTTTCCGCCCGTGGAGGTCGGCTTGCAATTCCTTATAAAAGTAGTCTGCATGCCTTGACCTGCCACAGAACACGAGCAAGTCAGTTCAGTCATCTGCCATGTCAAGGACTATCAGCACACCCTGTCATGCACTACATTTAAAGGAAATGAGAGGAGCCAACTCGATTGGTGGCAGGGGACTATCAGCACACCCTGTCATGCACTACATTTAAAGGAAATGAGAGGAGCCAACTCGATTGGTGGCAGGGGCGTGCCAACCACACCCTCCAATTGACGAAAATGTGTTTGGGGCTTATATGTCGATCGATAGGAGATGAATGTTGAGGGGTCTTCCTGCTGGGATAGAGAGTGTATAAACTTCGAGAAAGGTATATTCACACAACCCCCTTACACCCAGCCCCCTGGCCGTTCACTACGGGCACCTCATGTGTAGAATGTAATTTTTGTGTAAATTCCTCATGAGCCCAAAATTCATGCATCTTGCTTGTACAGCTTCCATCTTGTTCTGCCTGACACTATAATGCTCCCAGTCAGAGCAAGCCTGAGCACGGTTCGGGCACCTCAATGTTGTAGCACTCTGAATAACCGAACATTTCACATCCCTTAATATGGATACTTGATAAGCGTAGCTGATATCCATTTGATATTTGTGAGAATGTCGATGTAGCCATACCACGGAATCAATACGCCCATCGTTAGACAAAAAGAACAAAAGAAAAAATGCAATAAATCACAACCTTATGTGAGGTTATAACCAAATGAGCTGCTGGGTCTGTTGCCCTGATTGCAGATGTATGGCATTTGAAACAAAGTGTGTGATGATCTGTGCTAAACTTGAATGTGTCCTGAATGAAATACGTTTTCTTGTCACATGTGGTGAATCAAAGTCACAGGGAAAAACCCACGTGAAAGCCACTTTATGGATGATAAAAGTAATTGATGAACTGGCCAAAATCACAACTCCATAATTGCATTTAACAATTGCACTTTCCTGTCAAAACTACAGAAAGGCTCCAAAATTCTGAATTCTGGTAGTCCTCATTTATATCACTTTTTTCACTTCATTTTCTTCGTCAGAAAAATACATGCCCAATTGTTAGGTCTCATTAACATGTTTTATGCATCTATTCATGGCACATTTGAAAACATCTCATCGTCTCATTATCCATAACATGAACTATGAAATGATTAATGATCCACTTCAAAGAGATACATATATCTTAAGATCTACTCAAGAAAAGTTGTGAAGTAGGTACGAGGCATTTAGCGGATTTAAAAGAATCTATTAATAGAAGGCTGACATTTGTGCACCCTATATGAGAATGCTCCACTTGAGTGTGAGTCATTTTCTCAAACCACCAAGGACACTTTTCCCAGCGGGAACTGATTAGCTCTCTTCGTTTGAGATGATGAAATAACTTTGATTAGCAATTAAACATTTCTCATTGTCTATTCTTTGTTTTGTTCCTTTCAAGTCTGTATTTTTGGATCAAATGGGCCCAACACATAGTCGTTATTGTGCTGCTTCTTCTCATATAATTCCTCCTCTCAGATGTGTTTGTGCACTACTGTACACCATAGCAGCGGGGTTATCATGATGAGACCATCATTATTGGCTCTCGTGGAGAAAAAACCAAAAGGAAATGTGTTGTTCCAAAAAAAGCTTCAATTTGAGCACTTCAAAGGATGAGACTTCACCACATTTCCATAACTGTTTATCTGTAATCTGTTCCTAATGAGCAGTCTTTCTTTCAGAAAAGCCCTGTAGAGATGCACTATACAATGCAATCGTTAACTTGATATAATCCATTTGGAACGGCCGTGCATCTTTCGCTTGTCCACACGTTTTACAAGGCGAAAGAAAGGATGGACCAAGAAAAAAATATTGGGCCAGAATACACGGAAATAGCATACAATGTCCTTAAAATATGTTGTAGTTTACAGTACAATAGTTTTTTTACAACAGCTCAGTAAATCTCATGACAGCAGGCTGCCAAAATAAAACAACATTCAGACAGACATCGGTCTGTAGTACGACATGCATACTGTATACATAGTTTACCATACTTCCATGCATTTTCTAGCACAGTTGAGCTCGGTATGGCCTTTCACAGCTGAACGTAGGCAAGAAGTGCAATCACCAAGGACTGGTTGAGAATGTTGGAGCATGGTCTTGGATGGTTTCATAGCTAAACAAATGAATAGCTCAAGGAAACCTTCCTTATGGCATATGTCTTTTTCTGCAGTCAAAATGACTTTGCAGTCAACAGCAGGATATGCCTTTCATGGTCAGATTGTATTGTACTTGAAATTTTAGCAAATGTAATATAATTTTTCAATTCATAATTTTGTGGTAGATTAAAAATCTACATTTCTTGTTGTAACTGATTGACTAGAGCGTAGGTCAAATAAGATAAAATAACCTTTATTTGTCCCATTTGTAAAATGGAGGGGTGGGGGGGGATAAAGTGTTTCATTTCAGGTTTCAGTTCATCCCAAAGATGTGTGATGAGCTGGACTGGAGGAACCCTCTCACGGTTCTATTACAGTCTATAACGAGATACAATATCTATATTGTCCAAAATGTCTTGACAAAGTGAGAAGTATCATAAATAAGGGATCCACTCAAGCTCCAGATTGGGTAATTTATTGATTAATAGCTGCCTTCACTGCTTTAGTTTTCGAATAAACTACTATTGTTGTTTAGTGGAAAAAAAAGATAGTTGCTCACTACAACTAAAATTAGATTGTGGGTTACTGCTAAAAATAGTATTTTACATTTAGGACTCCATTTTGTGCGCGGTGAAAATCTCGTGCAAGGGGTAGTCTAAATCTGTGCAGGGGTGGCCTAGACTGGCAAAGATGAAACTGATTTTCTGGTGTCCATGCTAGATTTCAAGGTTTGTGAAGTACAATTTATAAGGAACTGCAAGCAGACCTTTATGGGAGGATGAAGCGAAGTTGGCGCGGGAGATCACAGATCTCTCAAGTGGGCACTCGGATGCCGCCTTCCAACCCATGTCCACGTGTGAAAGGACTCTCCGCCCACGTTTGTGGGATTTCTAGTGTAGAGTGTGTCTGACACTAAATAGAAACATCTTAACTATGTATAGTTTGTTGATTTGCACATTTCTCAGTCATGCTGTGGCTTGCTAGTCTCGAAAGATGTTGGTCATTTTCAGGAAAACGCCGCTGTGTGTGAGCGAAACAAATGTGAGAGTTTCAAAACAAGAAACAATCAGAGTCATTCAAATCTGCAGTAAAATGCAAAAGACTTTAATAAATTTTCGAAGCGCACACATATATGAAACAATAACAGTTTGTTTTTTTCCACACTGGCAAATCAAAGTCAAATACAAAGATCATGTAAGGTGCATATTGTATGTCACATTGAATAAAAGTGAGGTCATCTGTCTCCCTTACAACAATACAAGTTTTCAAATTCATAAATATTTGTGTTGTTGTTGTTGTTATTTCCCCAACAATCAACCAAATCTAATCATCACAGTACTAGGATGCTATTGATACGTCATACTGCAGCTCCTACGCAGAAGTGAATACATTTGATATCATAATTACATGTACAGTATATACCTCCTCCGATAATAACAACCTGCCTCTAAGGATGGCAACACAATTAAAAGCTTTAAAATAGACATAGTCGATTGAGTCATAGCACAAAATCAGAGAGGCTGCTGGTCGTAAAATGTCCTTAATTCAACAACACTGTGGTTTCTTTGTCCAGCCCTGCTGTACATTTCAAAGTGACTGGCTATGTCTACTTTAATGAAACTAATTCTATGGTTATGTGTATGATGCATCACGGGCCTCATTCACAGTTGGGCTGATAAGTTGATGTGTCAACTTATGAGCACGATTGAATGTTGACCAACGAGTGGTGAATGATGATATATAAAGTTGTGCCGATAAGTTGACATACCCTGAAGGTATGTCAACTTATCGGCAGTAACTCAACAATGCTGGTCACATCAAGCAGTCAGTTCAGAAATGACCTACTCTTGTGCCATAGCGGTGCTGTGAGATATGTGGAGAAAACTAGATAATGCTGTGAACAAGAGGTCACAAGGTTTGGTGCTCAATGTTCTTGTCAACTGTAAAAAAAAAAGAAAATGATTCCTGCAAGGAAATTACTTTCACTTGTAAGCATATCGATCAAATATTTAAACATGATTTTTTTTTCTTTCTTTCAGGTCATTTTAACCATCTGGAGTGCTTTTTTTAATATCGCTCAGCAGGTTAAACCATTTCCCAACTTGGGAATTTAAAGTGACACGCAAAAGGTCAGGCTTAGCGCTCTTCAAATCTGCCCTACATAAACAGCCTTTGATTATAACCCGAGTCCCTTGTGATTGTGGCTTATCTCAAAGTATTAACTTGTCCTACCACCTCTCCCAGTATAATAATAACGAGGCGATCAGAACAATAGTGGGTAGAGTAGTGGGTGCACTAAAAAAATATACTCTCAGTGGCAACAAAAAAGGAGGATAGCGAAATGTGAAAAGGTGAAAACAAGTTCACTGTGATGTGTGCACTAGCGGGAGCCTATGGGCCAGTAGACCTTGCAGCATAAATACATATTAAGTCATTAGTTCTGAGAGCAAGCTCACGTGGAAATTAATGTGGAGAAAAAAATAATAAAATAAGACAATAAAATGCCATTAGGCAACTTTGCAAAAAAAGGCAAGGAAATTGTACTTAATAAATATAAACACCATCAACTCTGTATTGGACATACATACATACATATAAACATACTTTACAGATCTATTGACACCTATTTTACAGCTTGGGTGCTGGAGTTTAAGGTCATAGCATTGGACTCAAACACAAGTCACACATCCAATACATTTTACAAGAGGATTTTTGTCAAGTTTCAAGCAGGACAACATGAAGCATCTCTCTCTTTTCCTCATTCCACCCCTTTATTCTCCTCTCTCTTCCACTTCCATGCCTGTATGAAGAGGTGAGCTTTGAGGCAGTAAAGAACTTGTTCACCTTGGCATTTCTGCCTTCTGCCCTCACTTGTTCCCTCTCTTTTCTCCGTCCCATCTCTTTCTCTCTCTCTCTTTCTCTCACTCTCACACGCACTCTCTTTCTGTTTTGGTAGTGGGAGCTACAGATTGATTTTAATCCTGTGGGAGCGAGCTGTACCTGTGCCACAGAGTGTGCCATAGTGTGGTGGTTTCAGTGCAGTCTCCTGAAATATAGAGAGACAGACAGATATAGGAAGATTGGAGTTACAATAAAAATATCAGCCAGCTCTGAGCAGTCTAAACTGTAGCATCATCAGTGCCAGGCTACACTCAACACGGAATACAAAAGAAAATAAAAATAAAACAAACAAACAAATAAATAAATAATACGAATATCTAAAGTGATTGTGATATGGACAATCAATAATAATAATAAAAACATTCTTCAAGGGATGGCTGGCAATCATGTCATTTTCATGTCAGGTTTCCTTGAAGAATGCTACAATATGGTGTAATTTGGTTCCTGTACTTATCAGAGCATGCAATCGCATCCAATTAACACTCCCAGTTTGTTCATTTGTTTTTGTTTTTGTCTCCAACCACACCATGCTAGCACTCTTAGGCCCACTAAAACAAGAAAATCTGTATGAATTTAGACCCACTCTTTCGGACCCTTGCCAGTGGGTCCTCTGATATGTACAGAATCTCACATGGTGCTCTTGTTTTCATAATGCAAGCAGCGCAACCGGCGCTGACTGAGTGAGAGAGAGAGAGCGAGAGAAAGAGTCAGAGAATGTGACGCACACAGAGACAATAGACCACAGTGCCCACATAAGTTGGTCAGGATGCAATAAAGAAACTGAATGAAATAAAAAGATGGATGAAAAAATAAATAATAATAAATATATAAAGATTTTGCCCTTTTGTAAATTATAATGTGTTGTATAATTGTGATGTTGCTCCTCACGCACAGTGCAGTGAGTCCTCACAAGCACCATGGGTGGTGTATAGCAATAGTCTAGCCTCCAAAATGTGTTACAATGCAAACACATATGATTGGACTGCATATGTCAATTTAAAGTCATGCATAGAAAAATGAACAAGTACGGGCTATGACGCAGACAGTTGCCTAACAGAACTTATGGAAAGACTTCTGTGGTAGTTTTGTGACGTCAGAGGTCACCGATGTTACACCTGAGGGAGGACCAGGCTCATAATCTCTTTTATGTTTGTCCAAAAGGTGAAAGCAATCGAGATACAGTGGCCGAGATGGTATATGACAGAAACAATGATGGCAGTTTGTCATCATTAACAATAGGAGAAGACATTCCACTCCTTTGAACACGGGGTCAAAAAAAGAATGTGTGAGCCCTTTGTCTGCCTGCATGTCGGAGATCACTCAAACAAGGTGCCGCTTGCTTAATCGGCCCCTGCTAAAGTGCACACCATCACAAGTGCTACTCATCACTGGCGGGCAGGTTGACCTCTAATACAATACAGCACGGGTTGAAAGAAAATGATGAGATGTGTAAAAACCAAGGAGGGGTGGAAAGCGTGTGTGTTTGGGGGGTTGAGGGGGTGGTATTACCATTTTATAATGGGGCCATATGGTAGCACAAATCTGTAGTCTCTTAAGTATCTTTTACAAGCTGTACTCTTTAACAGCTACATCTGTACAGTCCCTGGAAACATTTTGGTGACCTTAACCCATAAGCTGCTCTGCTTGTGTGTGTGTGTGTATGTGTGTGTGTGTGTGTGCGTGTGTGTGTGTGCGTTTCTCTCGGATGGGTGTTTTGTTGTTGTTGTTTTGCATCATTGGTAGCAGCTTTCAGGAAGTCCAAGGCAACAATAGGGTATGGGTTTATTAAAAGTAGGCTATCGACATCGGCCACTTCCATACACTAAACTGAAAAAAAAAAAAAAAAAAAGTGTCATTGATTGTTTTTAATTGGGATTATGGTGTCTTGGCCTAAGTGATTTCAAATGACACACTTTGAGGACCTCGCGTGAAATTGTCTTCGAAGCTAAATTACAAAAAAAAATATATATATATATATATATATATATATATATATATATATATATATATATATACTTATCTAGTTCATTACTCATTCATGAATGTATTTGAAAAGGCACACCAATTAAAGAACATGGAAATTATAAAAGAATCGTAGTAAACAAACACCTATAACAACATCACTGACACACCCAAGTGTCATTTTAGAGAATCACCGCCTCCTTCCCTCCTCTTATCAGCCTTATATGAAACCTAATTACAGCAATTTTAATCATACTGTATTACGAGTGATTAACCCTTTAGTGCATTTAATTAACCTTTGCAGCCACAGATTTCCATCATGCTTTTTTTCTTCATGACATGGGCTTTAAATAATCACACTTAAAACTGGAGGGAAATCTAATGTCTAAAGTGGGAGCCATCACTTGTCAATTGCTTGAGGGGGCCGAATAATATAGATGTATTATTTTGAGTAACTGCAGACAATATCATTGTAAATTTCAACTACTTGGGGACTTATTTTTCTAAATAATGTTGAAAATATTTTTGGACTTATGAAAACAAAAAATATAGATCACAGCTCAACAGAGTACAATACAATTGGATCAAATGTTTAGTTATATATGGATATATGGATTGATGAAAGACTTTAAACCACTGACAAGCAAATGAAAAATCATTTGTAATTTGCAATGCTCAAAATCCAAGATGGAAAATAATTCAGGGGTGACAAACTCCAGCGGTATATTTTTACATATTTCAGAGCAGCCACCACCAAAATTAGGAGGGAAATCATTCTGACAAGTCGAGAGTGTGTCACATAAACATATTATGAATTCAATCTTTAGTACTCGGGGCTGGGGTAGTCTTATGCATTATACACCATGCCACAGACTGGCTTTTAACCAGGTTTTAAAAAGAATAGTGGATGAAGGGAATGATTATCAGCCCAGTGTGGGTGTCCTCATAAATTATCCTGAGCACAATACTTCATTGGATAATCAGTCATTTAGCCAAACCATGCCAAGTGTAATGTTAAGGCTTGGTGTATGTTTGGAATGAAAGAAACTATAAGAAAGGCAAAAGGCAAAAGAAAACGCATACAAACACATGATTGGAAAAGTGGAAGCAAGAAACAAAAGCAAAGACCATCAAAAAAGACAAACAATGATGCAATCTCATGGGGGTGACCCAAAATTGAATGATTGGCAGATTTTATAATTGTAATCATGACGAAAATGAAAGCCAACCAAAGCAGCACCACATCCACCAAAAGGGTAACGAAGAGAAAAAAAAATCAAACAGGACAAAAACAATCAAGAGCCCCTGGATAAAACAGCAATGCACAGTGTGGTTGAATTGTAGTCTTGATGTGCAGTACATGATTCTGGATTTTTTTCAAATGTGGTGCTATTTTGAGATTAAATATAAGTACGTCCAAAACAGGGTCTGTATTTGTCATGTATTGGTAATTTGACTTTGGAGCTTGTCAGTCTTTCCAAGCACAAACCACAACACAGTAAAAAGGAAAAAAACTCAACCTGGAAGCCATTTGAGCTAATTCAAACAAAGTACTGAAAGTGTATCTACATATGCAATTTATAACAATAATTGGGGTCATTAAAGAAGATCGTTTATGAGCTAAATGCAATGTCGGACAGGCAGGCTTTTTATGGACTAGTGCTCCCTTGGTGTTTAAGTATATTGGTCTCAAAGCTCTGCGTCACCTTGATCCCTTGACCCCTCCTCTTCCCCCCACCCCGAGCAGTACTTTGTCTTCCCCGCAGCACTGTGCTCTCGCTGTTGGCACTGAGCAAGGCCACTTCTCCTTACCTCTGATTTACATTTATTTCCCTCATCCGCTTTTATTTATTAGGGTACTTCGCGTTTGGCACATTTGTCTTTATGGAATCATAAGCCCTTGCTGTACTTCCTCATTTAAATGAGCTTTCCCACGAAATATTCTCCTCTGAAACAACTCTCTGTCCAATAAAAGCAGGACAGTTTCACTTTTTTTTCTAAAATGAATTGATGATTAATTGAGTCTCAGTCAATCCGGTTACTGTGTTTACTTTTTGCTAGCTTGGTTTAAATGGACAGTCTAAATATTTGCACACAGATTAACTCAGCCCTTGACCACAAATAAATCCATCCAGTTCAGTAATCGCTGCCCATGACATAGTCGAAATAGGCTCTGTGTAGGGGTTAAGTTTTAAGCAAACAGCTCGTGGAAGCAGATTTATAACTTTCGACTGGATTTAAGATGAATTCTATATTATTTTTTTACATGAGGAAGTAGGAGACATGATTAAAAAGAAGACCCCCAAATTCAAAAGACCCAGCAATCACAATTGCACTGATGCTACTAATCAAGCTCTTAATGTGAAATTAACCTATCACATGTAAATGATGATGCAATTATGACTGCTTACAAATGAGTGTGCATACGAGATTAATTAAGACTCGTGTGTTGAATGTCATGATCCTTTTCACATGCAAATGGCATTCATGTAAACATTTTCTTGGCTTATCTTGGAACTTATTTGTGCTCCATACTGCCACCTTCCTCCTGCCATATCAACTACCTTGGGGCAGCAGCGGTAGCATGAATGGGGACTATGGTGGGCGGGTTGAAAAAAGAAGTCATGAATTACCTGTCGGGTGGTGATTTGCCCTGGAGTCTTGAATCCCCCCTGACAGCCGCACTCTGAGACACTGTATGGGTCGGAGCTCGTCGATGAGCACTTGGAGAGCGTGTCACAGCCCACCACAAATGTGTTGTCCAAAGGGAGCTCCTGGATCACGTGATGCTTCTTTGGGGCCACGGGAGTCTCCGGTTTGATTTGAAATGTAGGCTGAGGGGACGCAGATTTGTAATGCTTGGCTAAGTCCGGGCTGTCGGGTTTGAAGGTGGTGGGAGTGGTGGCCCAGTTGTACTTCCCCATGGTTTGCTCCTCGAGCTCCACAGGGAGATCAAGCGTACCATTAACATGCTCATGTGTAGGGTCATCAGGCTTAGATTCATCTATTGTCACAAAGTTCAGGAGGAGGCTCTTAGGGGATCGCTTCTTTCTCTTCTTCTTCTTTTTGATTTGACGGTTCTCTTGGTTAGGTGACACCCACTCGCCGCTCTGCTTGCCTTTCTGTACCACTTTGTGTCTGGGTGTCTGTCGGCAGCGCACCAAGGCGGTCACAAATATCACCAAGATGACAGTCATGGTCCCAGCTATGATAGCGATGACAACAATCACATATCCGTTAGCCTGAGGCGTTACTTCACTGTCCCCGATGTTTCGGTCCAGTGGCGTCTCCATGCTTTTCCGAAGCTGTTCTTGGATAAAAGTGGCATTCGAAACGGTGTCATTGACAAATAAGTGAATAAGTGCAATAGCTTGTAATGATTCCGGCTGTCCAAGATCTTTGACTTTGACAACTAGCCTGTGCAGTCCTTGATCCGCTGCTACAATTTTCTCCTGCAGTGTAATGTTGCCTGTTGTTTTGTCGATGGAAAACAGGCCTCGAGGGGAGACTCGAGAAGTGATGATGATGCTGCTTGTAATGCTATACTGAAGCTCCGCATTCATACCTGTGTCATTGTCAATGGCAAACACTCTTGTAACAACGTCACCGGGGCTGGTGGTGGTCCGCACGAGGTCATATGAGTAATTGGAAGCGGGGACAACAAACACAGGGCGATTGTCATTTACATCAACCACGTTGATAGTGACCTTAGCATAGGAAGAGCTGGGGGGTTGCCCTCCGTCCACTGCCTTGACCATAAATGTGTAAGAGCTCTGCTGCTCTCGATCAAAGGTGATGTTGGGCTTGATTACGCCCGTTTGGGGGTCAATGATGAAATGATCTTTCCCGTTCAAAATGGACAGGGTCACAACAGCATTATCTCCCGCGTCTGCATCTGTCACTGTAATTAAGCCCACAGTTCCAAAGAGAGGAAGGTTTTCGGGCACATAGAAGTTGTACTCGGGGTGTGTGAAAGCCGGGCTGTTGTCATTTAGGTCCTGAACGATTAGCCTGACAGTGACATTGCTCTGCAGGGACGATGAACCATTGTCCCTGCCTATGACAGTGAATGAGTACCTCTCCTGCTTCTCTCTGTCCAGCCGTTTGCCGACTGAAAGGATTCCTGACCGTCTGTCTATATTAAATCCATCGGGTGCATCGGGGGCAAGGGTATAAATAATCTCAGCATTATGTCCGCTGTCTGCATCAGTGGCACTGATTTTTATTAACTGTGAGGACGGGTCATTATTCTCTGGTATGGAAAGTTGAATTTCTGGCTGGGGGAAGACGGGCGCATTGTCGTTCTCATCCTTGATTTTAATTAAAACCATAGCTGAAGTGTTCAAAGGAGGCGTCCCTCTATCCGATGCCACTATCCTAATTGCATATTCTCGAGTTGTCTCATAATCGAGGGGAGCAGCTGTCTCTAGTAAAAACTGATCATTAAAGACAGGCTTCAGCCGAAATGGAACATCATGGTCAGTGTAGCAAGTGACTTTTCCATAGAGATCCGCATCTCTGTCTGTAACTGTGATGAGTGCAATTTTTGTGTTGAGGGGAGCATTCTCAGACAAAAGCACAGTCCCGTTCACCAAGTTGATTATGTAGCGAGTGTCAATGGAGGGGACATTGTCATTCATATCTGTCACATTTACCGTCACTGTGGCCCTTGAGGGTGTTGAGCTGCCATCACTGGCCAGAACGATAAGTTTGTGAACAGGAGTCAACTCCCTGTCCAATGACTGCTTCACAGTGATCAATCCTGTTGTGCTGTCAATGGCAAAGTGGCGCTTAGTCGAGGCAGAGATCTGGTTACTGAAGGCGAAGTGGATCTGGGCATTGGACCCCAGGTCTGCATCCGTTGCATGAAGCTGCACAACCGATGTTCCTGTGGGGGCATTCTCCGGTACTGTGACTTCCAACTCGCTACGCTTGAAGACGGGACGATTGTCGTTGACATCGGAAATGGTGACTTGGAGGATAGCAGTGCTGGACTTGGGAGGGTTGCCACCATCTTCTACCTTTATCTTCATGACAAAGGTGTCCTTCTGCTCACGATCTATATTCTGCTGAACGATCAACTGTGGCCACTTGTCACCCTCAGGGGTTTCAATGATGTCTAAGCCAAATTCTCCGACACTCTGAAACAAAATGAAACACATGGTCACATTCACTAGCCTACGCATGATGACAGTATAAACAGTGCAAAATTATGGTCTTTATAGTGCTCTATTATACTGTATATGGGTACATGCATGTTAAGAGTCCCTCGTATTTGCCGGCGTGTTTGCTCACATCTAGAAAGCCATCAAAGGCGTTTGCAGAAGTTCCTCAGGCTAGTCAGTTTGAGTACTGTAATTTCGATCAGACTTACTGACTTACTCAAGACCCCCATTAACCCAACAGCACTACATCATTGACATCAGATTCATTATAGCTTATGTAAGTTTGGATACAGCAGACATACTGTATTTAAAGGCCTTGCGGGGGAATAAAAACAAAAAACAAAACATTGCAATTGTAGCCAGACTTATGACCTCCTATTCAAAATACACTGCAAGGCCAGAACACCTTATTTTGTGGGGGTTAACTAGTTTGAAATCTCCAAACTGCCTACCTTTTCTGAGATGTGCTTAACTGGAGAGTATTTATGGAGGGGAACACACATATAATTAATCCAAATGATAAATTGACAGCACTGGCAGTAGTTTTTGAGTTAATTAACACCCCCCCACCCTAAAAAAAAAACACACTAGTTTTTAGAATGTCCATCATACTATGGTATGGATGAGGTTGGGCAACAACAACCAAGAACCGAGTGGAACCAGAAGTAACATAGCGGTTCTCCCAGAATTGTCCATATTTGCATATGTCAGTTTTCTAATTTTAAATACTAAACCACATGCAAGAAGGACCAATAAGAAATATGTGTGTGTGCGACAACAGCGAGTCAACACAAATGCAAATGGACAGCTAATATTTAGCTTAGCATACACAGCATATACATGTGCGCGCACACACACACATATACAGCATATGTTCGCACTGACTGCTGAGATGAGATACATGTTCCTTGCTTCCCCCTCACATACTGTATATCTTTTGTGTTTTTTCTTTCTATAGAAAAAAACAACACTAGTTATTACTCTTAGCACAGATCCAAAAACAGCTCGTAATAGGGTGGCGGTGGTGGGAGAGTGCGGGGGTTCTAAGATAGCACTGGAAGGGAAAGAGAGAGAGAGAGAGACAGAGAGAGAGAGAGAGAGAGAGAGAGAGAGAGAGAGGAATAAAAAGAAGATCAAGCCCATGAATGAGCTGCATGCACATTATGAAACAAAGAACCCCTTTGAAGCTCTTTCAATCAGAAGCAGTTTCATGGTGAAAGAAGAAAGAGGGTTCTCTTTAAAAAGATAAGCTTTATGCTGCACACAATGTTGGAAGTGATTACTTCCATCTAGGCACAGCCATCAAATGTGATTAGGATACATACATTTTTCTTGTTCAACTCAGCAGAGTGTGAACACAAGAATTCTCAAAGGTTTATAGAATCTAAGGCCATCCTTGTGCCAGGGTGAAATCGACACATGGGAACATGCAGGTGCAGCATGTAAATTATTGTGTATTCAGAAAGAAACAAATTGCTTGCAGAGAGTGCCGTCGACACGATTGACAGAACTACTTAAAAACAGCCGGCACAGCAGCAATGATCTCTGAGGCTACCTTTTGAGGTACATTACGGCACGCAAAAGTCCAGCAGGAATGCAGACGTGGCATCAAAAACTTTACCTGAGAATGGAGAGAAACTGTGTGATATTTTTTTTGCACAATCCACGACAGAGGTATTTCTAGCAGCAATCTTGGTGCTCTATTGCTTATCAATACTCTTAACAACAGAGAACTTCTGTTGTTTGAATGGCTTACAGTGACAGCACAGTAGTAACATTGGCACAATGATTTTTGACAAATGCAAATATTAATCGTGGGATGCGGAGTTAGGATGTGTCAAAAGGAACGTTGCACCATGATTTATGAGCCAGTATTTCCTTGGTGCTTTTGTCTTGGTTTCACACAATTTTACAGCTGACAAGACAGCACTCAGTGCATTTCAATAAGTTGAGGAGAGCTATCTCACAGGCTGTGCACACTCCTGAATGCAGAATTTGTCTAGTGGATTATGATAAGATCTCAGGCGGGCCAAGGGAAGGCCAAAATACGAGTCGGAATCACTCACTTGAAACCCTTAGGCTGAAAAAGAAGGACGAAGCCGCTCTAAACTGCTAAGTGTGCAGAACACGTCACACCGTCACTACGCGTACTGAAAGGCTACAGTAGTTCAAGAATGTGAAGGAATTTCCATTCATACCGCACTAATGAGCCAACATTTTTCTAGATGATTAGATAGGGATCAGGGCACTAAGGTGGACGCAACAGTAGACAATGTAATCAAATCTGCCCAATTTTAATGGAAATTATTGCATGATGCCAAGAGAGGAAGTGTTAGCAGATGATGAGCAAAAGACGACTTCTCACCCCTCTTCTCCAGAGAGCATCACGGATTATCAGCCGATGCATCCTTCAGTCACCTTATTAAATCTTAAAGCTCAGAGGATATTGAGATTCAGTTGTGAACATATCCCAAAGACTGGATTGATTGTGATCACCCACATAAAACCTTGCACCTCTTCATTATGCTGAGAGAAACCAGCCTATGTCTATACTATGTTCCACAATAGCCCCGTTTCCGATGACCATAGACAAAGTGTCTAAACCTTTGCAACAGCAGTCAAGATCTATGGATATATATATATATATATATGCATGAGTCCCTCATATTTGCTGGAGTGTTTGCTCACATTTAGAAAGCCATTAAAGGCGGCGACCCAAGTGCCTCAAACACGGCAGCTGGATTTACGATGCTCACATCAAGTTAAAAACATACTCAGCCAAAATGTAAGCTCCAATCAACACGGTCAACACATGCTTCACAACTTAAATGAAACCTAAAGTCAATTACTTATTTGTAAAATGTAACCATTCATCGTAATCACTCAAGACCCCAATTACCTAACAGCACTACAACGTTCACATCAGATCCCTTAAAGCTTACGTAAGTTTGGATACTGCAGACATACAGTATTTAAAGGCCTTGTGGGGGGGGGAGACCGTTGCAATTGTAGTCAGACTAATGGCATCCTATTGCAACAAATACACTGCAAGAGCAGAACACCTTAACACAACTAAACCTGACAGTGGGTAACAGGGCAGATCAAAACTTGAAGGGGGTTGTAGTGGGGTAGGAAACATATGTATTTGGCAGGATCTAAACTCAGCCATGTGCTTAATTTACGGATCTACGATGCCAATGTTTGTTAGGGAGAGAGAGAGGGTGGGAGAAAGAATGTGACATACACAGGCAAAGTGACAAGACAGCAAGAGTTGCTTGGCATGCATACTGTTAATAATGTCATTGGTTGTGAAAGTGAGAGAGGGAGGGAGTTATGTATAACAGGCTGTCTTCCATGTTGAGGATGAGTGAATTTCAGTAGCTGTTGACTGAAAACTAATATTATCAAACATTAATTGAAGGGCATTATGTGACACCCTTCCGCTGATGCTGACTCTGGAACCGGGCCTCGCAGGGGAGCTTCATTCGACTCTGCCGAGGGGGTCCAACAATCTCCAAAGCAGCCCAGCATCAAAGTTTCATCCGTAGAAAGAAAGCATTGAGAGACAGAAAATGACAAATGGGAGGGACCCTATAAGAACGTGATGGGCTTGAGGAAAGCGTAGTGGAATTCATGGTAGATTACAGGCTGAACCGTAGTGTGCCTTTGAGCCTCCGGGTCTCAGCAGCCACAACCCCCAACGGCCCTTTCATGGATACCATGATGTAGTGTGAGAAATCTTTGTAAGACTTGAATATGGAGAAATTCCATTTCGCACACTATTTTGGCCAAACGGAGTGTAAACTTAGCCCACGTTTTTTATGCTGACAGAATTCTTGTCACACCTCACCAATTTTGGTGGTTGACTGTTCTTTCTTAAATTTGACGATAACACAAAAATAAGTGTATCTTCACATCAAGCAGACTATTAAGACAAAAAAAATGGTGAGGGGGGGGGGGGGGGTATGGACATGAACTCTCCATCCAGAAAAATTAATCTATTTTTAACACCGCTTTCATTTAAAAGTTTCAACCACAAACCAGTTGCATATTTTCTCTTGCTCTGATAGTGGATGAATTAATTGCTGAGAGATACCGTGGTGAGACTACATGAAAGACTGAATTGATTATAATAATCTCTGGATATGATAGGAAGAACAATGTGTGTTATGCACAACCGCATGAGCTTGGAAGCCTGTCTCTGAGCATCAACAGAATTTAGACACCAAAACCACGCCATCCACCGGTCCACTGTGCATTGGAAAAAACAAGGGCAGTGGTTGAATGCTTCATTTTGGAGGCATCGAGATCAGCCAACTAAATTGTAGTCATCCACTTCATCGTGCAGTTTATCAGTGAGACATAGTCTTTATAGCCGGCAGCAGCACATTGATCTACATGGGGTGACTTGAACAAGACACCCGCGTTAAATGTGTATGAAGACTCTGACACAGATGAAAGTTGGTTTAATGTAGTGTGTGATGCTGCAATTTCAGTCGGTGGGATAAGAAAAGGGGTCAGTGTGAGAAGAGCAAAGGCAAGCTTCCAAGCAAAAAAAAAAAAACCAAGGCAGAATATTTGTCAGTCCTAAGTATGATTCAGTGTTGGATGCTGCGTTAATCCCTGGAATAGATACTGTACAATGATATGATCTGCGTCTTAATTTTTCTCCAATCATGCATGGGATTGCTTTTTTTTACCTTGACCATTTCAAGGGATGCGCTTTGTAGTTCAGGTGACGTGATAAACACTCCATAGGACCACACAAATGCTAGAACCACTCTCAGAAGCCTGATCACCAGCGTTTGTTTGCGGTATTTGAACACTGTGTGGAGCAGAATTACACAGTTCCCCCCTTGACTTGGGAAAAGTGCCAAAGACGCACAGAGATGTTTTGTCAGGAAAACTCGGGCAGACACACATGTGGATTGACAGTAAGTTTGTAAAACACAATGGTAGCAATTTACACACGGTAACCTTCACAACACAAGAAAACTAAGCAAACTACAGAATCATTCTGAGGGTGTTTTTCAGACAAATCTCAAAGGACCGTGTATTGGTAGTCCAGGGGTGTCGTAGCAGCCGACAGCTATTCTTGGAAATGCTCGCACATTCTTTCCCGACTAAACCCTTGGCTTTCTCTGACACTTTTAGAGAAAAAAAAAAAAAGACAAGAGTTGAATATGTCGATGGCACTTTTTAACGATCCCTGCTGAATTTTACATATGGACCTTGGAACACACGGAAATTAATCTCAAATACAATGTGAGTATAATGTGAGAGAATAAATCAGGGATACTGTGCCAATGATGCTCTTGGAGGAACTTTCTGTGAAAAATAATACAACAGCAGCCCCGGCGAGCTTTGGAGCACTTTATATTGTGAAAAAGGACAAAGGAAATGATTGCAGATGATCATTGTAATGAGCAGAACATTGCTCGGTGATTTTCCAGGCATGAACAATTCAGGACATTGCGCTAGAGAGACCTTGGAAGTGGGGAGGCTCTTTAAAAATGCAAATTGCTATTACAGCAGACAGGGATGTTGATGATTATGGTTTTACCAACACAATGTCAACTTAATGTGAGACTCCAAGATGGACTTTTCATTTCTGTCTCATTCCTTTATTTGCAATGTCTAAGCTTTCCTCCAGGGTGTTTGCCAACCCTGTTAAATGAAACTTCACTTGTGTTTTTTTAGTATTAATCCTTCGACAAACCGTGGAGTGTTGTCCAGGCTCTTTGCGAGCAAAGCATGATATTTCCCAGCTTTTTTCTGGATAAGGGGCTGACCCCATTAAATAATGGAGAATATTGCAACCATCGTTTAATAGTGCATCACTCAGGTGATGAAAAGCTTTCCCTCATTATGCATAAGGCATCAGTTTGCATAAAACTGTGCAATTCTTCTTAACCTGCTTCAACTGACCATATTCAACCCATGTAACCGGTTGCTGAGTAAAATTGGGCAATTCACGCATTGCTGTGTCTGCACTTTCTACCCAATGTTCTGATCTCTATAAATGGTACTGCAGCATTTTCTCGTTATGTAGCAGGTGGAAGCATTAATTACTTTCATAAAACATTGTGGGCATCATGATATATTTATGCAGTGTAAAATCATATTTCTATGTAGGGTGATCATTAATTTTCGGTGTGGATATGCACTGCGGCCATAGAGCAATCGAGAAACCAGTGGTCGAAGTGTGTGATGTTGGGGGTCTGGGATGGATGGGCAGGATTACCTGTTTTGTGATGGGGGGGAAATATAAGCAAAACCCAATCGAAAAAGCAAAAGTAGGCGACCCTGTCTAGCATGGTGGGATGCAACATTACGGTCTGTTAAATCAAAACATACCCACTAATGAAGTTGTTGATGACTACTCTTTATGTGTTAGTGTGTGCGCACAGGGCGCACAGGGCTGCTTATTTTATGAATCACAAAAAGACACTAATGTTCACTAAAAGTAATTTATTTTACTGAGTCCGTGGGGGAATCAGTATCCAAGCTTCAGTACTTTTACCTAATTCGCCACTGAAAGACATTATGAGGAAGATAGCTTTTGGAGTAGATGTGACTGAGGGTGTTCAGTAATTGCAGAGAATTTATGGTTTAGTGGAATGATTTGTCAAGAAACATTCTGATTTGATTGTTTCTTCACAAATGCGAAAAAAAAAAGCATATTATGTGGCCCGCAAAAGCGAATCAATCAAAGTTAACCATCATTTAAAATTGTAATAAATAACAATGTTGAGATATTGCCAGCACTTTTTTTGCTATTCTTTTTACATAAACTTGAACGATAATTGGACTTTTCATTATAATTGGCTTCTGATTCTTAAACTAGTCATCCATCAGTCGCGTTGTATATAGAAGAATATGAGGCAACTCAACATTTATTTGGTTTGACAGACTTAAGGGCTTATGATCAACGAGGGGACTTATCAAAAATATCAATTAGTGATAAAATGTTGAATTCACCACATTTGGACAAACGCAGTTGAGTTCACCAGCAATATCCTACTAGAAGAAGACAAACATAAAATGCATATATAACCGTAGGATTAAGCAGGGATCATTCTTACCTTGACCAGCTCGTAATGTTGGATCCCATTGATCCCGACATCGGGGTCAAACGCAGAGGGCACTGGGTATCGGGTGTTAACGACGGTGTTCTCTGGGATGGAGATGTTTATGACCGTGGACTGGAAAAGGGGCGCGTTGTCATTGACGTCCTCAATCAGGAAGCGGATCTTGACCAGTCGGAAGATCTCATCAGGCAAGACAGCCACCTCAATTTCATAATAGCAGCGTTTCTCTGCAAAGATTCCGGAGCACAGCTTCTCCCTGTCGATTCGGTGACTGGTCGTAAAGATCTCCCCCGTGTTGGCCTCCACCCTCACCAAAGGCACGTCGCCAGTCTTGTACACAGGCTTGAACTGCAGAGGCGAGGACAGCCGGACGTTTGGGTCCAGGTTGAGGTCGAGATCCCTGCGCAAGTTCCCGATGCGGACGTTTTCAGGTTGCTCCTCCTTCACTGTGTAGTCTCTCTCCTGGGCCCGGCATATGAAGACCGTGGAGGTGAGAAAGACCACCAGCAGATAAGTCTGACTTGCTAAGTTCATACTCAAGAGTGGATGGAGCTTCACTTCCACAGAAGCAATTCTGTCTCGAGAGAGTGGAGCAGAGTAACAAAGGGGAAAAGGACAGAAAATGTCAATACCGGAATGTACATTTTGTTCAATTCCCGCTACAGCGGTGACCTATTCATCTCATGGAGTTATGAACACCCATCCTTCCAATGTCTTTGAGTGCAAATTAAAGGTAGTTTTACACCATTAACCTTTGCTAACATCCACTGAGCAAGAGGACACATAAAGGTTAACACTTCACATATTCCATGGATCTATGTCAGCCGCTTCTGATGAAAGGTGTATTTTATTTTTTTTTGAGTCTCAAAAATATGTGAACCAGTGGCAGTAAAGATCATTTGCATTGGCAGATTGTCCACATAAGACCTTTATTCATGTCAAATGGCTGTGAATCAATGCAATGCGTAAGCTGCACCTCATAACCGAGCATCCGCCGAGCAGGAGAAGGCGTTACGCATTGGTGCGTGCATGCATGCACACACGCGCGTCACTGCGAGTTGTAACACTTGACAGCAGCTATTAATAGACAGCCTAATTTGCTTCGAACGTAAACAATTGAGCTCCCGAGTATTTTATGAACGCCCATGTGCAGCCGAACGAGACAAACGGCAATTTGGAATTCCTGTGAGCATCATTTATCTTTCTCAAATATTTCTTTGAGACACCTCTGAGATATTCCCCTGCATTGTGATACTCTTTTTTACAAAATATTTAATTTTTATAATAATAAGCACATATTTTAAATACCCCCTGGTATTCCCCTGATGCATTGTTTATATATATATATATATATATATATATATATATTTTATAATCATAAGCAAATGCATTTGGATGCATCATTGCAATGAATCGGACAAATATTAGACTAACAATTCATTTGCTGCTGCAGCGTCTCAGAAACAGGAATGGACATTTGACTACATTCACTTGGATGACTACATAGCAGATGAAAGGTCAAACAGCTTTTTCAATTCCCTTTTAGAGGATGGGCAAATCACTCTGACTTCTGAATTACTGTTTTGGTGTTTCCTATCGCATTGAGTGGATGAAAATGGCCTTGAGGAGCTGTCATAGCATGGATCACGTGACTTAATAGTCCACCATTGAGATCAGGTTCATCTTTCGACCACAAAGTCGTCAAAAATAACCAGTGCCAATAGTGCACTCCCGTTTGTCGATGGACTAGAGTTTTGCAGCTGATAAGCTATTTCGCCACTTTTTCAAAACCGTTGTGTTTGTATCCTGATAGTAAGTCTAAATTAGTCAATTAAAGACCATTCTGACCAGCACCCAATGAGAATTTTACTGTGCAACATATTTCAGGACTGTACTTTGAGAATGTTGCTCTGCACCATTCAGTTATTAAAAAGATATATATAAAATGTATGACAGCTGCAGTATTATATTCACTCGTGACTGGGTACCTTAGATACTGTAGCCCTTTGGGACAGGACGAAAATGTCGTTTAATCAATTTCCCTCCTATTTTACATGACTCAGACAATAACCTGCAGAAAAAGGCATGAATACCTAAATTGCACTACAGGGGTCCTCTTCCTTGGCAAGGCAACCATATTCATTGAAGCTCTCAGCCTACTGACAAAGGGGAATTGATTAAAAATAAGAGTTTAATTTGGCCAGTTTTTTTTTAATGGCAATAATTGCAAGACATTTTTTTTCATATCTGTTATAAAGCGGCCACATGAGACTCATTACAGTACAGTTAGACGAGAAGAAGAGAAGACAGCTGACATTGATCAGTGTGAGGATTACTCACATTGTATGAATAGCACAGGCGGTATTGTGCTGCTGAATCAAAATATGGATGAGTTACATCCCATCAGCAAGTGTGGAACACTTTGAAATGTGCGTCATATCAGACGCCGAATTGCTTTACTGTGCCGATCGCAAGGCACTCCAAGGCGCATGATGAAGTTTGAATTTAATCCTTAAATGAAAAGTGATTCACCATGGTGAAAAGGAGAGTAAAAACAGCAAAGATCAAAGAATTATCTCGATTGTGTCTCCCTCGTAAAATGACAACTTTTCTGAGGTATGAAAGATGAGCGTGTGCCTGTGTGTATATGCTGTATGTGTTTAATCTGTGAGGATACTTTTGAGTCAAATTGTGATAATGCCTGACACAAAATACTTCAGCGATGAAGACAATCTTAAGAAGTGGTGATTCTAATACTGTACTTTACTCCTCTCGTGTACCTTATTAATGGTTTGTCTCAGTATGATGCAGTGTTGTTCTTTGCCCCTTCAACCTCGAGCCACAAGAAATACAGACATTAAAGATCTCATTTTACTTCAAGCCTTTGTTTCCAGGACAACATGCCAACATTAGGGCGTGTCGCAATTATATTGCCTCTTTGGTCCTGTAATTGTGGACCAAGGTCAGGCCAAGCAAGAGAATGGACTGTAAAATAAATGTCAATCTGTGCGTCACCTTTGCTTACATAGTCTCCAGAAATGATATTTGTATTTTATTTCCGGACCGGAAGCCACTTTGGATTCAGTCGGCGAACCAAAGCTTCCCTCATAGGAGACAAGGCAAAGAAGAGTAGGCCTGCACTGGATCACTTTCTATGACAGTGTGATGGACAAGTCTTCCTTTTGTTTGGATCCACTGGCTGTAGGAACGGAAGGCCAAATCTACAGTCCAACCACTGTCACACTTTACATTTACCCTTAAAGAGAGCCTCAACCATCAACTGCATTGAGCCCAAAGACATTGAGACTTCTTGATTAGAATGGAGTTCGTTATCGTCATTACATGGAAATGGGATTTTTCAAAGACTTCGGAATCTCTTGGGGTCATCTCATTGAAAAGCTCGAAAGATCGCTGACAGCCTGACATTGATCAACCCCGCCCCCCCCCCCGCCCCCCACTCCCTGCCATCTCTGACTTTCCTTCCCAATACACACGGTTGGCACAATTTTCCTTCAGCACCAAGAAATCACATATGCTCTCCCTCTGGAAATGACTACAATTGCGCCGTAACATAGTCTTTCTGGAAATGGGCAAAATTCCGGAAAAATGTTGTTTGACTTTGACAAAGTAGAAAGTAGGCTAAGAACTTGAGACACAATCAGAGTTCCCCACTATTGAAAACTATGATGTATTTGTTTGGAAAAATACATATTCAAATTATAATATTTTGCACGTTGTTTGCGTTTTGGTTTTTATCAGCCGCAGTGACTTTTCATATCAGTTGTAGTGATTGAGAATAGACATTAATTGTAATTTATCTAAATACACGCGCACTCACTATTGTTTCTTACCCTCTGCAGTAGTGAGATGACAAATTGTCACGACTGGAATAATGGGCCTCAAGAGGGCAGTCAATACATGTTCGTCTATCACTGCTGACAAATGTAAACTTTCTCACGCTCAAATCTGGTTTGTCACTAACAATTCAGCTGATGATGTCATATCAACAAGAAATGACAATTTATAATTTGAAGTTACATTGTAATTCATGTTTAACAACGGTGTAAAACCTTGCCAAATGCAATGTCACGGACGGCATGACCTTAAAAAAGTGAACACACTTCTAAACAAAATTCGACTGTAGAAGGAAATTAAAACACACTTCATACAGAATTCAATACGATCAATCAAGGAAACTTTAGAGGCTCACTTGAACTATAGTACACACTCAGCAGACGCCTTTGGGTATAGAGGTACAATAAATGATTTTTGAAGCAAGACCCGCATCAAAATGTTTACCTTCATAAAAGACAGGCTTATTTTTAAACACGTAATTATGGCAGTAGTTTGACATTTAGAACTGCAATGCATTATGTTGAGGCATTTTCTGACAGCACTTGTGTTGAATTTCAAAATACTGTACAGTTTGTGTGTATTCTATGAGTGTACATAGATGATTGCAGTGGAAAAGTGTGAAAGGACGGTCTATGAAATGATACAGGATATACAACTTATCTTTAACAAACAATGAACTGGTCCAAATCTACATTAATACATTTACTTTTTGTCCTCTTTTATACGAGGAAAATACTGAGTATTTAATTGGCTTGCCACCAATCCATGTTACAATATTAATTCAGCCTAATTTAGGAATTACTCCAAAATGTAATAATACCTCACTGTGGTATGTATGCACTGATTCTACGTGTTGAAAATTAGTGTGCATGTATGCGCCCCAAACAAGCCGTAGCGATGATGACAGAAACATTACGAGCACTTGTCTCCGAAGAGCAGAATGTAAATTGGTCTGGAACAAAGTGATTGCCCCCCCGAGGTTATAGTCTGTGACAGCTCCACGGCTGGACCGGGATCTCGCTTGTTGCCGCGCACCCACGCAACGTGCTCTGCAGCCAAGACGCCAGCGCTTGAAAGTCGGGGCACTTTCGGGCCAGCCATTAATTACGATACTACCACAATATGGATAGTTTCCCACTTGGATTGGAATAATCTATATCAAGTACGCACTAGGTGAAAGCCAGAGACTGTATATTCGAATCAAATTATTGGCTCACTACTGTCACGTTAATATCTGTCCACTTTGAATGCTTGCGTTTTAGTGTATGTGGCGCATTTTCGTTGCAATTTGGCTGTTGGTTGAGCTCGTCGATCGTTTGAACAGACACATGAAGTCAAACAAATTCCGACCTTATCATTGAAGCTATTAAAAAAAAAAAGCTCTTACCTTTTCCGCTTGACTGGGCTGAAAAAATCAGTTAGTTGTGCCTCCGCGTAAAGACATCGCTGATTTTCAAAAATGTAAACATAACAATGAATCAAGTGCCATGTATTGAGCTGAAGTGGAGATAGGACGAGGGTAATAATCCTCGTGAGGGGAAAAAAGGATGGCAATAGAACAAACCAAATATCCACTACAAAAACTTATCCATGCGCAAAAAAGCGGTTGTCCACGAGAGCTGGAGGAAATAAACACGCACAAAACTTTGTTTATAAAAGGAACACCGGTACAATTCCTCTTCAGCTGTCCAAGCTTCGTTTTTCACCCTAACTGTATCCCTATATCTGCTATTTACGCTAACGTCGCTTGCGCCAAAACGTGCGTCAAAAACTTCCATCCAAAAATACACCTCTTGGTGAAAACTTGCATCTAATTAATTTTACAATCTCATGCAAACAAACAAACAAACAAAAAATAGCAAGTAAAAGGGATGCACAGATTGCATCGCTTGCCCGCCCCCTCCCTCCTCCAAGATGGATCAAATTGTGGCTCGGTGCAGCACTACTTGCCGAAGCCGGGATAGACGCTTGCAGAGGCTGTGCGCTAAACTGGAAATGTCTCGGTAGTATTGGATGAACTCTCCGTGTGCGCCCACCTCTCTCCCTCACTCGCTCTCCCCACCGCTGACATCACGGAGGAAGGAGGAGCCAGTAGAAAATCCGGAGCTGTGGTCCTGTTAAAGCCGCACTGCGTTGGTGAGAAGCTCACACTGCCTTGTGAGAAGCATTCGGGAGTGCGAACTGCGAACGGCACTACTACTACTCAAATCCACCTGAAAGCAAGAGGGCGGCAATGTTCACTTGTCTTTTTTTTGGATTTCCATGAGTCCTATTGAATCATTTGCACCTCTGCATAAAGATAAGCGATGAGATTCTAACTATTCTCACCACGTCACAACGTTTTTTCTTTTTTAAAGCTGAGAATGGGGTGAGAGGGTTGATAATGGGCTTGTTCACACTTTCCATCCATAACAATTTATCAGACACTTTTCGTTGTACCAGGTGCAGGTGAAGGTTGAGGTTCCACATACTGTAGTTTGGATTATAGCCACAGAGAACCTTGTAAGGGCTAAGGTTGAAATGTTAACAGTTTACAAGTCACTCAGCATTTTGACCAGCCACAATTTTGTTGTTGGGTAATAGGGGTAATGCACAACCAATTTCGGCATTCGGTAAAACAGGTAACAGCATTTTCTTCTTTTCGAGTCTGACGGCAGGAGACCGGGACAAAGTAACTGAAGAAATATTAATTAAAACGATCAAATACTCAGCTTTCAATAAGTACATACACGTTGACTCCTTATTGCTACTAAACAACAAAATTGAGATCTCTGAAACTCTTCCGTGTTTTAAAGAAGATTTGAAAGTTTGCATTTCATTCACCCAAAAAATAAGGTCATGTGATCCACTAGGTCCAATTCATGGTCAAATTCTAGGTCAAAGTTACTAAAATGTGCATCAAACTTCTGAACGAGTGCAGATTTGGATTACATTTTGAACACATTTTCCAAGAATACCTGTTTTGCCAACATTCATCCAGTCGTTCCTGAGGTATAAGGGTTCAAACAAAGGTGGCCATGCCCCTTTTTGCTAACCTAACGAAAAATCAGTGGGCTGTAGCTCCCAAACAGCTACGCCGATTGACCTAAAATTTGAGATTTCGTGTTGTGCCATAACTATCAACAGGTACAGCAAGTTTAATTAAAATTAAAATCCGCTTGTTTACATTTTCCAGATTTTTAGGTTGATTTTGACATGGGATGCCCCTAATATTTTGAAAAGTCCAGATCGAGAGAATTTCTGGAAGAAAAGATTCCATCGTGTCTATTCATTGTGATATATATTTTTGTACCCTAGTCTTCGTATCTACATATGCTTGTAATCAATGTCTCTGTCAAACTGAATGGATTCATCCATCCATCCATCCATTTTCTGAACCGCTTTGTCCTCACAAGGGTCGCGGGGGGTACTGGTATCTATCCCAGCTGTCTTCGGGCTGAAGCAGTTGCCAAACACTCGCAGGGCACATAGACGAAAAACCATACGCGCTCACACTCACACCTAGGGACAATTTAGAATCTTCAATCAGCCTGCCATGCATGTTTTTGGAATGTGGGAAGGCACCAGAGTACCCGGAGAAAACCCACGCAAGCCCAGGGAGAACATGCAAACTCCACACAGGAAGGCCAGAGCAGATCGAACCCACGACCTCTCCACTGTGAGGTTGACACGCTCACCACTGGACAACCGGGGCTGCCCTTGAATGGATTCAATATATTTCAAAAAACCTTTTAAAAATTTTTTCTTACTATCAGGTAATGCAGAACTAAACAAATATGTATGACTGCTGATATGTACAGTTATGCTAATAAGTCGACATACCTTGCCAGAATTTCTACATGACCCTGTTCAATCTTTTTTTTTTTTTTTTTTTTAAATGTGTTGCAGCCATACATTTCTAAGTTAAATATTTTTTGTTAAAGATAATGAAGTTCAGCAGTTTGGACATTAAATATATTGTCTTGTTTGTGTATTCCATTAACTCAATGTCCCAACTTCATTGGAATTGGGTTTCCACTGGACTAATTGAGGGAATCAAACAGGAGATTTGAATCTGCCGATGTCCAGCAGATGAACCATGAAAATGTACTACAATGTTAAAGAAAAACATCTGTGTGGTAGAGGGGTTTTTTTCCCCACACTTTTCAAATCTCCATATCCAAGAGGGGATTCAGATTGTAAATTACTCACTGCCTTCCTCAGATTTCTCCCTTTCTCATTAAGCATGGCACTTGGCATTAGCATCCCATGAACATACTTTCGAGCAAAATCATTTCCACCTACACTTAAGTAATATTGATCACATCGCTGACAACAAGCTGGGTTGCTCCATAAATAATAACCTGGGCAGGCTAGTATTCAGTTTTGCCACCCGCATGTACAGCATTTTCCCCATGCATGAAGTACCAAGTTTTGAAAAGAAGCTTTTCACAACATGTCGCTGTCAATAAACAGTGGCACATACTGTGTAGTTCCAATAGAAAGCAAGTCTTTTTGAAAAGCAAGAGAAATCCGAACCAAAAAAGGCTGCTTTTACAGAAGCCGCTCGTTTCCACAGTAACTTTGAAGAACCACTTAAGAGTTATACCCCAATGAGTTGAATCTCTCTCTATTGCCTCATTTTTTTTCAGCTTCTTCTCACTTTTCCCAAGATCTCTGGAGGTAAAAAAAAAAGATTTGAAAAAGATGGAGTGGACAGCACAAGGACAATTCAATATTTACTTTTAGCTTCTTCGCCGCAGAGGTAGAATTTCAGAGAAATGGTGCAGGGACCCAAGACAGACAAAGACTGCATAGGATAATATTTGAACTTTTCCCGCAGCGTGTGAATATGAAACGTGTGTGGCCCTAGTTTCATCCAAAGTAGTGGATCAGAAGGAAGAAAAGGCTTTAGGCTCCCCATCTGTCATGTCGGTGTTGAAACGCTTGACAACAGACACAAATCATGCTGCATGGGCACCCATGTCTGGCTATAGTTGAGAAGTTTAAAAGTAATACCAACCTTGTTCAGCGTGAGACAAAAATCCACTCAATCAGAAACTCTGACAAAAGATACATTGTGATGTTGACAACATGAAATGGATTTGAAAGAGGATGTGGGTCATATAATTGATTTTCCACTGAATTCATCTTAGTGTCACTTGATATCCAGGATCCTATAAGAAGCATCCGTGTTTGCAACGCTCATGGCACAATCTGATTTGTATTTGACGCATAAACATGCCCTTTTGTTTGGCCTCAATTAATCAACATCACAATGGCAAGAAGTTTACTTCCAATAAAACTACAGCTAATAATATCCTGTCAAATCAACATGAAGCCCGCTTAAAGCAAAATGAACAGACTTCCTCACGAGGCCAAGAATTCTCAAGACTAATGAAGGGTCTAGCATTGAGTGGCATGTATTTGCAAAACACCAATTAGACAAACGCCAGACCTCACCTAATGTCCACTGGCATAATAATGTGTGCGTGCAGGAGAGATACATGATGCTGTTACATGACAGCTAATTAATTCCCGCTGAATGTCTTGCAGAAAAACACCGGCCGCATGATAAAAACATGCATTGTTCGGAGCAGATTTGGGAGAGTTCTCTGCGGTTTTGTCATGCCACGGTTGCAGCTGCAAGGCTTTTATTGGTTTTCACAACTGAGTATCGCAACTGAATATTATGACGTGAATGAAGCCGATGTGAAAAAAAAAGTCTCAGTTTAATAATCTCATCTCAGACAGAACAGGTCAAAATTGAATTTAACAAGCGATATCCACATTTTAGACGTGCTGTATGAACGCTTTGGGATTCCCCGGAAGAGCCGGACGAAGTGGCTGGGGAAAGGGAAGCGAAAGCAGCTGCCTCCGCGACCGTAGAAGAGGCGATCCATACCTTGACCTGAATTCAAAACGATACATAGCCATATTATGATGATTATTATTATTCAGCATTACAAAAACATTAATAATGTTGATGATAATTATCAATGATGTAAATTTAGGGCAGCTAAATTTAAAAAAGAAATGATGATTGACCACTCTACATTGTCCCTAGGTGTGAATGTGAGCGTGGATGGTTGTTCGTCTGTGTGTGCCCTGCGATTGGCTGGCAACCGATTCGGGGTGTCCCCCACCTACTGCCCGAAGACAGCTGGGATAGGCTCCAGCACCCCCCGCAACCCTAGTGAGAATCAAGCGGTTCGGAAAATGGATGGATGGATGAAAATAGACTAATCCAGTAATTTATTTTATGTGAGGGACAATATCAGCTGTACAGTGTATGAACAAAATCAAATTTGTAATTTCCAAGTTGTTTCACTTTTCTCCATTTCAAGAGGTGGCATCTGTTAAACAGCGTTTGTGTGTTGTACGATGTGGACAATTTACATGCCGTGGTGATGATTCCTCCCACAAAGCTTATACTGTATTGGGTGTGATACATTTGAACTGTGCTACACTGGGCATTGATTGATTGGTTGAAAGCCAATGATTTTAAATAAAATACGAAAGACAGGGCAAGATCATCTCGAGGTGTCTGCCTCACCACATCTTACGTGTTCAAAGGAAGTCGGAAGCAGTGGATAGTTTGGCTGACTACGCAAAGTATTCAACGGGATTCTGTATTAGCCATACAGTTGATGAACAAAATCTCAGCCATTTCAAAGGGAGATATTAAGTTGTGAGGGTTTTCTCCATTTCAAGAGGTAACAACTGTTAAACAGCATTTGTGTGTTGTACGATGTGGGCAATATACATGCTGGGGTGATGATTCCTTCCATCTGTCTACTGTGAAACAGCCTGCGGCAACTTTGTCGAATGAGAACGTTTGCTTGGTAGTACACATTACATTTAGCTGAAGGTTCATTTTCTATTTGTTGAGTTGCTCGACTTCTCGCGAAAGGAGTTGTGAGGAGACCTTCGAATCCTCAAGAAAGCAATTTAGGCTGCAGAACACAATGAACCCGCGCAATTTTGCTGGCACAGTCCTGATTAATAAAGACATGCAACACTCGTTTAACACAGTGCCAGCAGTTGACGACGCGTTTGCCTTTGCATGGTGAAGGTCACTGAATTGATTTTAGATAAAAATTTTATGTGGTGAAGATTTCAATCTTAATGGCTTGCCTTTGTGAGGTCAGAAACAAGCCTGGGCCTGGTGACAACAAAAGTTAGTTGAATATAAATTGCATGGATGTGACTTAAAAGTGAGATGATGGCTCTTCAATCTGTCAGTATTGATTCCTCAGCGCGCATTCCTTATTCTGTTAGATTTGACAGCAAACTATTTTTGAGTAGTGACAGGAGAGAAAACGAATTGTGTTTTCGATAATCACCAAGGAGTCATTATTTGCCACTTGTCCTCCCCAGATGGCCAAATGCTTGCTGTTCTCGTCACGTCGAGTTGTGTTTCCTCCTGCCTTGAATGGGCTGTGTACACAACCATTGTTTGATGAGTAAAATTGAAGGCAAGGCTTGTAAACTGCCGATGCCCCCCTTGCCAAAGACATGGCACTGCAAAGACAATGTGCGCACACATCTCCTTTGCACTCTTGAGACTTTAAGCTCCTTATCTTGCTGCTTTAGAAAGGAAGCAGACTGTATTGTGCTGGAACGAATGCTGCGGAGCTTGAAACTATACGGTCGAACAAAAATGAGGGAAACTAACCTAAGGCCATTTAATCTGTGACAGGAACATATTAGAATTGTCATCATTAGAGCGGTATTGATTTGACAACAATGTTCAAGATTTTGCATGCATTTTGCAAGAGCATAGAGTGGAGTGTATCACGTCGAGATGCTTCCAAAATTTCGGCCGCCTTATTTACGGATACATGAAATGACTCCTGCAATCGGTTCTCCTACGTTCCTAACAGTCCCAGCTTCAACAAGTTTTCTTTGCAATTTTAGAGAGTACATGTCTATGTGTTGGAAATACAACACAAACAACATTTGAATAAACTCCAACATGAGCCTAAAATAGCTGAGGTCAAAGATGATCAAAATAGATACGAAAATGAATCCCCCTTGAGATTCTGAACAATTTTAACTCATTCAATCTTAAATGGATTGCCTCTTATTCTTAGAAAAAATCCAGATGTCGTTGGTAGTTGATCCCAGAGGTCGCTAGTAAAATGTTTTGTAAAGTTTGGCTATGCTGTTGTTGTTTGTAAGCAATTTAACACAAGGGTGGCTTCTTCCCACATTGCCAGATGCTGTGGATAAACACCAATTCATATTAATCAATCTAGATGAATATGTGTATTGTTACAAGCTGTTATTTTAGGCTCCTGTTTTGTTAGGCGTCAAACCGGTGAAAAATGGAGCTTTTTCCAAGAGTGCGGTTATTTTCTAATCGCTTTTTTTTTCCATTTCATGTCTGAAAGCATCTTTCATGGCACGATGTCGTGGATTAAAAGGAGACATAACAAGCAGCAAAAGAGCATTTAACAGTAGGAGACAACACAAACAGGTTTGGATTTAAAACTACCTTGCTGTGAGTGAGAGACTGTCACAGTGTCATCACAGTGTTTCTTCCTGCAGAGCTGTGTGTGTCAGTCCATCAGTTATATTAGCCATCTAAGTGGGCCTCAATCAAGTGCAGTTGTGGTGAGGGGAATCTTGTCCATCCTCAGTGTGTGTCCCCACAGAAGGAAAATGTTCAGCATTGATTTCATGTCTTTTGAGACCCTACAGACTTCAGATGGAAGTGACAGTTAGTGACTGAGCTCTGTTTTGGTGACAGACTCAAGTGGAACGAGAAGCAGCTTTGAAAGTGCTCGCTGAAAAATACCAAGCAGATGTTTTTTGTTGTTGTTTTTCACTCAGAAAACCTGAGCGATGACGAGTTGTTGGAGAATGCCATGTTATGGCCTACAAATGACAATTTGGCTCCATTTCAAGCACTTTTTCAGGAAATTAAGACCAACGTTACAGTTCCATTTTTCCTCGTAACAATTTTGGTGTGTTGCCATTGCTGTCTTCCATATGTCTGCAGTTCAGACTTCCATATTAAGGTCAAATGGATCGGCCATAACCTATATCCCATTAGCCGAATTTGTGATGGTGTCCTGCATTTACAACATGATAATCATGGCTTACGTTGCTATTGTAAAATGAATGTGCACACATATTGTTTGTTACAAAATAAACATAGTGGGATTTTACCTATTAAACCTCACTTTCCAAAGCTATCATATCTGTGCGTCAAGGTCACATTTTTTTTTTTTTTTTTAGGCAGGGCACTGACTGACGGACTGGTTGCCGAACTGGCTGAATGGTGAAATCTTTATCGCTAGAAGCGATAACAGAAGTGTGGTTATAATAACATGATGAACTACAGACTGATGATTACAGTTTGGTTCGGCTTAAAAAAAAATGATAGTCTGACAATTACAGATCGGTACTCAGGCTGCTGACGGATGATGAAAGACGAACTCAAAAAATAAAACTCTAAATTCCCACCTCTCCAAACGACATTGTGGACACAGGCACAGGCAGCTATTGTCTTCAAAATGTTACAACCCCAAAAGATAGCATTTTGAAAAATATTGTTTGAGATATTACCTTGACTTTCATTATGTCACCAAAAAAAAAAAGCCAGTGAAGCCACAAGAGTAACAACCAACTCCCAATTTCCATCCATTTTCTACAACACATATCCTTGTCAGTGTTCCAGGGTGCTGGTGTCTACACTAGGAAAATGAAACATGAAATCTTACAATCACAGAAATAACAGAGTTGTTGACCAATTTTATCAATGTACAAAGCTATTTTTTTCTTCTTCCCTTGAGAATGAATAGTTGCAGGAAACAGATGCCTTCCCTTGTTCTATTATCATGGAATTATTTTCTTTATCATCAAGAACCATTTCTGAGAGACAATTCCTCCTCTGGGCACCCACTGAGCAGGATTCTCTTTGGGGTAAATCAAAACACTTCAGAAAAAGTAAGAATACATTTCAAAGATTGGAATGGACGGAATATTAACTTGAACCTGTCCCTTCTCTTCTGAAGCAGAATGAATACATTTTATTGAGGAAAAAACAACAACAAAAACATTGAGTGTTTATTAAGAATCTCTTGAAGTCCTTCCCTGTACTTTTGAGGAGGCGTTACAAACCCGTTCGATTTATTTATTTATTTTTGAGAGAGAGAGAGAGAGAGAGAGAGGGGTAAGCAATTATTTTTGAAGTGCTTCTCTCTTTTTTTGTTTATTAAAGATGTGGATTTGGCTTGTAACCACAGCTTTATGTTTCCGTGCCACGAGATTTACATAAAAACCCTACAGTCTGAAAAGTTTTGAAGGGATTCTGGCAAAAAAAGAAGGCTGGGGATGAGCGACAAAATGAAAGCCTCAAAGAGCGGTGAATGAGGGTGGGGATGCTGTACGCGGATGTGGGGGTGGGTGGTGCTGAGGGCAAAGGGAGAGGCACTGGGGAGATTGGTGGGGGGGGTATGCCGGGTTGCTGAGCCTGAGCTCGCCTGTGTATGAGAGCGGCAAATCCGACTTGGTTGGTAAACAGAGGCTCCAGGGACACTTCTTTTGCATGCCGGCTGAGATGGAAGCCCTCTGTGATCCTAATAGAGTAAGCTCATTGAAATCGCCATCAAAAATGGCAATAACACAGCAGCAACACACACCAAGCGATATACGACACACAGACATACTCACACAAACAAATTTGAATGCAACCCTCTGGCCCTCCTGCATTCGGATACCTTCTGGAGCACTAACTTGTTCATAGCGCTGAAGCATCAGAAGGGCATCGTGGCACTCTCCGACGGCACATGGAGAATAAACTAATTTTATGGTCGCGTTTCCTGAAATTCCCAATCTGCTCCCTAGTCTTTTGCTCTTAGACACTCACATCAAACACTGACTTTGAAATGGATGATGATTTGGTTAAGTCAAAGCTATTATTTTTGCGGCTATTGTTTTTGGGGTTGAGGGTAGGGGTGGGGTAGTTTTGTCTTTTTTTTTTTTTTGGCGAAGCGGCTTTCTTTCTTCTTTGTGTTGATTTCAACTGGCTGTGAACTTGAACCATGGCTTAAAAATTAGTAGTACTGTGTAAAGCCTCTGTAGATTCACACTTTCAGTGGTTGCATCTTTACCTTCAGGCGACAATTATGCAAGTTGACAGAACACGTAGATTATCCAGTGACACCACTATATATATATATATATATATATATATATATATATATATATATATATATATATATATATATATATATAATCTTTATGACTACTGGCATGGCTTTTTAATGACTCTGTTCTTTGATGTTTTCTGTCATGGACTAATGTGGTGTGTACAGTAAGTCTTGTGTGAATTGGTAAGAGGACAGATGTGACCTCCCCTTCCCTTCCCTTCCCTTTGGAAAGCACCTGTAATTTATCTTCATCAACTATTATGGACATTCTAGGGTACAGAACCTCAATGGGAAAATATCAAATCAGCGGTACATTTTTCAGAAAATGGCAGATCCAATTTTATTCATCTCCCTGAGGTGTGCCTCTAACTGTGGGTGCACTGACCCTTCACTTGTCTGACACTCCCTCTCATAGCCCGAGATGAGCTTTTCTAGATTTCTGCCTTAGAGGCATACTAGCTAGATCCCCAAAGATGTTTTGGATTACATTTAGAAGACATGATGACCTGAAAGGCCAAAATGAAAATAATCTACATGAGGCACAACAGTTGAAGCGCTGTCTTGGTCTGACATGTGTCAAGACAACTCATGTGTGGATCCCTCTAATATACTAAAGACAGCATCTTCAGAATCATCACATTTCTCATTTTAAGTACTTTGAAGTACTTCAATAACTCTCTCAGATCATTCACTTGAATCTCGTACAGCCACAGCCAAGACATTACATAACTGCACAAAGTAATAAAATAACAATAATGCCACTGGGTTACTTCATTTTGCCTTTCTATAGAGGGCACATAATTGATGCAATGAAGTCACACACAAACAAAAGAATAAATAATTTCAATTTTCACAACGCTTGAGTTTATCCAAAATGATACCAATGTAGTTGTGATGTCGAAGAAGCAACACTTGAAGAGAATGGGAATCATACCCAAAAAAAAAAAATGCAAGAGCTGAACATGGATGCTGCCATTGCTTTTATAGGATATAATAAAATACAAAATCATATAAAAATATATAAACCATCCATCCGTTTCCTGATCCGCTTATCCTCCTTAGGGTCGCAGTGCATGCTGAAACCTATCCCAGCTGTCTTCGGGCAGTAGGCGGGGGACACCCTGAACTGATCTCAAGCCAATCGCAGAGCACAATATAAATCATTCATTGATTCATTCATTCATTCATTCATTCATTCATCTTCCGAACCGCTTGATCCTGACTAGGGTCGCGGGGGGTGCTGAAACCTATCCCAGCTGTCTTCGGGCAGTAGGCGGGGGACACCCTGAACTGATCTCAAGCCAATCGCAGAGCACAATATAAATCATTCATTCATTCATTGATTCATCTTCCGAACCGCTTGATCCTCACTAGGGTCGCGGGGGTGCTGGAGCCTATCCCAGCTGTCTCCGGGCAGTAGGCGGCAGACACCCTGAATCGGTTGCCAGCCAATCGCAGGGCACACAGAGACGAACATCCATCCATGCCCACACTCATACCTAGGGACAATTTAGAGTGCTCAATCAGCCTACCATGCATGTCTTTGGAATGTGGGAGGAAACCGGAGCACCCAGAGAAAACCCACGCAAGTCCGGGGAGAACATGCAAACTCCACACAGGGAGGCCGGAGCTGTAATCGAACCTGGTACCTCTGCACTGTGAAGTCGACGTGCTAACCACTGGACTACCAGGCCGCCCCAATATAAATCATTGCCCTCCAATTTGATCCTGAAAGTGCCAACTCTTTTCCAAACAGATCCTGTCATCAGAAGCCATAATGTAATTCTAGACTGGACTATTATCACACAAACAGGGTAATTTAACCTTCATCCATGAATTTAAGAGATGCTTAAAAACTGATTTGCCACATTAAATATAGTTTTAATGTAGTTACTGCTGAATATAATCATGACCTGTCCATAAGACAAAATCAAGTGGCCTATACATCGGTTGCATTTTTGCTTGAGTTGAAAATAATTTTCATGGTATGGATGCAATTGCGACACACATTGATATCCCATGCAGAACTCTTACAAGCAGACAAAAGATGAATTTTTCCAAAGGTAGTAAAATCACCTTTCAGCAACTCCGTTTGGAATACTTTATGAGGTTGGGCCAACGGTGGTATCAAAGAGTATGGATTCGGCCTACTCAACATACAGCAAACTGTCAGGTTCAAATGATAAAACCAGAGTAAAATTGGACTGTGTGCAAAGGATTGCTGAGGGCAAGGATTATAAAGGTTTTTCATCCAGCGCCTTGCCCCATATTGATTCAGTTATAACTAAGAGATTTATCAACACAATGTTTGACAGAGACTTCAGTAACACTTAGAATTAAGTTACAACTGCAAGTGAAGAATAAAAATGCCACTCCAGCAGAAATTCAGAAAAGGACAAATGGGTTCTGCGAAGATTTACCCCACCCTCTACACTTAGTGCACCTCCCTAATATATGTCGTCACTCTCTTGGTTTGACAGCATCGCGGACGGACCGATAAAATACTGCGAGCATGAAAACAGTTGATGCTGCTATTTATTTCAAAAGGGACATACTTTTAATTATGCATCAAAGCCAAGATAATGTATCTTGTCGCTCTAAAAACTACCAAATAATTTGAGGTCCACGCTGTCTTGTACAAAAATTGTGTACATTGCTGGCATCCAATGGAAACCTTGTATCACTCGACAGGAAAACAAGAAAAAAAAAAGAAAACTTTTGATGAGCCATTAACATTGCATTGTGAAAGGGATCATTTTCAACACTTTGATTTGTCAATAATGTGTGAAAACAACAGACCCACGGTGAGAAAATATGAAATTGATCACATTTGGACCTCAGATGTTTCCAGCATAAAATCATAAAATGATGGTGTCTACTTTGTGGTTGGTTGTCTCCATCATAGATGAGCTCGAGCTGGTCCTGCGGTCACTGATTCACTTTTTCCTCTCTTGATTTACAGCAGTGGTCTCCTACCATTTTTGTGTCACAGGCAAGATGAGACAAGTATAGGCTATAACCGGACCGGCAACCTTTTTTTTTCCCCATCACTTTTAAATTGCGAGTTTTAAAGCGCTGGTACTGACAACAAGGATAATTATAGAGTATTTTTTTATTAACATACTTTTATTTTCATTTATTTCAAACAGTTTTATTCCACTGTACAACAAATGTCGAATACAATAAAAATAACATATGATGTCACCTCATAAGAAATAGACCAATCAGGAATAATAAATATGCTTTGTAATGCAAACATAATAATTTTTAAGTTATCATCCCACATATGGCGTTAGCATCATTGTTACTTGCAAATAGGACCAATCAAGAGATGACACGATTGATCACTGTTTTCATCCGGTGGCCGGCGGCTAGTTATTAAACTGCAAATGTTTCCCTGGGCAAGCTGTGCAAACTTTGCTCGCATCTTCATGCTTTCCACTTGATCACTTGGGTGCTACTACTACGAGTAATATATTTGCTCACTTTCAATATGTACTCCTGATGACAACTGATCCTCTCCTTGGGTTGATAACGTCCACGCCGCCTGCAAGTGCTCCTGTTTCAGAAACCGTATCCATTGCTGATGCAATCACATAATTTGAGTGAAACCACATTAACCTGTCAAAATCTACAAATACGCTATTATTGTTAAAAAGTCAAGAGTCTATAAATAATCGTTTTTCTAATCTCTTGGTGTACCGAAGCCAATACATATCCCTGACCCAACACTTTATGCCCCGTTTCTTTCACTATGCTATGTTATCGCCATGAAAAGTAGGCAGTTGAGCTTCTCGTTTCCTGGAAGCACGTGTGGTATGAGATAGGAGACAGATACAGGAAGATGGGAGACAAGACAGTTCACAGAGCATTGAAGCGAAGGAGCAGCATGGGAATATGTCTTCAAATCAAAGCTGAAGAGGAGAGATTCTGGTGCATAAACATCCACTCTGTTTTTCTCTTAGACCTGGAGGTGACGGATGCAGCTCACAATGAAATTCCACTTAGCTATTTAAAAACGTGGGCATGCGCTGAAACAATACATTTGCAGAATACTTTCTGGCAAGTCACGGCTAATTCAGAGATTGTATTTTTTTATTTTGTGTTTCGAGATCACCACATATTCTTTTTGCAAAGTGTGTTTGAGATGCTTAGAATATCCTATAGTTGTGAAAAATAATTTTGTTGCAAAATAATAGCTGTGTTTGTAGATTAGATGAAGTGTCGTGTCCGTACAAAATAGGAAATGGTCATTTTTACCTATCTAAACCTGAAAACGGGTCAATTTGGACCCGAACACAATACAAGGGTTCAGCAGAAGCAAGGTGCAAAAGCTGCAGAGTGTAGGAAAGCACCCGAATGCCCTGCCAATTGACAAAAACACGTTAAACATTGTGGTCTGCATTGTTGTACTTGTTTGTTGCTGATACTTTCCACTCTGAAAACCAAAATATATATACCTTTTGGGCTAAATATATCCCAGTCAGCAAAGGCATCTGGCCCGCTGGATAATATATTCCAGTCTGTTCTTCTACTTAATCTCACTGGAGGCTTTTTCGGTCTGCCCTGCTCAAATCGGGTTTAGCCAAATTCGGCCAATAATATTTGGCACAGAAAAAAAGTGTTTAAATGACTTTAAGCTACTGGGTAGACAGCATCCTTTATTTTTTTTTTTTATCCCACATTGTCTTGTTGTCCAAGTATCCCTTTCAGTGGAATTTATAGTTACAATTATTACACACTTGCTTTTCGCTGATGGTATTGGCACAGGGTAACTAAATAATGATGAGATACGGTGACATTTAAATATCGTCATTTTGTCCTTGCCCCACTTCAATAAAAATGTAAACATTTTTTAATGTTTGTCCTTAAAAGGCCCGAAATCCAGACGCAGCAGTTTTGTGACCTGCATGAAGGCATCAGAACACATGCCAAATTAAATTTTTATATTGTAAATGCATAGAAAAAGAATGCAGACCTTGCCAAGGCTTTAACATATGCCACTTGGGAAATCAATTAGTGAACAGCTAGAATAGGATTTTGACAGCGAGAAAGGACACAGTTTCATCTCGGTCAAAAGGAAGTGTAACAAGATTCTACATCAGCGCAACAAGTCGAAACCTGAGCGAATGGGACAAAAACATGCTCTGCATATTTTTAAAGATATTTCCATTGTAAGCACAGGCTAATCAGTTTCGCCAAAGGAAGCATTTCGTTTTGAATTTTCACCTTTCGCTACCTTTTCACCTGGGACGAACATGATAGTGACGATTATAAAAAGTTCAGAGCATTATAGCGTCTGTAGATGGCAAATAGCGTCGTGGGAAGCGTAAGTCGATGGGGACGTGAACATTTCCTCCTTGGTGCAGGTAATAAGCGTTGACAATAGGAACATCTCGAGAAACTAAATGTCCTCTGCTCGTTGTGCATGCATAATCCGTGATGTTTATACTCCAGCTGAATCTTAAGTGGCATAGTGATACACAGACACCAGTCCCAGGGTTTAGCGGCAAACAACAATCTATCATGGGATTGCAGAGCACCTGCTGGGTCCCAGATGTGCTTTGGCAGTTTTTTATTTTTTATTTTTTAGGGCTGGCTGGCAAACGGCTCCCTCAGGGACTCGGCCTGCAGCTGTGACAGTGGCTACAGTGCATCTGCCTGATATACACTCCCAAGCCCCTTCCCGCTGATTTATATGCAAAAAAAAAAAAGCGGACGATAGGCTTGTACCTTGTCTTATTAGAATACACACGTAGTTGGCAGAAAATACAATGGGTTGATGTCCAACCTGCAAATGTCACCTGAATGTTGTGTGTGCATATAAACAATATCTAAAAGAGCCACTCTTCAACAACAAAGGGTTCATCATATCTTCCATCCATCCAAACAAATTTTTGAAATTGAATTGGTTGAAAAATGTAACCGTTACCAGGGAGGAATCTCGTCCTTTCCTGCAACTCAAAACATCACAAATGTAGCCAATTCCAAGGAAGGAGATACACAAGCTGTCACGTAAAAGCAAATGGCCTCAAAGCCCATACAACCAACCAAGCTCTTTTGCCAACAGCGACCTAGAGGCTGAGCCTGTGTAAAACACATATTTGCCCAGGGGCCTTTTTTCTTTTTTTTTCCCTCCCCTTTTTGATATTTCCTTGAATCTTATGCACTTGTGTCTAACACTACTTGACACCACTGTGTTGGAATGAAGACTGTTTATTGTCATTGCAAAGTGTACAAGCAAGTCTACTGATGTTGGGAAACCAGGGTAACATGAGCCTGAGAAAAAAATGTCCAGCATTCAGTGGCGTGTACTCTGCCTGGTAGCATTCATCCCACCCTATCCATTGTGTGGTGACGTTATAATGTCTAAACAAATAGAAATGAATACACTTTCGAAAATGGCATCCAGGAAGCAACCGAATCAGATGCCAGGTTGCCTCATCTTGGTACTATTGATGTGGAGCAGCAGCGGCTCTACTCTGAGGCCCTCCTGGATGACCGAACGTCTCACCCTAGACTGGAGATACTGCACACCCTGCAGAGAAACCTCATTTCGGCTATTTGGATCCACAATCCCGTTTTTTCAGTCATGACCCACAGCTCGTGACCATAGGTGAGAGTGGGGATGTAGCTCGACTGGTAAATCAAGAGCTTCACCTTTTGGGTCCGCTCCTTCTTCACCACGACAGAACAAACACAGAGTCTGCATGACTCTACACCCAACCGATCTTCTATCCATCTCCTGCTTTGTTATTCCCTCACTCATGAGTGAGACACCAAGATAATCCCTCCACTTGGGGCAGCATTTCATCCCAGACCGGCAGAGGGCACTCCACGAATGAGGACCATGGTCTAAAATCTGGAGGTGCTGATTCTCATTCCATCTGCCACAACGTAGTCCAGTGAGAGGAGGAGATTTCAGCTGATTGGGACTCTGCCTTGTAGCATTTATCCAACAACATGCATTTTGTGGAGGAGTTTCAATGATTTGACAAATAGAAATGAATATATTTGAGAAAATACAGGATGACACCTTTTTAATGATAACAGCATTCATTGAGCAATACTGCATGCTTGACACGGTGCATGTTGCATTGTATCAGATTTATATGGGCTATCCTGAATGAAATGACTCCATCATCATTTCCCTCTCCTCAAGCCTACATTTAATGTCTGTTCCAATTCTCAGTTTGTGGACATCCTCTCCTTCGTGGTACTGGATTCCTTGTGCAGTGGGGATTTGAGAGGAGTCCTCAAAAGTTAAGATGCTTCGTCTGTCAGTAAATTGTGCAGGCCTATGTTCTTTGAAATTGAAAATAAGATATTTGAGAGAAATTTTACAAGGAACTTAGCATTTGAAAATGTATCTAATATTTTACATGTAAGTAATTCCAAATAAATTGGGTATTCCAATTTATTGGTCTTACAAAGTGCCAAGAAAGCACTCGCCCCAAATGAAGGAGATGAATACAAAGTAAGTGACAGCAATGGTGTTTCCTTAGTAGATCTGCATCTCATTTGATCAAATTAGTGTTCGTTTTAGCTCTTGAAGAGGGTGAAGACAGAGAAGAAAATAAAATGGTGGAAATTGAGGAAAGAAGACTGTTGTGAAGAATTTAGAAAGCAGGTAAGGGCAGTTCTGGGCAGTGTTGAGGAATTCCCAGATGATTGGGAGACTACTGCAGCAGTGATTAGGGAGACAGTCAAGAAGGTGCTAGGTGTGGCTTCAGGACAGAGAAAGGTGGACAAAGAGACCTGGTGGTGGAATGTTAAGGTTCAGGAAAGTGTACAGAGGAAAAAATTAGCAAAGAAGAGATGGGATAGTGAGAGAACAGAAGAGAACAGGCTAGAGTACAAAACGATGACAAGGGAAATGAAGAGAGAAGTGGCCAAGGCCAAACAGAAGGCATATGAGGAGTTATACGAGAGGTTAGACACAAAGGAAGGTGGAAAAGAATTGTACAGGTTGGCGAGACAGAGAAATCAGGCTGGGAAGGATGTACAGCAGGTGAGGTTGATTAAAGACAGAGAGGGAAATGTCATTACGAGTGAGGAAAGTGTGTTGAGGAGATGGAAAGAATATTTTGAGGAGTTGTTAAATGAGGAAAACAATAGGGAACGTAGAAATGAAGAGCCACAGAGGATTAGGAAGAAGGTCGATCAGGTTAGAAAGGATGAAGTCAGGAAAGCATTAAAAAGGATGAAGAGTGGTAAGGCGGTTGGTCCAGATGACATACCAGTGGAGGTATGGAAGTACTTAGGGGAGGTGTCGGTTGATTTTCTGACTAGGTTGTTTAATAGAATATTAGACACACACAAGATTCCTGATGAGTGGAGGAAGAGTGTCCTGGTACCAATTTATAAGAAGGGCGATGTACAGAGTTGTAACAATTACAGGGGGATAAAGTTGATGAGCCATACAATGAAGGTTTGGGAAAGAGTAGTTGAAGCCAGGTTGAGGCAGGAAGTGGAGATTTGTGAACAGCAGTATGGTTTCATGCCGAGGAAGAGCACCACAGATGCAATATTTGCCCTGAGGATGCTGATGGAGAAGTACAGGGAAGGTAGGAAGGAGCTGCACTGTGCATTTGTAGATTTAGAGAAGGCTTATGACAGGGTGCCAAGAGAGGAATTGTGGTTCTGTATGAGGAAGTCAAGGGTTGCAGAGAAGTACGTTAGGTTGGTGCAGGACATGTATGAGAATAGTACAACAGTGGTGAGGTGTGCAGTTGGACGGACAGAAGACTTCAAGGTGGAGGTAGGACTGCATCAAGGATCGGCCCTGAGCCCCTTCTTGTTTGCTATGGTGATGGATAGATTGACAGATGAGGTCAGACAGGAGTCGCCCTGGACCATGATGTTTGCAGATGACATTGTGATCTGTAGTGAGAGTAGGCAGCAGCTACAAGAAAACCTAGAAAGGTGGAGGTCTGCACTAGAGAGAAGAGGAATGAAGGTCAGTCGTAGTAAGACAGAGTACATGTGCATAAATGAAAGGGAGACCAGTAGAACGGTGAGGTTACAGGGAGCAGAGGTGGCGAAGGTACAGGAATTTAAGTACCTAGGATCAACAGTGCAGGGCAGCGGAGACTGTGGAAGAGAAGTGAAGAGTAGAGTGCAAGCAGGAAGGAACAGCTGGAGAAAAGTGTCAGGAGTGATTTGTGATAGAAGGGTGTCAGCTAAGGTGAAAGGAAAAGTTTACAGAACAGTTGTGAGACCAGCCATGATGTACGGTCTCGAGACACTAGCAATAGGCAAAAGACAGGAGGCAGAGCTAGAGGTGGCTGAGTTAAAGATGCTGAGATTCTCCTTAGGAGTGACAAGGATGGACACGATCAGAAATGAGGTTATCAGAGGGACAACTCAGACAGGAAAGTTTGGAGAAAAAGTGAGAGGCCAGACTGAGATGGTTTGGACATGTACAGAGGAGGGACAGTGGATACATTGGTAGGAGAATGTTAGAGATGGAGCTGAAAAGGGACAAGCCAAAAGGAGAAGAAGAAGAGTGTTCGTTTTAGCTCTGTCATCACTGTGACCTTATCCGGTTTAATCAGGCTAGTCTAGACAGAGGAAATAAGCATAGAATAAGCGATGTTTAGAAAGAAATGGCCCAAAAAAATTGACAAATGTCGAGAGCTTTGGAAAAAAAATACAAATAAAAAACACCGCCACCAACAACAAAACATACAGTATAGAGTAACATGTTCCTTTATGTGCAAGCAAGGATTCTTTGATCGAGTGCCTCGAGTGCTGCTTTTTTTAATGAAGAATGTATTTGGAAGTGAGAAAGTAACAAAGGGCAGGGGGAAATAGTGGAAAAACTAAAAGCTGCTGTTTGCTTTGATTTGATGGAGTTGTCTTTACTTCATGTGGCACCATCGTTCCTATAGATGTATAAAAAAATGACAAAGAACTCCTATTTTTAATGTGGAAAGAAACCAGTGGTGTTGATGGCAGGAACAGAAGGTTTGTCGTTATTATACAGGTGTCAGGAATACAGGCAACTGTGTATTAAAAAGGGAATTATTTAGATCTCCCCTCAAAATGTTATTTTGAGACTACTGTATTTTAGATGAAGATGGGAAGATGCACTGCTCGTGATGGCAAAAACCTGCTAGTGCAAATACATTGTATGTACTTGCTCAGAATAAACCTGACCCCAAATTGACCTTGTGACTCTTCACTCGTGAAGTTAATTGGGTTTAGCATTAGAAGCAATGGCAAACATGGCTTCACTTTTGAAGTTGAAGATAAAATGTCAATAAGTATGACCTGATTTTTAAAGCGATGGATTTTACAACACATTCAACGCCATTCAAATATTCCTTGCCAAAATATTATGGATTTTTGACCTGGAGAGGTGAAAAGAACTATGCAATCTAATTTGTAGAAGAACTTGACAAGTCAGGAGGACATTTTGTGGAAGTCACTCGTATTGCTCTCGATAAATAAAACGTATTTATACAATACAATACAATACATGCTGATTTATATAGCGCTTTCACAACAGCGGAAGCTGTAACAAAGCGCTTAACAAAACAGTTAACATAAAGTAAAATAATAAACACAACACATAACATAAAACACGGACCGTCGTGCAGTCCTAACCACTTTTCCCCTCATATGCTTTGTTGTTAAAGCAGTTTGAGATGAAAGAGGAGGGAATCAAAGTGTCCTTTCACCAGTGGATCAGAGACGTCGTGCTCAAAATGCGCACACGTCGGCTACAAGCTAAGTTTCTAGTCAACAAGAAGCTGTAGCATCCGATGACGAAAAAAGAGATTGGTTCACTTCTCCTGTTCCATGCAAATCCATTCCAATTCCAAGCGGTGACTCTCAGTTCCAAATGCGCATCGGCATTCTGCGCCGACGCTCCTCTCTCCTCATCCTCAACTTCAGCAGACATCCATCCAGCCGCACCAACGCAGACTGTCCAACAGCGCCGACATCTCCACTGAACAAAACGGGGCCGTGAAAAATGCTGCCCATTACAGGCGCAAAAAACACAAGCGCCCCGGGGCTCTCCAGCACCGACAGTCAATGGCGCCGACATTCCTCCCAATCAAAATCTGTGCTAGTACAGGAGTGCTGCCGAGAAGGCGCAACCACCAAGCACAGATTCTTCTCCTTTGACGAATGTCGTGGCCAAAAAACGCTGAAAATAGTCCACATCAGGTCCACACGACATAACAACAAACATGTCCATCCATCCATCCATCTTCTACCGCTTATCCGGGGCCGGGTCGCGGGGGCAGCAGCTTTAGCAGGGAAACCCAGACTTCCCTCTCCCCGGCCACTTCTTCCAGCTCTCCCTGGGGGATCCCGAGGCATTCCCAGGCCAGCTGCGTGAAATAGTCTCTCCAGCGTGTCCTGGGTCGTCCTCGGGGCCTCCGCCCGGTGGGACATGCCCGGAACACCTCACTAGGGAGGCGCTCAGGAGGCATCCGGATCAGATGCCCAAGCCACCTCATCTGGCTCCTCTTGATGTGGAGGAGAAGCGGCTCTACTCTGAGCCCCTCCCGGATAACCGAGCTTCTCACCCTATCTCTAAGGGAGAGCCCGGACACCCTGCGGAGAAAACCAATTTCGGCCGCTTGTATCCGGGATCTCGTTCTTTCGGTCACGACCCATAGCTCATGACCATAGATGAGGGTTGGAACGTAGATCGACCGGTAAATTGAGAGCTTCGCCCTTTGGCTCAGCTCCTTCTTCACCACGACAGACCGATACAACGTCCGCATCACAGCAGATGCTGCACCGATCCGCCTGTCGATCTCTCCCTTCTGCCCTCACTCGTGAACAAGACCCCAAGATACTTAAACTCCTCCACTTGGGGCAAGATCTCCTCCCCGACCCAGAGAGGGCACATCACCCTTTTCCGACTGAGGACCATGGTTTCAGATTTGGAGGTGCTAATCCTCATCCCAACCGCTTCACACTCGGCTGCGAAACGCTCCAGCGAGAGCTGGAGAGCCCTGCTTGAAGGAGCCAACAGTACCACATCATCTGCAAAAAGCAGAGATGCAATACTGAGGCCACCAAAACGGACCCCTTCAACGCTTCGGCTGCGCCTAGAAATTCTGTCCATAAAAGTTATGAACAGAATCGGCGACAAAGGGCAGCCTTGGCGTAGTCCCACCCTCACTGGAAACAATTCCGACTTACTGCCAGAAATGCGAACCAAACTCTGGCATCGGTGGTATAGTGACCGAACAGCCCGTATCAGGGGGCTCGGTACCCCATACCCACGAAGCACCCCCCACAGAACTCCCCGAGGGACACGGTCAAACGCCTTCTCCAAGTCCACAAAACACATGTAGACTGGTTGGGCGAATTCCCACATACCCTCAAGGACCATGCTAAGGGTGTAGAGCTGGTCCACTGTTCCACGGCCGGGACGAAAACCACACTGCTCCTCCTCAATCTGAGGCTCGACTTCCTGACGGACCCTCCTGTCCAGCACCCCTGAATAGACCTTACCAGGGAAGCTGAGGAGTGTGATCCCTCTGTAGTTGGAACACACCCTCCGGTCCCCCTTTTTAAAAAGAGGGACCACCACCCCGGTCTGCCAATCCAGAGGCGCTGTCCCCGATGACCACGCGATGTTGCAGAGGCGTGTCAGCCAGGACAGCCCCACAACATCCAGAGCCTTGAGGAACTCCGGGCGGATCTCATCCACCCCTGGGGCCTTGCCACCGAGGAGCTTTTTAACCACATCGGTGACTTCAACCACAGAGATAGGAGAGCCCACATCAGAGTCCCCAGACTCTGCATCCTCCAAGGAAGGCGTGCTGGTGGAGTTGAGGAGGTCTTCGAAGTACTCCGCCCACCGGCTCACAACGTCCCGAGTCGAGGTCAACAGCGCCCTACTTCCACTGTACACAGTGTTAGTGGTGCACTGTTTCCCCCTCCTGAGATGTCGGATGGTGGACCAGAATTTCCTCGAAGCCACTCGGAAGTCGGCTTCCATGGCCTCACCGAACTCTTCCCATGCCCGAGTTTTTGCCTCAGCGACCACCAAAGCCGCATTCTGCTTGGCCAGTCGATACCCGTCAGCTGCCTCTGGGGTCCCACAGGCCATAAAGGCCCGATAGGACTCCTTCTTCAGCTTGACGGCATCCCTGACTGCTGGTGTCCACCAGCGAGTACGGGGGTTGCCGCCACGACAGGCACCAACTACCTTACGGCCACAACTCAGATTGGCCGCCTCAACAATAGAGGCGTGGAACACGATCCACTCAGACTCAATGTCCCCCGCCTCCCTCGGGACATGGGAAAAGCTCTGTCGGAGGTGGGAGTTGAAACTCCTTCTGACAGGGGATTCCGCCAGACGCTCCCAACAAACCCTCACAATACGTTTGGGTCTGCCAGGACGGACCGGCATCTTCCCCACCATCGGAGCCTACTCACCACCAGGTGGTGATCAGTTGACAGCTGCGCCCCTCTCTTCACCCGAGTGTCCAAAACATGCGGCCAAAAATCCGATGATACAACCACAAAGTCAATCATCGAACTGCGGCCAAGGGTGTCCTGGTGCCAAGTGCACATGTGGACACCCTTATGTTTGAACAAGGTGTTCGTTATGGACAATCCGTGACGAGCACAGAAGTCCAATAACGAAACACCACTCGAGTTCTGATCGGGGGGGCCGTTCCTCCCAATCACGCACCTCCAGGTCTCACTGTCGTTGCCCACATGAGCATTGAAGTCCCCCAGCAGAACGAGGGAGTCCCCAGCAGGAGTACTCTCCAGCACACCCTCCAAGGACTCCAAAAAGGCTGGGTACGCTGAACTGCTGTTGGGTGCGTACGCGCAAACAACAGTCAGAACCCGTCCCCCCACCCGAAGGCGGAGGGAGGCTACCCTCTCGTCTACCGGTGTGAACCCCAATGTACAGGCACTGAGCCGGGGGGCAATGAGTATGCCCACACCTGCTCTGCGCCTCTCACTGTGGGCAACTCCAGAGTGGAAGAGAGTCCAACCCCTCTCGAGAGAACTGGTACCAGAACCCAGGCTGTGTGTGGAGGTAAGTCCGACGATATCTAGTCGGAACTTCTCCACCTCACACACCAGCTCGGGCTCCTTCCCTGCCAGAGAGGTGACGTTCCATGTCCCTAGAGCTAGCTTCTGGAGCCGAGGATCGGACCGCCAGGGTCCCCGCCTTTGGCTGCCGCCCAGCTCACAATGCACCCAACCCCTTTGGCCCCTCCCATGGGTGGTGAGCCCATGAGAAGGGGGACCCACGTTGTCTCTTCGGGCTAAGCCCTGCCGGGCCCCATGGGTGTAGGCCCGGCCACCAGGCGCTCGCCAACGAGCCCCACATCCAGGCCTGGCTCCAGAGGAGGCCCCGGTGACCCGCGTCCGGGCAAGGGAAACTGAAGTCCATTTGTTTTGTTCTTCATAAGGGATCTTTTGAGCCGTGGGACATAAAGCCCCAGACAACTTAGCTCCTAAGATCATTGGGACACACAAACCCCTCCACCACGATAAGGTGACGGCTCACGGAGGAGACAACAAACGTGACAAAACAAAAAGACAAAAACTACAAAAAAGAAGAAAACAAGCAAGATCATCCAGATCTTCCAGCTCTTCCATGGGGATTCCAAGGCATTCCCAGGCCAGCCAGGAGTCATAGTCTCTTCACACCCATGTAATTCACAAGCTCCTGGGGAGCTCATTTACCTGCCGGTTGAGTAGAGTCACCTGTGGCTAAAGCCAAAGTGTGGCAGGGTTTTTGCTTTCCGGACCTGGATTTAATACCTCTGGTGATTCGGAGCCCTTTTATATCTTTAAAATGCATTGGTTTTAAAAACAGTCGTTACCAATAAACTGGCAGAATGCTAATACAGCACATTAACATTTCATTGAGTCTCCTGTACAAAATTTGATAGTACATCACCAGAAAAACAAAAATATGGTGGGTGCATGTGTGCTATGGCCGAGTAAGCTATTTGTCAAGCGTGGGGCCCAGTTTTATTATTAATGCACTTTCAATAAAATAGAGCAATAAAGAATAGGGCAGTTTAAAGGGCATAAAAAAAGATCACTGACAATACAGGTGATGTGCAAAAGAACTGTGTGATTGATGTAAAGAAAATGACAATTAAAACAACAACAACAAATGCAGTAGAAACTGAGACAAACATAGATGAGTGTGATGCCCTGAATGTAGACTATAGCCTCATTCATGCAAAGAGACTTGGGGTGAAAAGTGTCATTTAATCACATGGATCACCAACAAGGGAAAATGGTTGCATCTTCATTTGAAATAGCAGATGACTTTTTGGCCAGAAGGCAAACATAATTGCTTGACAGGCAGATTGTGACCTTTTAATTTAAAAGAACTGCCGGTAAACAAACGAGACCACTCTGACTGAAACACCAGTGAAATTATAGACCTTTACAGATCTGGAGGCTATGAAGTCAGTGACAAAGAGAAGACAAAATGGGCAAAAATTACTCTCCATTTCCTTGGGTTGGCAAATTAAACATGAGGAGTGATATGAAAAATGATTTCAACAGAGACTCCAAAGATTTCTTAAAATGCCTCACAGTATTGCATGAGTGTGACTCGTAATATCAATGAGCTTTTATATTTTGGCGAGGTTTCAATTTCTGAAGTGTATTCGTGTACAGAGCCTAGTAAGTAGCAGTGGTAAATATTTTGATATTATGGAGAAAGGCACACGTTGAAGGTTGCCCAATCAGACAGCACCAAACTGTTAAATACGCTTGTGGGTAGAGGTTGTGTTTGCCCCCACCTTGGAAATGCCATGAGCAGCGAGTCTTGTGTCTTAAATTCCACACTCTGGTCACGGTTTCCTGTTATTCACACTGAATACTGCACCAAAACCCGGCAATGTTGCTGGTTAACCCACAATCTTTCATATACAATACGGCAAGCGTATATGGCCAGTGTGAAAGGGGATTTGCTTGTTTCATAGCTTTTCCTCTGGGCACTCAACATGCATGTTACGTTATGGTCCTTTAACCTCGCTACCCGGCAAAGTCTCAGCGCCGCTAGGGTCGTCATGGTAATGAAAAGTTGAAAATCATACTCATGGGTTAGGGTGAGCACTTGTTCTGTTATTCTTTATCCTTTGTGTATTTTCAAGAGTGATGTAAGAGAGCTTTTATTAAGACATCCAGAGGGAGGGGGGGTTAATTGTGTCAAGAATAAATAATTTGTTTTCTTTATGTTTTAACTTTAGTCTATTTTAAGTCTTCCTGTTCCAATACTTTAGAAAAATATATACTGTACATTGCTCTTCTATGTGGTAAATTAAATGCAGATGCAATTTTTCTCGAACCTAAAACTGAGTTCAAATGTGTTGCAGAACTCATTAGTGTCACAGTAGGACTGTTGGATTCTGCCTACACACACCTGGACCCAAAAGTTATATCAAGCATGCTTAATGGCTTCATTTAGCCGAGGTGGGTGTTGGTGTCTTCGGAGGGGTTGAAGGTGCTCTTTGCCTGCCACATTTACTAATTGTTTTTTAATTACACCTCCAACTGTATCATCTGCGGTAATTTGAGACAGCAGGTCAATTTCCTGATAGAGCGATGAAAGAGTAATCTTTCAGGGCATCTATTTCAGTATGTTGGGAGTTGTTTGAAGTGTGTCTGTGTGTATATATAATACACTATATATATATATATATTTTTTTTTTTTTATTATTTTTTTTTCTTGACAAAAACAATAATTTTCCAGAGATACGAACCTCGGAAAATAGTGAGGATATATTTTGTACGCGCCTCCGTATTCAGACTTTTTTTTTTTTGTGACAGCAGGTGGATTCTTCAATAAATTTAGCTAGAAAAAGGAACTCGAACCGTACAGCCGCTTCTTCTGTAAATGAATCACCTTTTGTGGTGCAAACTTGAGTGCACTGATAGCTGAACCTTGTGCTCCAGCTTTACTTACTGTAGAAGCAACAACAAACTCTCGAAGGGTCATCTGAAGACCTTGAAGTGGTTTGCAAGTATACATCTTCGTGTGTCATTCCGTAGAGATATTTTCTCCATATTGACTCACTGCTCACACACGGCTCGAGACAGAGAATAAAATAAAATGGTGCAGTTTGATGGAATTTTTCTTGACTATGATTTGGCCCGAATTGAGTGAGAACAGCAAGTTTAATGAATCCTGCATAACATGATCTATTATTTACCTCTTTAGTATTGTGGTGGAACACCGACTCATGCTTAACCAACCAGAATGGGACTTTGGTAATCAACAGCAGGCTACTGTGTTAGAGCATCAAATGGTGATGATTTAAAACAATATCAATGTATAGATACTATATTAGAGCTGTCAGTTTAGCGCGTTTATATCGGCATTAATTTAAATGAATTTTATCGGGATCAAAATTTTTCTCGCGAGATTAACGCGGCAGACGTCACAGCGGATGTTACGTTGCTCTATAAATAAACCAGACACAAAACATCAAGCGCGCTGCACAGGTCCACGCACGTTTGTTTTGCCAGCGAGACACAAAACGGATACTTAAATAGCTCATGAATGGAAAGTTTACTTTTAAAAAGTTGCCAGATTGTTCCACTGACAAGACCAAAGTTACCTGTATGTTTTGCAGTCGTAAACAGAGCTATCATCATAGCACGTCGAGTCTGAAATACCACTTAATGGCCAAGCGCACAGCTGACGTTCGTACTCCACCCCCTTGTCTCAGACAGACAGCTATGGATCATTTCAAAGCGAAGAAAATGGATGACACGACAAACAAATTTGCTGAAGCCATAGCTAAATATATGGCTACTGCATGCAAGCCTGTCAACATTGTCCACAGCTCCACTCAAGCTGAAATCATTCGCATTGCATCGAACGACTCCTGTTGGATTGACCTGGCGCTTTAAGAGGGGTGGGGCTGCCACTGACAGGTGACAGTTCGCGCGATGTATAAATAGCGTTTTGTTTTGTGAGTGAATACACTCGCTTCGTCGTCGGCATGGCTCAATGTTAAGCTATGCGTGTGCTTCTTATCAAGTCAGATGTGTAAAGTTAGCTTTTAGATTCGGTCATGATCGCTTGCTTTGTTTGCCGCATCGCTATGCAATCACAGTCAGTTACCGTTCGCAATCGGCAATTTAAACAGCGTGGGCTAAAATGTTGCTAGAACAGGGGTGTCTTTATTTAGATCATTTTTGCATAGTTGTCACGTTTGTCCGTCTGCAATCTGACGTTTAAACGAAGTAAATTGCGTTGCAGATGGGGTTAATCTCCTCTTCCGGGTTTGACTCTTGGGACTTGTAGTTCTTTTGTTCGATTCGACTTGATATGTTTGTGTTGTATGGTTTCTTACGTTTAAAACAATGAATAATGATGACGATATTGATACATAGTGAAATCAGGGTTGATTAAATTATTTATTAAATGTATTGTTAAATAAAGGTATTAATTAATGTCAATATTTACATTGTGATGCAGAAAGATAGATATATTAATTTTTTACTGCATTTATGTGTAATTTAGGTTATTACCTGCTTCTGATACTTCTGTTACAACTACTACTACTTCTGCTGCAAAGTGCTCCAATAAATGATCAAAAAAGTACAGAACGAGAGATCCTTCCATGCTGACCGACAATCCTTATTCAGGGGGCCGTGAAAAACGGAATTAACTGAACAACTCCACTACGGATTGCCAGCGAGAGCCTCCATTACGAGGACTAGTTTACCTTAGATGTGCACTTTATAATGTTATATTGCGCTGTTTTCATTCCATAAAAAGATCTGTTCAAGCAGCTGTTGTGTGACGAAATATTTTTTTCACTGTTGTTGATGGACAGTAATATTGTGTGAGAGATAATGTGTGAATAACTGCTCCAAGTGAAAAATGTTCATGTAAAATTGAAAATCGAAATTGTTACTTCTGTAAATATTTGCATTTTGGACATAGAAAACTGATTCATGATTCCATGTTGATGAGAGCATTAAAATGGGAGAAAATAGGACAAAAAATATAAAAGGAAATTCAGAAACGATAAAAAATGCGCGAGTAATCACGATTAATTTTTAGTTAATTTGAGTTCATTATGACAGTTGAGTTTTTAATTAGATTAAATATTTTAATCGTTTGACAGCTCTATACTATATAAATGTTGATTTCTCATTTTGGCAATAAAGTTTATCCAATCCAATCCAATCCAATTTTATGAACTTCCCCCCCTTTTTTCAAAGACGCTCTCCGGGGAAGTTTGTTTTTGGTCATTTTAGGCTTATGGGCTGACTGGGATATGCAAAAAGAGACAACTGGAATGCGGGAACGACAGACAGAGTTGTCCACTTTTCTAAATAAAATACATTGAAAATGAGAGGTAAATTAGATTAGTCTGAAGTTGTTGTTTTTTTTTCTTTCTTTTGCGCTAATCGTCAAGGTGGTATGGGGATGCTTGCATTTAACAACATTTGGGACCAAGAGTAAAAAGATCTTCCAATTTGAAACTCACAGAGCGCAGACAGTACATTCTGCTTTTTCCGACATGCTTCTTTTCCCTGCTGTGCTTTCATTAAATGTCAATCACAGCTACCTCCAGTGAAGCTGAAGCAATCAATATCACTGTAGTTACCATCTGATAGGTGAACTCTAATCGTGGGCAACATTGGGTGCACCAGTCCACACAGCGATCGTTCATGCTCTGAATACAATTTGTTGAAGCAGAACAAACAAGAAATCTAATTAGTTTCTAAAATACTTCAAAATCTCTCTTCCTGATGAATGCAGAATATTTTGGAGCCAAGGAGCTGATTAACTAAGATCCCAAATCGTGGGCACAAATTCTGTTTGTTCGATCAGAATTGGGTGAACTGTTGGTGGGTACGTTGTGTGTAATCTAGTTTGCACCCGTTTTTGCACGAGCAAACTCTTACGACATGAGGCCCTGAATCACATGTTTGTTTTTCTATGACTGACTCACAAGCATCTTCAGGATAAAATGCAAAATATTTTATGTTTTAATTATCTTATTTTGGATGGGATCAGAACATTTTATGGAGAGAGTAACTAAGGTTTTGCTTGGCCTTGCATGTGGTATACTGTGGGACTACTGAAACGTTATTCCACTTTTTACCATCAAGCAGAACATAGTTTTAACCATCTGTAAAATTCATTATTTTATGATTGACTTTAATGTATTTTTCAGTTTTTATTTTAGTGTTTTTTTGAATAATTAACGTTCACATACTACACCAATGGGGGAGAAAAACTCCCTAACTGTCAATAATAGCACAGCCATTAGTGTACATTGTTGAATGTAATAAGCAAATGATGGTTGCTGCTGGTGGTAATAGTGCCGGAAGGTTATAGCTGTCAGTGATCATATCCAGCAAATGATTATTACGGGCAGGGCTCTCCCCACACCCATCCTCCAGGACCCATAAAGGCCACCCTGAGCTTCTGTTAAGGCAATCAAGATATGCATGGACTTTAGTTTCCAAAGCCAAATGGTGCAATTCAACCCTGACCTGCCTTCAGCGTAAAATGAATTGAGACTGAATTATTCTCCTCCAGTTACTTTGCCGTGCACCACCGCCATAAAGAGCAGTCACTCTAATTTCCTCTGACAAATAGTTAAACAGCCCCGGCACTAATGTGTCACTTCATTTCCACTCAGGCTATTTTAGTAAAAGTCGAGTATCCAAACATGCTCGTTCATCAGATATGAATATAGTTCTCCTGTTTCCTTTCACAGTGTAGTATTTTGCTCGATTCCGCTCAAAACAGAAATAGTCATGAAGTTTATTCAGTTCGCATTACACTCATTACAATGACATTTCAGATTTTGAGAAGGTATCAGTTTCCAAAATAAATATTAAAAAAAAAACTCTTTGGGAGTTATTATTGCTTAAAACTTGATGCCAACTTCTCTGCTGCCTGAAACATCACATTTGAGTTATTGACAAAGGATTTGCTCACTTGAGTGCCTTTCAAACTCGGGAATTGTTCATTAACTCACCAAAGAATCAGAAATAAAGAAAGTTAAAGAATTCAAATTGATTGTATTCATACAATCCTTGTTTAAGATTCAAGCTTGAAGCAAGGATGAAAGGCTCGGTAAGTGTTTAAATAAGCCTATTAAATCTGAGGAAAACTTTCAGACAGCAGCAAATACAACCCCCATCAAAGGGTCTCAGTGAGGTTTTGTAAATGTGTTTATGAATGAGCACAACAAAAATAACGCATCTTTGTGACGTTTGATCCCACTATCATTGTCTTCAATTATCTTGGATGGAGAGTCTTTCAAAATGACTCTTGAATAACATGTCGTCGTTGACCTGTAGGGGAGTGGGGGGGGTCAATTTTGGTCATTTTTGAAAACTTTTACATCAATAGGATGTCTGAAATTAATTTTATATATATATAAATATATATATATATTATTTTATTTTTTTTTAATTTATTTTTTAACTTAACAATGACAAAAATGGGCATCTGTGTTTTTCATAGGACGGCGTTGAGATGCAAATTTGACATTGACAGCTTCAACGACGACTGATTAACATCCTGTACTTAATTCAACATAACATCATAAACAAACCTAACAGTTTGTCCTTTGGCCTGAAAAAATAAATTGGCTTCTTAGTTTTATGTAGGTTTTTGTTTTTTTTTTTTTTTTTTGGGGGGGCTGAGGGGGTTGTGTTTGAAACTATTGAAACACATCAGTCATGTTCAGACAGATTGAGGGGTGTATAAGATTGTTACATGCCCTTAATCATTTTTTCGAGGTGGGGGTGGAGAAAAGCCATCTTCCTTCTGTGGCTGTAGTCTAATGCAGCTATAAGACCATGAGGATCAAACCATGGAAAGGCTCAGAACAAGTCTTTTGTTAAATGAATGTTTGTGTGTCAGCGATAACAAGATTGAGTCGCTTTCATGATGAACAATGAGGCTTTGAATAATCCACTGACAGTGGACGAGTCTGGCATATCAGCAACAGGAGAGCCTACAAATTCAGATGACTCCGGTGTGGAAATGATACACATCTATTCGTCACCACAATTACAAAAGAAAGATGAAGTTATTGTGGACATAATAAAAATAATGATCATAATAATGCCACTAACTTCAATGTGAGAATTTATCAATTGTGTGAATTTTGGACTTGCAGGTCATGTTTAGGTTGGTCAAATGCACCCCGTGACTCGAGGAAAGCAATATACCATTCAATTCATATGTAAGAATTACGGATCAAGGGACATCCGATTCGATCCGCCACAGAGATTAAACCTGAGTCCGGTTTGTGCTTCTGCAGACAACACAGAGTTTATCCTCCTGATTGTAAACTGAGACCCAGGCTAGAATAACTACCCCAAAGACTTGAATCACTTGATACTGAAAGTGAGTGTTAGCTCCTTATTAGCTTTTGTAATTGTCTTATGAGATGGACATGACTCCCGCCAAAAATGTCATTCCAGTGCGTGGAAAATTTCATTTTCACCACAGGCCTTTGAGATTTATCAGCAGACACCCTCCCCTTTTCTGTCATCAACTACGTTAGCATGCAGTCCAGTCAATCCTCCTTTCAAAACCTAAATATTGCCAATATTCCGGTTTTGAAAGGCCATGTAAACAGACACAAAACACCAAATATGCTCATTATAGGGTTTTATAAAACCCACATACCCATGGGTTACCCCTTCTCTCACTCGAGTACAGTATTCGGTCATTTGAACATGACCGGGTTACCTCCCTTGAATGGAACATTGGTTTGTGTTCTGTGCATCCTCTAGTGAATTTCGTAAATTCGACCCTCACTGCACAGAACTGTGTTCGTCTCCGTATGCCACAGGAAAAAAAAATGCAACTCATTAAATGCATTGTATCCGTTTTCATATCCTGCTTGAAACTTTCTCTTTATTGATTGTAATATTGACTTTTAAAACGCAGCATTAGCATGCATCTCAGAGCAACAATTTGACTTTAATGACATAAAATTGATTTGCCAAGATGCTTTAGAGATCTGTACAGATAATGGCATAATTCAAGAGCTTGGGCGCAGTAATAAATCAGACATAATTGGTCTGCTGGTGCATAGCTGACGATTCAATGATTTTGTCGTTTGTGATGTGCAACAGGCTTCTAAAAAGTTGCCAAAGGACAGTTCCGTAGAAAACAACATCAAGTCATAGGAGGAAAAAATAGGGCAAGCAACTTTTTTTCAAAAGCCTGCAGAAATTTGTAAGTATCAAGTTTATAGGGCAACAACCCATATTTGTTCGCTTCATAACTGACAGGTATAAACTATGCGATTTACCTCTCGTCAATGTGGTGATTTGTGTGTCCAGTTTTGCATTTGTATGATGGCATTCTTACTGGCAGACCATCGCTTCAAAATTGCATCCTGCAAACATTTGATTATTCGACCGACCTACTAATTTGACTTTGCTTCCGCAGCTCAAAAAGATTGAGGTTTGTCTGTGCTGTCATTATGGGAATGCATCAACTGATTTCCTGACCTTATCCTGTCTGATAACAGTTAAATTCAGTAATGCTCTTTCTTCTCTGTATTAATAATAATACTTAAAGTCAAAGTGTGAAACGATTGGTTGTGAATCACTGCCACTGAGGAGGGTGAACAAAAACATAAATATCGGTGTTTTTGATTGTTTTGCTGTTGAAGCACATGCTATGACCTCGAAGCCAGAGTAACCCTCCTAAAGACTGGCACTTTTTCTGAATCCGAACACGTGATCATTCTTGCTGCCCTCCAATTGCATGGTTATGGGAGGGCTATAGATCATTACCATTTCTCACGGATTGTGTCATTGGCACATCCACTTTGAATTGTAGGTTGTGGTAAAAAGGAAAAAAAAGTGTTATGCAGGGCTTGTTTGTTAAAAACATAACACCCTCATGAGTTTGTGCTGGCAGCGTGCCTAGCTGCCAGCACTGTGGCACATTACACTAGAAAACTGCAAGTGAAACCACTCTAGTTTTCCAAGATGCACACTTATTTCGTCATTTAAACAGAAAAAAAAACATTAAGGCTGTGCGTAGATGCTTTTTCACCATACTCTCCTTTAACTAATAATATCATAGCTACACCTCTTGTGGGAAATTGATGGCATGGTATGCGGATGTTTGGAACATGCGGAAGTCTCTTAAGCAAATGTTGACTTGTCTGTATAGAATTTATTAGAGCTAAAAGCAGCATGACAAATGAAGAGGCTATTTTTGCTGACTAGCTTTTCTTTTTTTTTTTCCGATTACTTTGACCTGTGATGGCATTTTCACACATTGCCTGCTTCCCAGTTTCTAAAATTCTCTGAGATAAAAGATGCACATATTTTACAGTAGGTAGCATTTGCTGGGGTGTTCCAGTGGGTCCTTTTAACTTTTTCAATATTTAACATCTAAGCAGCAAATGGACACCATGCACCATTGTGGAATGAAGCTGAAAGGCTTGTCTCCACATTTCTCACTCACATCGCTTAAATAATCCATGGACGCTCTTAGCGTGGCTGCAGTCAACTGAAACAGACTTATAAAGTTTTAATCATAAGCACAACGATAGTATATTACCATGAACAGATGTGTGAATTATACATTAATTATTAGCCTATAGTCTTGTTTTAAACCCCTTTCTAGCAGTCTTTGGCAGACTTCAATATCCAATTTCCCTTTTAATGTGTTTGCAGAGTAAATAATTTCTAGCTCTCTTAGATGTTGTTTCCAAACAGAGAAACTTAGTACTTTAGTTCCAATCTAGATGCATCTCGAAAAATGCCTAATGTGTCATAGGAACAAGACTGTGTCAAGGGGAATCGTGTTTGCACAAGTTTGAGCAGTGGGGGTGGAAAACAGTTGTAGGTTGTCAGAGACATGTGAGGATGAATACCAAAACGTGATGGCGGGCTTTAATAATGTGATTGCTAGCTTGGAAATTATCAGTGAAAATAGACAAAGCCCCAGCGGGGAGTGGATAGAACTCCCACACCCTTCATCGGGAGAATGACAGGTATTTCCCACAGGGGGTTTGACCCTGCATGTTGAGTCTATTTGTAATTGATTGATGTGAGCAATTGAAAAGTGTCAAACATCATCAGTACCTTGAAAGGGGGGAGGTGGATTGAAATAAGTGGTTTGCATCCTTCTGAGCTCGGAAAATGCTTCATTCAGTTAGGCGAAAATGTTGCATTAGTTATCTGTTGGTAATTTTATTTTAATTGGTGGCTTTGTTATTCAAGGATGGTGCCATTCTGTTGAATCTGCCGCATCTGGAAAGGTTTCTCTAAAAACACATCAGCGATTCTTCTTCAAACTCTTTGTGATTACTTCGCTATGACCCAAAAAAATGTTTGGTAGAAATAATGTTGATACTAGATTTACTTGTTGAATTAAGGCCTACAATAAGTGTGAGTTGACTGTAGTTGTGTGATACTTTGATTTATTTAAATTACAGGACAACACAAACGTTTTTGTTTGTGTAAACTGTTAAGGAGAATGTTTTGTAGGAAATACTTTGAAGTGCAACATGTACCAATTGCTTGGAAGCTGTGTGACTTTTTTTGTTCATACTACATTGAGTTTAATGCAGTTACTGTTGAAACGTAGTCGAAAATAATTTACTTAAGGCCTAAAATAAAGGCCTGCCTTTGCTGCTCAACTCCATGTAACTGGCTCGTGAAGCATGCACAAAAAAAAAAATGTTTGAAGTTTCATTGATTTATTTATTTATTAAATAATCCAAGATTACTTTCCTATTCACTAATTGCATTCATGAGGGAGTAAGTAAATTACTAATTTCATTACTTTTTGGGGATGGAAATTAATAACAACCTACAACTAATTACTTTTTGAAAGTAATTTGCCAAACATTTCTCATGAATGATTTGTGGGTTTGCTTTTTAACTGTTCTCCAACCTCTGTCATACTGTACTGTGAGTACAGCTGGATGCCAACCAATTCATGTGAGATTAAAAATGTGATATAAGCTGATACAAGCACTTGTGTCCTTCATAATTGGGAATTGGGCCACCACAGGTAGAAATTACTACTCAGGTAATTAGTTTATACATACAGTAGCAACATTGCACTGTGCTCTGCTCTCGGTGGGTATCCAATGCACATGTGTAATTAAAACTGCCTACAATCTGTCTGGACAATAGCCTGCATTCTGCATTGAATGCATCCCCTGATGGTGTGAATGTTGCAATTTGGTCTTAAGACATAGTAATGGTGACTGGGGACATTTCTTTTGTGATGGTCTCACACCAGCTGGGACACAAATCAAACTATTGACGTTATGACCCAAGAGCACTCAGAAGACATTAGTTCTTTATTAGATTAATATTCATTACTCAAGGGTGGGGCAACAACACTTAACTGTTGATAGCTTCTCTGAGGGATAAAATGGGAGTGCATGCTTTTGTCTTAAATCTTTGCCTGGACTACAATCAAACTGTTTCCCACCCATATCTGTAAGGACGCTATCACAGGGACAAATAATCAAAGCAGTCGCGATGATAGTTTTCTCCACAGAGAGTCTGGGCGGCACAGTGGACGACTGGTGAGCACACCCGCCTGATACCTTCTGTGTGAAGTGTACTGTACACCAATTCACTCCCACATTCCAAAAACATACATGGCAGGTTAATGAAACACTCTGGATTGTTCGTAAGTGTGAATGGTTATTTGTCGATATGTGTCCTACAATTGGCTGGTGTCCAGTTCAGGGTGTACACACTCACCCAGAGTCAGCTGACTCTGGCATGGGCTCCAGCAAACTTGCAAACTAAGTGAGGATATCAACAACACAGCTGGGAATAAATCAAAGGATTTAATTATTGTAGTCATATATTGGTGCCTTACACTTTTGAGATTTAGTTGTCATATGTATACTAAAACAACACTGCACTGCGCAATTAATCACTTATACAAAGAATAAAACAATTTACATCCATCCATTCATCCATTTTCTAATTTGTGCACCCTCACTGCCTATCGCAGCTGTCTTCGGACAGTAAGCAAGGTACACCTTGAAGTGGTTACCAGCTAATTGCAGGGCACAAAGAGACAAACAACCATTTGCGCTCACAATCACACCGAGGGACAATTTAAAGTGTTCAGTCAACCCGCCATGCTTATTTTTGCAATGTGGGAGAAAACCGGAGTACCCAGAGAAAGCCCACAGAGGCATGAGGAGAACATGCCAACTCCACACAATAAGGCAGGGGTCTGTAATCGAGAGGAGATAGGAGTAGAGGTGGGAGAGGATGATGTGCTATGGCGACCCCTGAATGGGGTTAAGCTGAAAGGAAAGAAGGGGATTGCGTGATTTGGATCAGGTAAACCCAGATCAGCCTACCGTTCAACCATAGGGTGTGTGTTTGGATGGCAATTATGTAAATAGTGTGAAAAAAACAGCATACCAGTGAGACAAGTTCAATTTACCAATTTATGAAGCAAGTGTTCTGATCGTACCTGCAAATAAGAAGCACAGCTTCCCTCCTTTATTAATGATAAACAAAATTACTTTAAAATGGTGCATTTTTCTTTCTTTCTATAAAATGCATTCCATCGCAACATGGAAGAAAGCAGACACTCATCAGACAGCTGTATGTCTAGATCCAAGCCCCAAAAGCATGCTGAGGTGATGAGGGGAAAGAAAAGTGGGACATTTTGGCTCGGATATTTTGGGAGTCTTCACAATGGAAACACCAATCTATACCATGCCAAACTAAATCACCCAGTACTGCTTGGTAGAAATTAGGTTTCAGATTACAAAGGAAGACAGTTGGTCAGTTTGTAGGATAGAAATTTGTATCAATTAAAACCTTGCAATTCACTCATACACATATACAATACAATACAATACATGCTGATTTATATAGCGCTTTCACAACAGCGGAAGCTGTAACAAAGCGCTTAACAAAACAGTTAACATAAAGTAAAATAATAAACACAACACATAACATAAAACACGGACAGTCGTGCAGTCCTAACCACTTTTCCCCTCATACACTTTGTTGTCAAAGCAGTTTGAGATGAAAGAGGAGAGAATCAGTGTCCTTTCACATATGCAGACATTTAAAAAAAAAACCTGCCTGTATAATGCATTAGAATTCAGTACAATGACGTCTGTGTTAATTATGTGCCACTGTAAACATGGAGCTGAAAATCATTTTGCATACAGTTTACTGTCACTTATATAAATATGTGCTTACTTATTCATGAATTTATTTATATACAGTAATGATTCTGAAGTGTGTTTACCCAGAGTTGTCTTAACATAGCGACTGCCCCCTACCCCCAACAGCTCCTTCACACTTTAATCAGACGAACAAAACAACGGGACAGGTGCTGCTTGAAGATACTGACGGTGCCATTAAGTATTTAACAACAATAGCATAGCGCCAAGGATGTATTCCTATTCTTGTGTAACCTACTTATCACAGTGTGGATGCCGATGTTTATTATAGTGGTTCCATGTTTAAAACATTAGCTGAAATTCCCATGTTGTTTCCTAGCAAATATGTCTCCATTGGGGAAGGGCCTGACAGATAAAAAGAAAAGTGTATATTTGTCAGATGTGGATGCTCACCGCAGTCTGAGACATTGTATACGGTAGTTTTATGTTATAATTGTGTATTGCTGTCATAATAGTCTCCCCACCATGTTTATTCTGTGCCCAAGAACTAGTGTAGAATAAGAATTTGTAAATGCGTACAGTATTTGATGGTGGAAATAGTTGGCGAATCAGAGATCACTCTGCGTGCACCACAAAAGATGATGAAATTGTTTCAGCTAGCCAGTTTGTGTACGCTTGTAACACCGTTCAAAGGGAACAGTCCTCACACGGGAAGACTTATATTTGTTGTCCCTCAACATGACGAGGTGTGAGGAGAACGCTTGATTGTGAAATCAGCGGGGTCCTCTCCTCCCTCCTCCTCTTCCTCAAAGTCATTTGCTTACATACTGTGCTCCCACACCAATCATCAGCTTAGCGGCTTAAGCTGTATTTATATTTGTATTTGAAGATTGTATTGCATGTTGCCATCAGCCTTCCTATCCTGGAAGAGACTGTGGGGCAGAATATCAACTTTTGCAGCAGCCTGCACGTTGAATTGATCCCCGATCAATCATAACATTGTGATTAAAAATGACCTCCGGCAACAGTTGAATGACCTCAAACCTCCTGGATAAAACCATCCAGCAGACGGGTACATCAATTTTAACCCAAAGAAAGAAATAGTGATTATAAAGGTAAATCATATTTAAATGCCTTCAGTCCGAAACTGAGGAATGATACAATTTGGACCCAAGACAATGGCTGATGTGCAGGTGGTTAAAAGTGACTTTCTTCTCTTACTTCAGCCTCCACTATTTTGCTTTCTGCAGTTTCGTTGAGAAAAAAATGCTCTCCTCAGATTACTCCATTTTTGATCATTTGCCTTCTTTTGAGGATAAGATGTTCGGATAATGAATGGAAGAGCAAATTGTCTTCTGAAGTGACCTTGCTAGGCCACCGTTTTGATCAAATAGAGAACTTCTACATCCCTAAAAATGGAAGCAGATTCGGCAGAGCTGTACAAGAGTCTTATTTTGAATGTTAAAGGCTGAGTGTTGGACTCAAAGGTAATCTTCCAAGACTAAAATGATATTGACAGCTATTGTATGTATGTTCACAAACAATAACATGTAAGCTTTGTATTTATCTTTTCCCATATTTCAGTCACAGGCTAGCTATGGTTTGACTTCGAGAGGGTTAAAAAAAGCAACCCTGAATAGCTTTCATGATGACATTCTCCCTATCAGTCTTTCACATTGGTTTTGGGTAACATTCTTATATGACTGCTGGTGTTAAAAATACATTAAAAAAAAAAAAAAAAGAACTAAAATATAATAAAATAAGTCCGGGGAACTTCATCAATGAGAAACAGCCAGAAATTTCCATTCTTTTCTTCAACCGACTAAGCACTGTCGGAAGTGAGTTTTCATCTCTCAGTGTAATCGTCGCTAACCGGGTCAAGTACCGACGGACCCGATCAGTGTGTCACTGACGCCCATTTTACTGGCGACTGATGAAACACGAGCCGCCTGATTCAAAGAGACAGTAGTGCATGAGAGGTCATGTATCACCGGCCAACCTGGTTCCTAATTTTTTATCAACACCAAGCAAAATGAATTTGAACTCGCATTTGGCACGGTGTTAACGTAGAACCATGGTCTGCTCATCTGTTTGTGAGATCATGTGTGAGATCACGGGAGAGCTCTTCCTCGGGAGATTGGATTCTTGACCTTGCGATGACGAAGAGTGTGTGTGTGTGTGTCTTTGGTGTTCTTTGCTGAGATTATTGGAGTATACCACACACCATATGACCGACACTGTTTAATGGCTGATTTCATGTCTCTGTGTGGGGTCTGTCACAGATAAAATAATCTGTTAAGATTACAAAATCCTTATGTGTGGGCCTGTTTAACCCCCCCGACCAGATAATCCCAGATCTTCAAACAAATGTGGCAGTCGATGTGAAAGAATTCATTTTTGGATGGCATGCATGTACAGATGCTGATGTGAGGAACATTTTGAGTGGTGTTTCTGCAGCAAAGAATAATCAGCAGTAATTATATCAATAGCAAAATTAACATTACATGCTGCTTGATAGTATGATGTACTGTTAATTCCTTTATTAACTGGAGGATTCCCAATAGAAATAGGATTTTCCTGTAAAGATTTCCTGTGTTTGCGTTATGGAAATGTATGTCATTTAGAGAAGCATTAAAAAATCTGTGAGAGGAGTAATTAAAATCGTCAAAGGAAATCACTGTTTCATGTCAGCAGTTAATGAATAAGTATCAAAGGCTGGTTTGTCTAATTGTAATCATGTCAGCTCAGGGGAGGATGTGAAACTTGCTGATCTTTTTGATACAAAATGAAGCCCAATAACCCAATCTGGTCTCTCTTAAGATTCAGACTCTGCCTTGCAGATATAAAAGTTTTTTGTCATATACATACTGCCTGCACCTGATTCATTTGTAGGGTCACATAATATGGAATAGAAATATGAGGACTTAGGATGTGGATTGGAGAAGCACACCTAATTGTTTACTGGTGAATGATCCAAACTAATTTCAAAAGACAGTATTCTGAAATAATATCCCTCCGTGGTCAAATCTGCTGTGTGTTGTCATTTAATCGTTGGTGAATGTTTCTTCAACCAATGAAACATCTGTTTCTACTTGACCACCTGCAGTGGTCGTGAGGATCGACAATTCTTTGTATAAAAAATAAATACAAATAAAACCACAACATTATATATTAGGATAATGAAATATAGTTTCCAAAAGTATGTTAGTGTATTAAATCATAGCATGGATTGATAATTCAATTGTTTCAACGCCCTGCCATATGGCACTGCACTACCCATTTCAAGTAGATCACTGTTAAAACCGTTCAATTATTCATCTACAACAATTCATTTAAGTCTACTCAGTCACGACAGTTGTCATCTCCTAAGACAATGAGTTTGTTGTCATTTCAAGTTTTGTATTTGATTTATTTTTTTCATTGAGAGCAGCTGCTACGGTAACACCATATGGAATTCACTTTACTGGTCAGATTTACTGGTTTTCTATCACCAGTGGAAATACGGGGTTCATTTTCAATAAAATCTCTCTGGAACAAGTCCGTCAAAGCTATACATTACAATGCATGGTTAAAAACAGTCTTGTGCAAGCTTTTACAGATCACATTTAAACAAAGAAAAAATGGAAATACCTGAATACCTGATATACTAGTAAAAATATACTTTTTTCCCCCCAGCATTTGCTTCAAAAATACATTTAGCGACACATAAAGCCATCGCTGAGTATAATTTGCCGTTGACCAGTATAATCTGTTATTCACTATTTTTACAAAAATAATGGAAGGAGGACTACACACACACACACACACACACACACACACACACACAAATACTTACATACTTTATTAAAAAAAAAAAGCAAAATTCAAAGCTGTATAGACAGCGGCTGATGAAGCAGGACTGCAAGCTTCGGGCATTAACACACAAATCTCTCCATCTGAACACTGCGAAACATGGCTGCAATGTTTCCTACGTCTACTACACAGTAGCTCTAAGGGACTGAGCAACAGAGGTGCTTTGCTTTACAGATTCATGGCTGATGATATAAGTAGCCAGAGGGTCTGGTGCAAGGCAGTTTGAGCTTTAGCTCCTATTATTCATGTCTTGTGAGCTGCTAAATGACAAGAGAATACAAATGTAAAAGGTATAAAACAGACCGTTTTTCATTATTTATATCTATTGTGTGCGTGTGTGTGTGTGTGTGCATGTATGTGTGTTTCCCCTATATATGCATACCAGCATATATAGTCAGAGCAGTTGGTATGCTTTCTACCCCCCCCAAAAAAAAAATCACACCACATGACATCACAATTCATGTAAGAACAACAAAACCCTCCAAGCCTCCTGTTGTCATTGGTCAATAGGTGCATTTTTAAAGTTTTTTTCTTACCCATAACTGGTATCGAACCGTCTGTCAGATATTGAAAATTAAACTGAAATTTACCTAGCGACTACACTCGGCCAAACTGTGACTGTCTTTAGTTTACTATGCACACCCATAATTTCCTTTGTCGTAATTTGAATTTATAGACATTATGTTATCAAACCTCAGCATAGAATGTGTAAGCTTCTGCGCAAACACTGATTCGGCAAAAGACATCAAACGTGGCATTCCTGATTTGATGATTCAGTATTACATTTATAGATCCGGAGGTTAAAGAGAGTTGGGACCTTTGCTATCACCCTGTCAGTAGCCTTCAAATATTTCCATGTCAATAACAACTATCAGAGTTAACATGTCTCCATATTAAGTTTTTGTCCAATTTATATTTAAAAAGAAGGGCCATTGGGACTGTCTGGGTTCACATAGTGAACTTTCTGCAATTGAACATGGGATCGATTGTCTTTCAAAGCCCCATTGAAAATCAGATGATTATCTGGCAAACATTCTCGGCTGGCTGTAGTCCATCTTTTTCCCCAAGTCAGCTAGAATAGATTTCACTCCCTGCTGTGACCCTGAACACTATGAAAACGAGTGAACAGGTAGGATTTCAAGCCAAGGGTTTTGGCCCTTGGAAAATGGGTATAAAATTCTGACCTGGCCTGGCTCCTCGTCTTTCTCTTGGGAGAGAAAATACAAAATTCCTCAAGCAATGCTAACTGCCTTCCATCAGATCAGGACAGCACATCCATAAGACAGCTGCCCACCTGCTGTTCTGACAAATTAACCTCACACAATTCCCCTTTTATGGGTCTTTGCACCGGTTATTGTTGAATATAAAAACTTTGCTGTATAGTAACCTCCCCCCAGCTTGATTGTGCCTCAGAAAAACGTTTCAGAAATTTATCTTGGACAAAGGACAAAAATGTAGACAGGCATGCCCAAAATGGTCTCGCTTCCACTTCTGTCACTTAAAAATCACAATTTTTAAGTGGCCAAATTAACAAAGTGAATGGAAAATTTGGTTGGGATTTTAAAATCCAATACATCATGTGAGCTGCCTCACAAGGTTTGCCACAGATAAGCTGAATCATCCCTCTACATTTTCAAGAGGAAACAGAATGCCAGTGTAACGAGGGTCATATGTGGAGCTATTCCAGTGCTGCAAACAGTCAAGACAGGGTTTGTGATAATTTGTGTGTGGACAAACAGAATGCTAAGGAGTTGTGGCAACACAACAGACCTTGAGAAACACTTCAAGTTAAACCGCAACACACAATCCTCAGCATTTATGATTAGTCGGACAGAAGAGGAGAGCGGAGTGTCAGTTCTTTGTTGCTGCAGGCGGGCACTATAAACGTAGAGATCGAGAAAATGTGCAGCTTTAAGCCATGCTGCCCAATGCTGCTTTCGGAGTTGTTCAAAGTACTACTCTTATGATGTTAGTAACAAATGTGTCATTAAATAGCCATGTAAGAACTGATCCTGTATGTCTATCATAAAAATAATCTCATATAAAAAAAAAAGAATAATAATACCCGTAGTAAAAAAGTACATGTATTCATGTAAAGATAAGAAATTGTTAAAGTGGATTACGTAGACTAGATTTCATGAAATTACACTAAATGATTGCAATAAATCAGCCATGGTGATGATAATAATAATACTGAGAGTGTGTTTGCAAAAAGTACCGGTATATCTGATCGGATCCTATCCCAACTTGTATTCTACTCAGTATCGGATGACAATCTGTGGTTTCAAGCTTCGTTGCTCATTCCGCCAACAAGTTGTATCAGAAAAGGTTCTGGACTGGACTCATGGCATTTTTTAGCTTTCTCTACCACACCTTCAAGCCCTCAAATGAATAATAAAGACAATTACGAGAATAGTACATTCAATTTTGCCGCATGTTTGTATATGATGGTACAATTTTAATTGAAGCAATATTGTGTCTGTACTATTCTATTGTATTGGGTTTTATTTCAGGTTTTTATTCAAGCTTTACAAAAGCATTACATTGATTCGCAAGTATGGCATGAGAGAGAGAGAGAGAGAGAGAGAGAGAGAGAGAGAGAGAGAGAGAGAGAGAGAGAGAGAGAGAGAGAGAGAGAGAGAGAGAGTGCTTTCTTGCAAATAAACATGAAATTACTGTCACAATATTTCCGGTGAACCTTGGAAGACGTTACAATGACTTTTCAAAATTTCATTTAGTATAACCAGGCACGACACGTTGATGTAAAATAGATGCCACGAAGCCTCAATAAACCTTCAACATCTACAATCCGACTGGTAATGATTGTTTCACATAAGTTTTCAAACCTGGCGGACCATTTGAACATATTGAATTTAGACTAGAGCAACGACAAATATAACATCGCTTACCGGACTTTCTGTGGTTTGCCAGGGGTGCTCAAGTTAAAATGCACTTGACTTTTGGTGGCGCCAGTAGGCCGCAACCATTTCTTCTTGAAGGGGTCACGGCATTTCCTAAGTGTAGCAGCTGCCACCCCTTGCCTCCTTGTAAAACTGCCTTTGGACAGAGGATATGTATGTAATGGCATGTGGAAAAAGCTTCAATGAGTTTAGAGAGCTGAGGTCACAGTTGTATATTCAAGGGTGATTACATTGAAGGTAACAACTCATCGTTTGGGTTTGAAAATTATTTTTGTGACACCAGTCCTGAAACTTTTCTCACAAACCACACCATCTTCAGGTGTTTATAAACTAATGTATATCCAGAAACATATTTTGAACTAAAAGCATCACAAAACGGAGTGATTTTTTTTCTCTCTCAAGTTGTACCTCAGTACTGACGCAGCTAATTTGAGTTATTTTTTCTTAATTACACAAGCGGGGATTTACGAGAAATTCAGTACAAGCTGTGTCATCATGTCGGCAATAGAGATTCAACAAATAAACAAACTACTGCAACCTAGCAGCTGTTTATTTTCAGTTTATTGTCAGTTAAACGGGGACAAAATGCATGAACAGATTCATCAATCAACTGCCACCTTACGCCTCAAAATGTGGAGAGTATTACAGATATCGTATTGCATTACATAGAGGAACTTGTGAGTTCTTAATTCAAACTTGCTGGAAAAAAAGACCTAGATGTCTTCACTTGTCATATTCGTTTGTATTTTTAAAGTCAAATACTGCACTTTTAAAAGAAAAGGAAAAAAACAACAGAAGAAATATTATTTCTGTCCGAATGGAGCGCTGTCTGGGACAGGTCACACCAATTGCACGGAAGGCTGGTGATGGTCAGTTAACCAACAATGAATATATCTGGGCAAAACCTGTGAATTTCCGTTCGCTGTGGAAAAAGGGGAAAAAAGCTCAGAGAAAAAATAAAGAAAAAACATGAATATATGACAGGTATAAACTTTCACTATGCATTCTCACAGTTCACCTTGGGATCTTTCCTCTGAAGATTAAAAGAATAATTTCAAGGCTGTAAATAATCTGTGCAGGCAAGTATCACATCATCTGACGGCAGTGAATTATTTATTGTAATCTGGCAATGTAAGGTTGTTTATCACATATTAATGTGATACATCAGGGGAGTAATTCTCCTCTGGCACACCGCAAGCAGTTTCACTCAGTCGGTGTCAGAGCATATGTTGTCTGTGAGGATTCATGATGCTGTAATCTGAGGATCTAAACTAATCTAGACCTGCAGCACCTGTCAGGGTGCGATGCTGATGATAGAAAGAAATTGCTCAGGTGATAATACTCTGTAGTCCTCATCATAAAGTTGGAGGTCAAAAAAAAAAATCACATTTGAGTATTGACCTTATTTTGAATGTAAAGACATCACAAGCGGTCATGTAGCCTGATACTATTTTAAATTGTGAATCTTACTTAAAAGCCGATATCCCACTTAGTGGCTTTTTTTTCCTTTTTTTTTACCATGGTGACACATATGGCCTGTTACATCTGTATTGTTTCATCTATTTTAAAAAAAATAAAAAAAATCATGGGGCAGATTGGTAAAACGAGCAAAAACAGTTAACAGATGTGTATGACAACACGCCAATTGCAGCTGCATCGTTGTGCAGCGTTTACGCTTTCCATTCTCTACCTCGTCAATCCCCTCATAAATGATCAGGGAAAAGAGCCCCAATGTTGAGTTACAATGTCGCCACGCAATTCAATCATTTTACTGCGACTCACAATGCTCAATGTGTGGTGCAATTCACATGAGCACTCGCAGTTCCTGCCTGCCTTCGTCATCAATGCACGCACGAGTTGTCAGTGAGAGCGCTTTGACTGGCTCAGTCCAAGGCCGTAGCTATCATTTGGAGGCCTGAAGCAAACAGACACCAGTCAGAGTACAACCTCCTCTTCCCCGCAATTTTGTTCCATTTCGGCAAAAGTTGAGCTGTCTTGATTGTTGTATTTGTTACAATGATCTGCCAGTTTATGTGAGCCTACTAATATTTACCACCGAGTTTCAATATTAATGTTTATCACCATTTAAAAAGTGTGAATTTGAGAAAATTGTCCTATTTCTCAAGCTGGGTAAAGTCATGAAAATCTTTTGATGATTGCGATCTAATAAATGAGTCATTATATTTAATAACTATTAACTTTTAACATGGTTTACCTTTGCCAACACTTTCATACTCACATCTTACTGATGAAAAGCCTCATTTATGTACTCTCCACTTGACCCTACTTTAATATTATAAAATAAATAATGTAGCCATAATTCATAAATATGAAGTGAAACCAAACGGTATGCAGAATTCTTTTTTTATAGGATGGCAATGAATACCACAAATTTTAAGTTCTTCACAAGCCTCCAGAAACGTCGTCACCTCCAAAGGGGACATTGGTTTCGGTCAAAAGGGGTTTGAGGACCATCCCCCACCTTGGAGATGCACACATTCCAACGTCATGTGACAAGTTACAAGACCACTGGAGCTACAAATTTCTTTTGTGTGTTACTAAACAGACCAATTACAAGTGTAAGATTAGGTGTACGCAATTTGGAGAAGAACTTGTACATATCGCAAATGAGTTTCATGTCATTAAATGTTGGATTATCAAGTTTAATGAATTTGGTTAGACTGATTGACATTTCCTGCCGCTCTATTTTGTCTTCTTTCTCTTTGTCTTTTGTTCCTCTTCTGGCCACGTGCCCAGAGTTGGGGCCTCTTTCAGGGGTCTTTCCGAACTGCCATGCTTCCTCTTTTTCAAGAATCTTTTTCTTCCTTTTTGGCGGCGCGCCCAGCACTCGGGTCTTGTGCGTTTATCTTGCAAAGACGGGGCCACGGGCATAAACTACACCCCGTGCTCTGCTAAGCCCGACAAACTTGTCGTAAACATGAGTGCGCCAAGAACCCACTCCAGTACTTCTCCGAAGAGGGCTGGAAACTTCAGCAGGCAAATCACATTGATCCTTTTTATTGTCTTTTTCCATTTTCCTTGGTTTCATCTTGTGAGGATAAAGCGGATTGGAAGATGGATGGATGCATGTACTGCTAGTATTGACATACAATAACAACAACAACAATCACAATACTGTAATGACAAAATAATAATATTAATAATACTATTAATAATTATCATTATTCTTTTATATACTTGCAATAATTTCAACAGGTTTTCACTAATTAAGTCAGCATACGAAGTTACATTGTAAGAAGCAAAACTGGTGTTGACAATGAGCATCAATTTTGAGGTGCTGGCCCTGACTCTGCAGGCAGGCAATATTTCACCAGTTGCACTAGAGATGTAGTAGCTACAGTTGGAGAATGAGAGATTGCCTGTAGGCTCATTAGGAACAACAGCTGGTTGGGTAATGAAGAGGAAACAACGTGTCAAGAGGCTCCCCGAACCTCCCAAGAGATGCATTTCCAAACTATTGAACAAAAGATAAATGTTGCATCATCTGTTTAAGGAGGTTAGAGTCGCTGAAAGTAAAATTATGACGTGATTTGACCTAATAATGGAGATGACTGAACAATAAGAATTACTTGAGAGGTGTAACTTTGGTGTGAAAGGTGGGGGACAGATATTTCTTGTTGTTATCCCCCCGATGGCCCCTCCCCACCCCCACTGTTTTAACTCATTTTATACCAAAACGTAAATAAACGTTTGCAAAACCCCGAACATTTCGTGCCAAAATGTATAAATATGTTTTTGGAGTTTGCTTGCTTGCTTATTTATTTATTTATTTATTTATTTATTTATTTATTTATTTATTTATTTATTTATTTATTTATTTATTTATTTATTTATTTATTTATTTATTTATTCATTCATTCATTCATTCATTCATTCATTTATTTTTATCAATAAAAGGCTTTGCACACCTCCACAGTCACTATGAAGGCTGTGGGAATGACTTCCGTTTGGTAAATCAACACTCGATGCCAGGAGTGACTTTGATCCACACAGTGTGCGAGTGGGTGTGGGTGCAGTATGGAGATCCTACGTTGTGAAGTGGCGTGCGGAAGCAGTGTGGGGGTGAGAACATACTGGCAGCTAACTCTACAACAAAGCTTTTTTAAATAAAAAAAAGATGATGACATCTCATCGTCATCCTTGATGAAGACGCGCACACAGGCATGCAGGCACACAAGCACATGCTCACACACAGTTCATTGTTCATGTACCGTAATTTCTGCACTATAGAGCGCACCTGATTATAAGCCGCACCCACAAAATTTTTTGAGGAAAACCAATTTTGTACATATACAAGCCGCACCTGTATATAAGCCGCATGTGCCCACATTAAAACATGTAAACATATTTACAAAGAAAGACGGTACACAGAGAGAGTTTTCAAAGTTTTAATAATATAACTTAACAATAATAATATAACTTTCTTCTCAAACGGTGCCTGTGACGCGGCAGTAAAATGGGAGCAACATGGTAACAACACGCTAGCAACAGAATAGCAACACAGTATAACAGGTCTGGTAAATGCCTTTCTTTTTCCATTTTCCATGATCAGGGTATGTTCACGCTAATTTAATTGATGCACAAGACAAGAAGTTGCAGTCTTCCTCGACGCATATATTCCACCGGTCTTAATCTTACTTTATCTACTCGAGCGCCCCTGGCGGCCGTTAGAAAAATTACATAAATTGGCCGCATCACTGAATAAGCCGCAGGGCTGAAAGTTTGGGAAAAAAGTAGCGGCTTATAGTCCGGAATTTACGGTAAACCATGAAAACCGCATTGGTCATGCATCTGTACCATGGCTATCTTGCAATAAACTGTGCTCCTTTTTTTGTGTTGTTATTTAGTAGGAAAGTGTTGTTTAGATATTTGAGGTTTCAGAAATGCTATATATATATATATATATATATATATATATATATATATATATATATATATATATATATATATATATAGCATCAATTTGAAAGTTATACTGAAAATGCATCCTTTCACAAAACAGATGTTTTTCTCAGAATCTTTTTTTTTTGGAAACGAGTATTTTCAAGAAACGTATGAATATTCAACAACTGTTTGCGTAAGAATGGTAAAAGAAGAGTGTTTCAGTTTTCTTATGGCAGGTTCGACGCTTACATAGCGACTCAGCTAAAGTTTCTGTAGGCCTTCAAAAATGTGTCAAAATGGTCAAAAATGGCTGGCAGCAGCTCTCCCAATTTGAGAAAAAGCGGTTGGCATTGAATAAAATCAATGCATGCTCCACATGTCTATCACTACCATCCAATTGATAATTATAAAATGCATCATCTTATTCACAATAGGAATACATCTTGACAATATAAACATCTTTCATTCATTCATTCATTCATTCATTCATTCATTCATTCATCTTCCGAACCACTTGATCCTCACTAGGGTCTCGGGGGGGTGCTGGAGCCTATCCCAGCTGTCTCTGGGCAGTAGGCGGGGGACACCCTGAATCGGTTGCCAGCCAATCGCAGGGCACACAGAGACGAACAACCATCTATGCTCACACTCACACCTAGGGACACTTTGCACACCTCCACAGTCACTATGAAGGCTGTGGGAATGACTTCCGTTTGGTAAATCAACACTCGATGCCAGGAGTGACTTTGATCCACACAGTGTGCGAGTGGATGTGGGTGCAGTATGGAGATCCTACGTTGTGAAGTGGCGTGCGGAAGCAGTGTGGGGGTGAGAACATACTGGCAGCTAACTCTACAACAAAGCTTTTTAAATAAAAAAGATGATGACATCTCATCGTCATCCTTGATGAAGACGCGCACACAGGCATGCAGGCACACAAGCACATGCTCACACACAGTTCATTGTTCATGTACCGTAATTTCTGCACTATAGAGCGCACCTGATTATAAGCCGCACCCACAAAATTTTTGAGGAAAACCAATTTTGTACATATACAAGCCGCACCTGTATATAAGCGCATGTGCCCACATTAAAACATGTAAACATATTTACAAAGAAAGACGGTACACAGAGAGTTTTCAAAGTTTTAATAATATAACTTAACAATAATAATATAACTTTCTTCTCAAGCGGTGCCTGTGACGCGGCAGTAAAATGGGAGCAACATGGTAACAACACGCTAGCAACAGAATAGCAACACAGTATAACAGGTCTGGTAAATGCCTTTCTTTTCCATTTTCCATGATCAGGGTATGTTCACGCTAATTTAATTGATGCACAAGACAAGAAGTTGCAGTCTTCCTCGACGCATATATTCCACGGTCTTAATCTTACTTTATCTACTCGACGCCCCTGGCGTCGTTAGAAAAATTACATAAATTGGCGCATCACTGAATAAGCTGCAGGGCTGAAAGTTTGGGAAAAAGTAGCGGCTTATAGTCCGAATTTACGGTAAACCATGAAAACCGCATTGGTCATGCATCTGTACCATGGCTATCTTGCAATAAACTGTGCTCCTTTTTTGTGTTGTTATTTAGTAGGAAAGTGTTGTTTAGATATTTGAGGTTTCAGAAATGCTATATATATATATATATATATATATATATATATATATATATATATATATATATATATATATATATAGCATCAATTTGAAAGTTATACTGAAAATGCATCCTTTCACAAAACAGATGTTTTTCTCAGAATCTTTTTTTGGAAACGAGTATTTTCAAGAAACGTATGAATATTCAACAACTGTTTGCGTAAGAATGGTAAAAGAAGAGTGTTTCAGTTTTCTTTTGGCAGGTTCCACGCTTACATAGCGACTCAGCTAAAGTTTCTGTAGGCCTTCAAAAATGTGTCAAAATGGTCAAAAATGGCTGGCAGCAGCTCTCCCAATTTGAGAAAAAGCGGTTGGCATTGAATAAAATCAATGCATGCGCCACATGTCTATCACTACTATCCAATTGATAATTATAAAATGCATCATCTTATTCACAATAGGAATACATCTTGACAATATAAACATATCATTCATTCATTCATTCATTCATTCATTCATTCATTCATTCATTCATTCATTCATCTTCCGAACCGCTTGATCCTCACTAGGGTCTCGGGGGGGTGCTGGAGCCTATCCCAGCTGTCTCTGGGCAGTAGGCGGGGGACACCCTGAATCGGTTGCCAGCCAATCGCAGGGCACACAGAGACGAACAACCATCTATGCTCACACTCACACCTAGGGACAATTTAGAGTGCTCAATCAGCCTGCATATTTAAAAAAAATCTTGAAGCAAAATATTAATCAAAGACAGTGATCGCCCAGCACAGAGTACATTTAATATACAGCATTCTATATCGGTAAATATGCTCCTTATTAGTTAACACTACCAGCTGTGGTTGAAAGTTTCACATTTTCCTTTTAAAATGTTGAAAGCATTAATAATGTCAATAATTAATCATCATTTTTAAAAAGCAAATTAAAAGTAAAGGTAATAAGAAACTTATCACTCTACACAGATGGTAATATTTAAGGAAACGTGTCTTACTTATTGCTTAATTCAATTGCAAGTAACTAGTCATATGTTATGTATTGCATTTTAAAAGTAACTTGCTCAACAATGTTCCAACTGCAAGTTTCACGCAGAAGTGAGTCATTATTGACCGGGGTGCTTCTTGGACACAAAGTTGACTGGCCCCAGATCACTGTTCAATCTCACGCTACACATGTTTCATTGGACTCTAATCTTGTGACCCGACAGTCTATTGCATGAAGATGAATTTAGTTCCGTGGCCATGAAACCGTTTCTGGACAATTCTGTCATGTGGCATGGGGTGTTAGGCTGCGGAAAATATCCTTCCACCGGGCTGTGCTGTCAGAGATGTGCCTGATTAGCAACTGAATCTTGCTGCAGTGAACCATAACTTCTCCTTTTGATGGGCTCGGGTACTACATGTGCGACACACAGAATCCGACTGGATGCGTGTGCTCGGGTTTAATGTAAAATATGCTTATGATTGAATGGATTTTATCTGAAGTCTACGGTAGATCGTTTTACTAGTCTGAAGCAGGCGATAATATCTGTTAAGTTGAGCTTTTTTTTTTTTTCTAATCAACCACAGCATGAAGATGTTAATCTTTACAGATATTTCACTTTCTAAGTCTTGGGTTTATTGATTCACATTTGAACTAGGAAAGACACTTAAAAACACATTTCTAGGTTCGATGGGTTGTTTAGAGTTAATTAATCATCCATCCATGCAAATGTCAATTAACGTTGAAGAGATACGGTTAAAACTGCAAGAAACACATTTACAAGTGAAAGCTTGCGATCCTGTGATGCTGTTTTTGTCGAAAATGCAACTATGAAATTCAAACACAATTAGAATATTCCTATTTCTCTTTCATTACGCTTCCTGAAATGTTAGCAGGATGACAAGTTAGCTTTATTGATTGATTTATCGAAATAGAACTGTTCAATTAGCACCGATTACTTATGGCTGCTGATTGACAAGGGTTATCTTTAATCTGAATATTTGATGAAGCCGAATTGAATCTTTCAGGGGAGAAACAACAACCAATTAAGGATTCGTAAAGAGATAAGGAAAAATAAATGTGAGTTACGAGAAGAGACATCAGACTGGCTTAATGTCTTCACGTCATCTTGAAGGTGATTAAAGCCACATGATTGATGGTTCCCTCAGAAAATCTAATGAAAGAAATAATTAGGAAATTTACAACTCTTGTGGATTTAAGGGTGGCAGTCAGCAAAGTGACTCCCAGTTGTCAGTTCAACTTCCTTTACGATCTGTGCACGCCAATAAACACTGGAAAACAGTAACTTTCTTGCACTGGAAATATTATGAGGAAAGTGAAAATGTGCTTGCAAACCAGATTGCCAACTGAAGAACCAAAGCCACGTGACATATCACCATAATTCAGCAAATGTGAGGTCTCAACAGAGGAACGAGTGACAACAGAAGGAGTATGAAGAAGAAAGACTAATGCACACACAAAGTGCATTTAAGGTATGCTGTGTGCAATCTTTAAGGCAACCATAGAGTATTTTGACAGAACCAGACACGGACGTCATGTGTCCTCCAACGCAAAACAAAATGGCTCCATTGTGACATTATTTTCACAATGGGAATTGTGCTGTGTGTTGACTGTCTCGCTGAGCACAGCAACAATATATTTGTGCTTCTTCCTGCCAGCTCAATTACCAAAAATGTGTCTATTTTCATGTCACACACAAACACACACACACACACACACACACTCCAGGAATTACAAAACGTTTCATATGGATGTGAATTTAAAATTGTGACAATGTCGAGTGAGTGGCATATAAGTGAATATGTTAATGGTTTCCTTGTCAGAAATAAATGATGTGATCTTGTAGGCACAGGCTGGCAGGTACAAATGTCTACACTAACCTTTCTCGGTGGCTGTGGCCGGTGGGGCCAGTATTGAATTTATAATTAACTTGTGAGGAAAAAGTAGGCATTTTTCTATTAAAAGAGACATCTTGTCAATTACAATCCTTGCAGAGATATTCACTGAACTTCTTGTTGGAAGAAAGGTCAATAGCTGTGTGTAATGAGTAATTGACTCACGGCGGAGAACAGCTCCCACTCAGACTGTCGTTCTGATCAAGTCACCCAACATGATTTATTCTTATATCATTTTCGCTCTCATTTTATAACCTGTTGCAAAAAAAAATAAAAAATCACGTCTGATTAAATTACCTCTATCGGGGGCAGTTCATCACCAAAATATGACATGAGAAATGGAGCTTAAATGGGCTGAATGATGAAAAGAACATGACTTTTTGAATTTCAGCAATAGCACAGATCGGCACTAACGACCCGTTAACAATGTCCTAATGTTTGTGGTCCACTGGTGACGGAGGACACTGCTGATGAGCATGTGTAAATGGATTGTGTTAAAAAGGGATTTACAGACGGTATGATATTTAGGGGGGGGGGACCTTGAAGGGTTGAGGTTTTTGCTTGAAATATTTTTAGGGACCAGCTACGTTCCATCATAATGAATCAGTGTGTGTGTGTGTGTGTGTGTGTGTGTGTGGGCGCGTGCATATGTGTGTATATACATTGTATGTACTTTGTGTCTATGAATATAAAGATGTCAGGTAAAAGCCCAGCTTTTTTTTTTTTATATATATATATATATATATATATATATATATATATATTTACTGCCGTGATTTGTTTGGGACCAACAGGTGGCACTGTAGGGCTCCTCCTGCAGCTGCACACCTGTTGGTCATTATGTAATTAGCTGTATAAAGGACTCCGCCGACCACTCATTGTCGGCCATTGTTTGTTTGCTTGTCCTGTCATGTTTATTTCTGTCATAGTTCTGTTCTAGTTTTTGAGCTTCAGTCATGGTTTTGTTTCATACTTTGGATTAGTTTTGTTCCTTCCACCGGGCCGTGCTGTCAGAGATGTGCCTGATTAGCAACTGAATCTTGCTGCAGTGAACCATAACTTCTCCTTTTGATGGGCTCGGGTACTACATGTGCGACACACAGAATCCGACTGGATGCGTGTGCTCGGGTTTAATGTAAAAGATGCTTATGATTGAATGGATTTTATCTGAAGTCTACGGTAGATCGTTTTACTAGTCTGAAGCAGGCGATAATATCTGTTAAGTTGAGCTTTTTTTTTTTTTCTAATCAACCACAGCATGAAGATGTTAATCTTTACAGATATTTCACTTTCTAAGTCTTGGGTTTATTGATTCACATTTGAACTAGGAAAGACACTTAAAAACACATTTCTAGGTTCGATGGGTTGTTTAGAGTTAATTAATCATCCATCCATGCAAATGTCAATTAACGTTGAAGAGATACAGTTAAAACTGCAAGAAACACATTTACAAGTGAAAGCTTGCGATCCTGTGATGCTGTTTTTGTCGAAAATGCAACTATGAAATTCAAACAGAATTAGAATATTCCTATTTCTCTTTTATTACGCTTCCTGAAATGTTAGCAGGCTGACAAGTTAGCTTTATTGATTGATTCATCGAAATAGAACTGTTCAATTAGCACCGATTACTTATGGCTGCTGATTGACAAGGGTTATCTTTAATCTGAATATTTGATGAAGCTGAATTGAATCTTTCAGGGGAGAAACAACAACCAATGAAAGATTCGTAAACAGATAAGGAAAAATAAATATGAGTTACGAGAAGAGACATCAGACTGGCTTAATGTCTTCACGTCATCTTGAAGGTGATTAAAGCCACATGATTGATGGTTCCCTCAGAAAATCTAATGAAAGAAATAATTAGGAAATTTACAGCTCTTGTGGATTTAAGGGTGGCAGTCAGCAAAGTGACTCCCAGTTGTCAGTTCAACTTCCTTTACGATCTGTGCACGCCAATAAACACTGGAAAACAGTAACTTTCTTGCACTGGAAATATTATGAGGAAAGTGAAAATGTGCTTGCAAACCAGATTGCCAACTGAAGAACCAAAGCCACGTGACATATCACCATAATTCAGCAAATGTGAGGTCTCCACAGAGGAACGAGTGACAACAGAAGGAGTATGAAGAAGAAAGACTAATGCACACACAAAGTGCATTTAAGGTATGCTGTGTGCAATCTTTAAGGCAACCATAGAGTATTTTGACAGAACCAGACACGGACGTCATGTGTCCTCCAACGCAAAACAAAATGGCTCCATTGTGACATTATTTTCACAATGGGAATTGTGCTGTGTGTTGACTGTCTCGCTGAGCACAGCAACAATATATTTGTGCTTCTTCCTGCCAGCTCAATTACTAAAAATGTGTCTATTTTCATGTCACACACAAACACACACACACACACACACTCCAGGAATTACAAAACGTTTCATATGGATGTGAATTTAAAATTGTGACAATGTCGAGTGAGTGGCATATAAGTGAATATGTTAATGGTTTCCTTGTCAGAAATAAATGATGTGATCTTGTAGGCACAGGCTGGCAGGTACAAATGTCTACACTAACCTTTCTCGGTGGCTGTGGCCGGTGGGGCCAGTATTGAATTTATAATTAACTTGTGAGGAAAAAGTAGGCATTTTTCTATTAAAAGAGACATCTTGTCAATTACAATCCTTGCAGAGATATTCACTGAACTTCTTGTTGGAAGAAAGGTCAATAGCTGTGTGTAATGAGTAATTGACTCACGGCGGAGAACAGCTCCCACTCAGACTGTCGTTCTGATCAAGTCACCCAACATGATTTATTCCTATATCATTTTCGCTCTCATTTTATTACCTGTTGCAAAAAAAAAATAAATAAAAAAATCACGTCTGATTAAATTACCTCTATCGGGGGCAGTTCATCACCAAAATATGACATGGGAAATGGAGCTTAAATGGGCTGAATGATGAAAAGAACATGACTTTTTGAATTTCAGCAATAGCACAGATCGGCACTAATGACCCGTTAACAATGTCCTAATGTTTGTGGTCCACTGGTGACGGAGGACACTGCTGATGAGCATGTGTAAATGGATTGTGTTAAAAAGGGATTTACAGACGGTATGATATTTAGGGGGGGGGACCTTGAAGGGTTGAGGTTTTTGCTTGAAATATTTTTAGGGACCAGCTACGTTCCATCATAATGAATCAGTGTGTGTGTGTGTGTGTGTGTGTGTGTGTGTGTGTGTGGCGTGCATATGTGTGTATATACATACTGTATGTACTTTGTGTCTATGAATATAAAGATGTAAGGTAAAAGCCAGCTATATATATATATATATATATATATATATATATATATATATATATATATATATATATATATATATATATATATATATATATATATATATATATATATATATATTTACTGCGTGATTTGTTTGGGACCAACAGGTGGCACTGTAGGGCTCTCCTGCAGCTGCACACCTGTTGGTCATTATGTAATTAGCTGTATAAAAGGACTCCCGCCCGACCACTCATTGTCGGCCATTGTTTGTTTGCTTGTCCTGTCATGTTTATTTCTGTCATAGTTCTGTTCTAGTTTTTTGAGCTTCAGTCATGGTTTTGTTTCATACTTTGGATTAGTTTTGTTGTTAGGACTTTGTTTAGGATTTAAGTTTTCTGTGTTATCAATACACTTCTTCAAGTACACCCTGCTCCTCCCTCCTGCCTGCTTTTTTGAGCTCCACCACCACCTCACAACGTGACATATATTCATTCATTCATTTTCCGAACCACTTTATCCTCACTAAAATCACGGGGGGTAATGGAGCCTTTCCCAGTTTACCTCAGGCAGTAGGCGCGGGACACCCTGAAACGGTTGCCAGTCAATCGCAGGGCACACAGAAACAAACAACCATTCGCGCTCACACCGAGGACAATTTGGAGTGTTCAACCAGCCTACCATGCTTGGTTTTGGAATTGGGAGGAAACCGAGGACCCGGAGAAAACCCACGCAGGCCCTGGGAGAACATGCAAACTCCACACAGGAAGGCCGGAGCTGGAATTGAAACCGGTGTCTCTGCAAGTGTGTTGCTAACCACTCGACTACCGGGCCGCCCATGTACAGTAAACATTCTGTAGTGCGGACTCGTGTTTAGGCTGTCCAATTTTCCTGATAACAGAAATTTCTCATTTGGGAAATGAGCATGGTACATGCTCCTTTATGAACCGGCAAGTATGTTGACAAAATGCATGTGTAACAACACAATCAATAAAATGCAAAACTATACTGTCCAAAATCTGTTTATATAACAAAACTGCAATACAGGTGTATCCAAAAATCCCAACAGTACAATACGTACAGTATTTTAATGTTTATTTTTTTCTGTCTTGGGAAAAATGTGTCTATTTTGGATTGTTTTGTTGGATGCATTCTTTGGTTTATGACAATGTTTGCCTGCGTGTCATACAGTTTTCTTGCTAGTTGCAAGTAACTGTCCCGTTGATCACCGATGTCTGGTGATTCTTGTGCATTCTGAAGGATTTTTGTTGCCATTTGCATTGCTTTCTTGCTGGATGGTGGCTTGTCATCAGGAGTTGAATGATGACTTGTCGAGTGGGCACTGCTTTTCAAAAATCATTCATAATTACAGTAAAACGCACGCCAATAAAAACTCACTTACACGTCGTCGTTTCGGATCTGATGAATGAAAATGGCAAAGTGAAAACGTGTCGGCGTCATCTTTCCGTCGCATTGGGTGGGTGTTGTGTGTATTTAAGCTCCTGCAGCATGACGTCTCCATCCGGGTTACGGTTAGTGGAATTTCCGCTTACGTAAGTTCTGATAACATGTAATATCATAGACAAAATTTTAATGCATAGGTTTTTACTCCGAGTGAAGGATATTCCTTTTCCTAGAATTACGGGGATGGAATGGAAACTGAGGAACCTGAGCTTGGCAGAACAGTTACAACGCATTTGGGTGAGATGCTCATAAAATGCGCAATGCGGAATGCAGAAAATTTCCAAGACATTATATGACGTATGCAAAGTCATTTTTGTTTTGAGAAGATTGGCAGGACTTTTAGAGGAGTGAAAAGACTTTCATCAAGATGTCATCAAGACAGCAACAAAAATCTTGACATAAAATTGTCATGAACAGCGACTCTGTCTTAAATGTTCCTTTCCACCAAAGGCAAGATATGTTCACATATCTAGCAGTGCTAATCTTGACATCTCTTTTTTAGGGGACCTTGAAGGGTTGAGGTTTTTGCTTGAAATATTTTTAGGGACCAGCTACGTTCCATCATAATGAATCAGTGTGTGTGTGTGTGTGTGTGTGTGTGTGGCGCGTGCATATGTGTGTATATACATTGTATGTACTTTGTGTCTATGAATATAAAGATGTCAGGTAAAAGCCCAGCTATATATATATATATATATATATATATATATATATATTTACTGCCGTGATTTGGTTTGGGACCAACAGGTGGCACTGTAGGGCTCCCCCTGCAGCTGCACACCTGTTGGTCATTATGTAATTAGCTGTATAAAAGGACTCCCGCCCGACCACTCATTGTCGGCCATTGTTTGTTTGCTTGTCCTGTCATGTTTATTTCTGTCATAGTTCTGTTCTAGTTTTTTGAGCTTCAGTCATGGTTTTGTTTCATACTTTGGATTAGTTTTGTTGTTAGGACTTTGTTTAGGATTTAAGTTTTCTGTGTTATCAATACACTTCTTCAAGTACACCCTGCTCCTCCCTCCTGCCTGCTTTTTTGAGCTCCACCACCACCTCACAACGTGACATATATTCATTCATTCATTTTCCGAACCACTTTATCCTCACTAAAATCACGGGGGGTAATGGAGCCTTTCCCAGTTTACCTCAGGCAGTAGGCGCGGGACACCCTGAAACGGTTGCCAGTCAATCGCAGGGCACACAGAAACAAACAACCATTCGCGCTCACACCGAGGGACAATTTGGAGTGTTCAACCAGCCTACCATGCTTGGTTTTGGAATGTGGGAGGAAACCGGAGGACCCGGAGAAAACCCACGCAGGCCCTGGGAGAACATGCAAACTCCACACAGGAAGGCCGGAGCTGGAATTGAAACCGGTGTCTCTGCAAGTGTGTGTGCTAACCACTCGACTACCGGGCCGCCCATGTACAGTAAACATTCTGTAGTGCGGACTCGTGTTTAGGCTGTCCAATTTTTCCTGATAACAGAAATTTCTCATTTGGGAAATGAGCATGGTACATGCTCCTTTATGAACCGGCAAGTATGTTGACAAAATGCATGTGTAACAACACAATCAATAAAATGCAAAACTATACTGTCCAAAATCTGTTTATATAACAAAAACTGCAATACAGGTGTATCCAAAAAAATCCCAACAGTACAATACGTACAGTATTTTAATGTTTATTTTTTTCTGTCTTGGGAAAAATGTGTCTATTTTGGATTGTTTTGTTGGATGCATTCTTTGGTTTATGACAATGTTTGCCTGCGTGTCATACAGTTTTCTTGCTAGTTGCAAGTAACTGTCCCGTTGATCACCGATGTCTGGTGATTCTTGTGCATTCTGAAGGATTTTTGTTGCCATTTGCATTGCTTCCTTGCTGGATGGTAGCTTGTCATCAGGAGTTAAATGATGACTTGTCGAGTGGGCACTGCTTTTCAAAAATCATTCATAATTACAGTAAAACACACGCCAATAAAAACTCACTTACACGTCGTCGTTTCGGATCTGATGAATGAAAATGGCAAAGTGAAAACGTGTCGTCGTCATCTTTCCGTCGCATTCGGTGGGTGTTGCGTGTATTTAAGCTCCCGCGGCATGGCGTCTCCATCCGGGTTACGGTTAGTGGAATTTCCGCTTACGTAAGTTCTGATAACATGTAATATCATAGACAAAATTTTAATGCATAGGTTTTTACTCCGAGTGAAGGATATTCCTTTTCCTAGAATTCCGGGGATGGAATGGAAACTGAGGAACCTGAGCTTGGCAGAACAGTTACAACGCATTTGAGTGAGATGCTCATAAAATGCGCAATGCGGAATGCAGAAAATTTCCAAGACATTATATGACGTATGCAAAGTCATTTTTGTTTTGAGAAGATTGGCAGGACAAAAATCTTGACATAAAATTGTCATGAACAGCGACTCTGTCTTAAATGTTCCTTTCCCACCAAAGGCAAGATATGTTCACATATCTAGCAGTGCTAATCTTGACATCTCTTTAACATGGATGGATTAAGGCCTGTGTGATGTTGAGCCTACCCTGTTGAAAATGCCATGTATAATTCCCTGTGAAGTCGAAAAGCTAAAACCTGAAGCGCATTTGACAGATCCCAGCAGGTAAAAGTTGGGAGAGCTTTGGGAACAGGATTTTAGTGACTTAATTGAAGGCGGAGTCACATCACCACATTGCATTATTATACAAACATGCCCTCCTCTATCTAAAGCCCTACTTAGGGGACTGACACAATCCCCCAAATATTCCCCAAATATCATGAATAAATACGGGACAGGGAACTAACTATTCAAGCTTCCTTGGACACCGCAGGCCTCACTTATCAAATTATGCGTAGAATAGGTTCTAAATTTGCTCATACGATTGATTTTTAGAATGTGCCTAAGTGCAAAAAAATCTGTATTTTCAGACGACACGCTGTTGTGCGGACACTTGTCATTCCCTAAGTAATGTGTATTGATAAATCCCGCCTGTTCTGAACTACCACATTTGTGCACGTCTAGACTCTTTTTTCCAATTGACCAAACACTGTACTGACCATGTACTGCGGAGTCAGAAATCTGAAATCATGGCAAAGAGAGCGGAGAGAATATCTGAAATTTAGAGTGACTTACTAGTGCAAAAAATGGGGAAAAAGATGTAGTACTCTTCGGGACAAACACTGCTGGTGTTACCCATAATAAAAAACATTGTTGGCATATATAAAAATAAAAATAAAAATCTAATTCAGTGCCCCCCCCCCCAAAAAAAAAAGAACAAAAAATGTGTCAGGGACCACAGATGAAAGTTGTCTTTGATTAATGGGAGGAGGACAAGCAAATTATTTGGATACAGGTGAAGCAGGTGGGGACACGTGACATCACTACGTATACGCATAACCTCAGAGCTACCGAATCGTCCGCAAATTCAGTTTTAAATTTCCTCCAGCCCACTTATTATAGTTTGCATATTATTCATGCATTTATTAAAATCATTTCCTGATTATGTGGCTGAATTTGTTGTATGGTGCTTTCATTGTTAGGTAGGTGGCTGCAATTAATATATGGTTCAAACTATGTTTGGGAAACCCTGATTTCATTTTGGCTTGTTAGGAATGTCTGTCCCGTGTCTAGCTGTTCTATCTCGAGCAAAATTGGTGTCATTTTTATTCAACAGATAGTGACAAAATGGACGCCCTTTGAGATGGACCAAACGGGTTGGATTTTGCTGTTTAATGCATATTCCCCAAATTTATATCAGACTGCCGTCTTTAGACTCGTGGAACTGCACAGAACAAACATCATTGTAAAGAATTTTGGGATGTTGGCTTCCCCTTCATGGAGATCGATTTATCAACATGCCATGCCGCAACTTCTTGATGAGAGCAGGCGATGGGGCTCAAAACTCTGTGCTTGCTTAACAGCTCATGAGGTCGCCATCTCCATATTGCCACCCGAGTACAGCATAATTTGCAGTCGGCTTAAAGTCTTGTCACCCATGATTACCTTAAAGTATCTCCACATAGCTGGTCATGGCTCCTCTCTTTCAGATATTTGTGAGAATGGTGAAGCGGTATCGGTGTGCAGTATCAGTGTATTTTCCTGAGTACAATCATTGTATTTATACATTTTGTTATGGTCCAATGAGACCAAGGTTGAACTTTTTGCAATTAAATCAACCATGCAGGTTTATCTTCTTCTTGTGTCATTAATGTCATGTGAGTCATATCTTTGTTCCTTTGGCTCGAATAAGTTTTAACAGCAGAATTTCAACAAGAATAGTCATTATTACTGATATAAAACAGAGGCTGCATTTCAGTGGGTCATTTGTGCAAGGCGGTAATGAAATTGAGACATCGGTGCGGGACACAAAAGGTCACATCTTTGCAGGATAGATGTCTACGTCTTCCAAAGTGTAAAAAAAATGAGCATGATATTTGAGCGGCATATGGATGATTATGTCCAGTTAATGATGGCTTTGGTTTTCGAAAGCTGTTGTCACCTTGCCTATCCATACACTTACATAGAGATGTTGCTTAACACGGCACAATTCATACAAATTCAGTGGTATTGTTGATCTAACAAATGTAATGAATATCAGATGTCAAAAAAAGAAAATTATACAGCCAATACCAGACTGTCCAATTGACTCTTTCATCAGATGGTGTTTTTCCTCACAACATAGTACAACTCAGAATGTAGATGCTCTGATCAAAACAATTAATTCCTGGAATGTTGTGTTCAAAAATCAATAACACAATTAAAATAAATAAATAAAAACACAAACACAAACAAAAATGGAATGAAAGACTCATGGAATGAGTTATTCGTTCACTTTTGACCCCAACGATTGTGTTCGGGGTATTTTAGAAAACACAGAAAAATGTTGAAGCAATCTCTCACATCTTCAGTACATAAGATTATTTATTGATTTATTATTTTTTTTTTGCAACGACGTAGTTGTTGCAGTGAAATTTGCGGAAAATGCTATCCATCCATCCATCCATCCATTTTCCGAACCACTTGATCCTCACTAGGGTCGCGGGGGTTGCTGGAGCCTATCCCAGCCATCTTCGGGCAGTAGGCGGGGGACACCCTGAATCGGTTGCCAGCCAATCGCAGGGCACACAGAGACGAACAACCATCCACGCTCACATTCACACCTAGGGACGATTTAGAGTGTTCAATCAGCCTGCCATGCATGTTTTTGGAATGTGGGAGGAAACCGGAGTGCCCGGAGAAAACCCACGCAAGCCCGGGGAGAACATACAAACTCCACACAGGGAGGCCGGAGCTGGAATCGAACCCGGTACCTCTGCACTGTGAAGTCGACGTGCTAACCACTGGACTACCGGGCCGCCCTGCGGAAAATGCTAAATGACCTTAATGACGTTACACAAGAATGTCGAAGAAGATGGCTGATATTCGTCCCGAGGCACCTGACTCATCTGCACAAGCCACCAGCGCAGTGTCAGTAAAGCCTCATTAGAGCCGCAGTCAGACTGTGGAGAGGGAATTTTTGCAACATTAACTTTAACATTACCGATCCTGTAAATAATATTGTAGCTATGGCCCTGGTCACCTGCTAGAGGGAGTAAAGGAGGGTGGGGGTGAGGCAAGAGGTTTACATGCCCAACAATTAGTTGCATTTGAGATATTGCGATATGATAAAAGACCATTCTGTAATCAGAACATGGGCGATCACAAGATAGTTGTGTGATGTATCGCTATATGAAAGATCATCGCTAGTTGGGTGATTTATAGCTACATGAAAGATAATCGCATCGGACGGCATCAATTTCTCATGCTACACCTTATGAGTGCAAACATGAGAGAGCGGTGTAAAATGTTACAGCCAAAGCTGGAAATATAAACTGGTTTCACTACTCACATGAAATCGCATCATGGGGTACGGACAGACTAAGTGAGTTCATGTTTTACCACAAAATTGCAGTACATAAAACTTCAAAGACAATAATTAAAATAAGAAGACATTTATACATTATTAAATCAGCTATTCTTTTCTAATTCAGATATACATGCACTCTCTTTACATTTGCAATTAGCAAAGAGGAGGTGCAGAATTTTAGTCCCTGTTGTTGCACATTTGTGTTGTGTGAAGTTGGGCAAAGCTGTTTGTAGATGAAAGAGAAGAGCAAGAGTGAAGTCTCCAGGGACTATTATGAGGGCACCAGGGTCACAGATCTTTATGGGAGGGATACTGAAATTGTCATTTCACAATCACAGAAAAACTTCCCACACATTTGCTACAAGCTGAGTTCATATGTAAACAAACAACTCCATTGACATAGTAACACATACTGTATATAGAACAATTATCTCTCTCTCTCTCTCTCTCTCTCTCTCTCTCTCTCTCTCTCTCTGACGCATGCTCATTTCACTTTTCTTCATTTTAGGACTGGCTCTCTTCCCCTTTTTTTATAGCTCTTGTGGGATCCATTCTTTGCCGATCGGATGTCAGCCGGCTCCAGGTTGGGGCGAAGCTCCTTCCGTTTGTTGCATTGTAGAAAGGCGGCGAGAGTTCAACGACTCCGATAATCTGCACTCAATAAAATACCACAGCCAAAAGTCGGCAATCGTGTAAATGGCCCAACACGATGAGGGAGAATGTATTGGAACTCTTGAAACAGGCTGCCTGTGACAGCGCACTCAACAAACACCGATATCTCCGCCAAAGATTGTCACGGCCAAAAATGTTGAAAACAGTCCAAAAAGGGCGAGCACAATGCAAAATGGGTAGAAAAAGTAAATGGAGAAAAATTAGTGGAGATGTTCAAACATTCTGCCAACTCACAGGCGCCGTTTTCATCGTCTACTATATGCATCACAAAGATTAACTTAATACTTATCTTTCAAAGAACCAACATGCATTCATCCATTTTCTATAAACAGCTTGTCCTCATATGGTTGTGGTTAGTTGGGGCCTATACTGTATCTGCTGACTTCGGGCCAGAGTTGGTTTGTACCCTGGACTGGTCTCCAGTAAATCGCGAGACTCTTAAAAAACAGTGACACTCACATTCACATCGAAGGGAAATTTAGAGTCTTCATTTAGCCTAATAATCATGTTTGGGCAATATTGGAGGAAGATCACATACATCAATCAATTATTTCACTCTGCTGTCTCAAAGTATCATATTTGTAACATTTAAATTGGATGTATTAGATTTACTGGAGGGGGTGAAGAAATAAAATAAGAAATCATAGTGTTTGGAAAGGTTTTTAGGTTGCCAGATTCATTGCTGCGTGCTTGGGGTGGACAGTTGCTTCAAAAACAATTTCACACAAAAAAATAGAGGAAAAAAAATGCTCAAAAACTGCAGTACTCCCGAAACTAACAAACACATATCATATGTATACACTCATATATTCATAAGGTCTTTGAAAACAGATTTTCATAGAATCATCAGCAATTGCAATCATGTTGTTAAGAAGATGATGAGTGTCCTTTTTGGACACAGAGTATTTTGGCCCATAAATGAAAAACTCCAAAGAGAAAACCTCTCTGAATAACAGAACCCTCTCTTCTACCTGTCTTACCTGCTACACTCAATGGACATGGATTGGATTATTTCAGTTTCAAGGCAAAAAGGCCATTTACGGCCTGCACTTGGATCCAGGTGTGCCACATGTCTGTTTGTAATTACCACCCCATGTACAGTACAATCCTCCACCGGAGGCCACTCACCCAGAGGTTTGTACAGGGATCGCCAGCAGCCTTTTGGAGGAGACTCCATCCATCCATCCATCCATCCATCTTCTACCGCTTATCCGGGGCGGTCGCGGGGGCAGCAGCTTTAGCAGGGAAACCCAGACTTCCCTCTCCCCTGCCACTTCTTCCAGCTCTCCCCGGGGGATCCCGAGGCGTTCCCAGGCCAGCTGCGTGACATAGTCTCTCCAGCGTGTCCTGGGTCGTCCTCGGGTCTCCACCGTGGGACATGCCCGAACACCTCACTAGGGAGGCGCTCAGGAGGCATCCGGATCAGATGCCCAAGCCACCTCATCTGGCCCCTCTTGATGTGGAGGAGAAGCGGCTCTACTCTGAGCCCCTCCCGGATGACCGAGCTTCTCCCCTTATCTCTAAGGGAGAGCCCGGACACCCTGCGGAGAAAACTCATTTCGGCCGCTTGTATCCGGGATCTCGTTCTTTCAGTCACGACCCATAGCTCGTGACCATAGATGAGGGTCGGGACGTAGATCGACCGGTAAATTGAGAGCTTCGCCCTTTGGCTCAGCTCCTTCTTTACCACGACAGACCGATACAACGTCTGCATCACAGCAGACGCTGCACCGATCCGCCTGTCGATCTCTCGCTCCCTTCTGCCATCACTCGTGAACAAGACCCCAAGATACTTAAACTCCTCCACTTGAGGCAAGATCTCCTCCCCGACCCGGAGAGGGCACTCCACCCTTTTCCGACTGAGGACCATGGTTTCAGATTTGGAGGTGCTGATCCTCATCCCAACCGCTTCACACTCGGCTGCGAAACGCTCCAGTGAGAGCTGGAGAGCCCTGCTTGAAGGAGCCAACAGTACCACATCATCTGCAAAAAGCAGAGATGCAATACTGAGGCCACCAAAACGGACCCTCTCAACGCTTCGGCTGCGCCTAGAAATTCTGTCCATAAAAGTTATGAACAGAATCGGCGACAAAGGGCAGCCTTGGCGTAGTCCCACCCTCACCGGAAACGATTCCGACCGGCAATGCGAACCAAACTCTGGCATCGATGGTATAGTGACCGAACAGCCCGTATCAGGGGGCTCGGTACCCCATACCCACGAAGCACCCCCCACAGAACTCCCAGAGGGACACGGTCAAACGCCTTCTCCAAGTCCACAAAACACATGTAGACTGGTTGGGCGAATTCCCACATACCCTCAAGGACCCTGCTAAGGGTGTAGAGCTGGTCCACTGTTCCACGGCCGGGTCGAAAACCACACTGCTCCTCCTCAATCTGAGGCTCGACTCCCTGACGGACCCTCCTCTCCAGCACCCCTGAATAGACCTTACCAGGGAGGCTGAGGAGTGTGATCCCTCTGTAGTTGTAACACACCCTCCGGTCCCCCTTTTTAAAAAGAGGGACCACCACCCCGGTCTGCCAATCCAGAGGCACTGTCCCCGATGACCACGCGATGTTGCAGAGGCGTGTCACCCAGGACAGCCCCACAACATCCAGAGCCTTGAGGAACTCCGGGCGGATCTCATCCACCCCTGGGGCCTTGCCACCGAGGAGCTTTTTAACCACATCGGTGACTTCAACCACAGAGATAGGAGAGCCCACATCAGAGTCCCCAGACTCTGCTTCCTCCAAGGAAGGCGTGCTGGTGGAGTTGAGGAGGTCTTCGAAGTACTCCGCCCACCGGCTCACAACGTCCCGAGTCGAGGTCAACAGCGCCCCACTTCCCCTGTACACAGTGTTAGTGGTGCACTGCTTCCCCCTCCTGAGACGTCGGATGGTGGACCAGAATTTCCTCGAAGCCGCTCGGAAGTCGGCTTCCATGGCCTCACCGAACTCTTCCCACGCCCGAGTTTTTGCCTCGGCGACCACCAAAGCTGCACTCCGCTTGGCCAGTCGATACCCGTCAGCTGCCTCTGGGGTCCCACAGGCCATAAAGGCCCGATAGGACTCCTTCTTCAGCTTGACGGCATCCCTTACTGCTGGTGTCCACCAGCGAGTACGGGGGTTGCCGCCACGACAGGCACCAACTACCTTACGGCCACAACTCAAATTGGCCGCCTCAACAATAGAGGCGCGGAACACGGTCCACTCGGACTCAATGTCCCCCGCCTCCCTCGGGACATGGGAAAAGCTCTGTCGGAGGTGGGAGTCGAAACTCCTTCTGACAGGGGATTTCGCCAGACGCTCCCAACAAACCCTCACAATGGAGAAGACTCTGGGCGAAAAAAACTCAGTCCACCTCGTTGCCTTCATCCTTGCCAAAGAGCGCAGATGTGTCACCTTGATGCAAGTAGAGTAAGCTGTTTTTTTGCCCACTAATTCAAATTTTCCGAGTGTTAGAGTGGTAAAAGAGAGGAGACAATGTTGGAGGAAAGTGGCCTTCTTTCCTCCGCGTGTTCGTTGATTTCGGATGATGATTATGTTGTTTATCCAAATACAGGCTGGAGTCAATGAACAGTACCTTCGAAGGGTTTATTTGCAGAATGCTCCGGTCATCATGGTTTACAGACAATGGCTGCGATCATGAGTGCGTCGGAGGAAGGGATTCACAACATATTTATTTCATCAGAAGGGCGTTACCGAGACTATGGTGCGACATCGAGACTTCAGTGTCTCCTAAACGAATTCTTAGCTTGTATCAACCAGTCTCCACAAAGTCTTAAGCAGTATATGAAGGCTAACAGGTGGCTCCAAGGATGTGCTTGGTTTACTGCAGGCATGAAAATGTTATACTGTACAGGCTAGACTAAATATGGCGGAAGACACACTTCACTGCATTATTTCAATCAAATATTTTAAGAAACACAAAAGACCACGGCAGATGTTTCACTAGTCTAAATATGAGCAGAAGTCATCCTTCAACAGCCAGACATCTCTTCCGGTCCCCTGCAGCAGTAGAGACAGTTCGGGAAGAAAACATGCACTCACACTCATCCTCCCATTGGTCAGATAGCGTACGGTTCTCAACAAAAGCTCTCAGGGGCCCTCGGACCTCCCCCACTATTTTCTCCAACAGATCTTACGCCAGATGTTTTTGAAAGCTGCTCTGCAGACATTTGTCCCAACTTGATGCAACCCACCTGACGAAGACTTGATCCCAAACTTGTAGAAGACAGCAACTGGCATGGTAAAAAGGGGTTGAAGAAGAGTGGCTCCTCAAAAAGCCACAGTCCAGGTGTGTTACTTGGTAGCCGTTGGACTTGAAAGACTTGCCATGCACGTATGACAGATTTATAGAAAGGTGCTAATTCATGTGCCCAACTATGTCACCTGCGGAGAGGAGCACCTGTTCAACTGTGATGTTTGGCTCAGGTTGGATCCTGACACTGTGGCGTATAGAGAGGGATGAGTACTGAGACACCATCCCCTCCAACGCTCAACAGCACAAACACTTGTGTATCAACAACGTTCATCCGATTTTGAAAAAGACAAATAAATGAAATCATTAACTGTGTGTATATATATATATATATATATATATATATATATATTAGAGCTGTCAAACGATTAAAATATTTAATCAGCACCAGAGCCATCGAGGCCCAGATATACCACACCAGACAAGGCCCAAGGTGTAGGTTGTGCAAAGAGGCACCCGAGATGATCCAACACATTACTGCAGGGTGTAAGATGCTGGCAGGGAAAGCCTACATGGAACGCCATAACCAGGTGGCTGGCATAGTCTACCGAAACATCTGTGCCGAGTATGGACTGGAAACCCCAAGGTCAAAATGGGAAACACCTCCGAAGTTGGTGGAGAATGACCAAGCGAAGATCCTGTGGGACTTCAAGATCCAGACCGACAAGATGGTAATGGCGAACCAACCGGATATCTTGATCATAGATAAAGGGCAGAGGAAAACCGTGGTAGTGGATGTAGCGGTCCCAAGTGATGGAAACATCAGAAAGAAGGAACACGAGAAACTCGAGAAATACCAAGGGCTCAGAGAGGAGCTGGAGAGAGCCTGGAAGGTAAAGGTGACAGTCGTGCCTGTGGTGGTCGGAGCACTCGGGGCAGTGACCTCCAAACTAGATGAGTGGTTGCAACAGATCCCGGGAACAACATCGGACATCTCAGTCCAGAAATGTGCAGTGCTGGGAACAGCAAGGATACTGCGCAGAACCCTCAAACTTCCTGGCCTCTGGTAGAGGACCCGAGCTGAATGGGGGACGGACACCACCCGAGGGGTGAGACGAGGATCTATTTTTTTTTTTTTTTTTATACATCCAAGCATTTACAAAGATCTTCCATTGCATTTTTACTGGATATAGACCTCTCTCCGCAACCACGTGCTCTCAGTAGAGCTAAGATCGGTCCTAAAAAATCGAGCCCGACCCGACCGGGCCCGACGGTATTTAAACCCGACCCGGCCCGAGCCCGATCACTTAACGTGATATGCAGGCCTGAGCCCGAAGCAAACCCGACATTTCATATTTTATTTGTGAGGACTCGGGAGGAGGAGGGGTGATAACAAAGCCTATCTTTTGTAATGAAATCTAAGTTAAACAAGACTGTATAAACATTTTAATTAAAAACTCATCTGTCATAATTAACTCAAATTAACTAAAAATTAATCATGATTACTCACGCATTTTTATCGTTTCTGAATTTCCTTTTATATTTTTGTCCTATTTTCCCCATTTTAATGCTCTCATCAACATGGAATCATGAATCAGTTTTCTATGTCCAAAATGCAAATATTTACTGAAATAACAATTTCAATTTTCAATTTTACATGAACATTTTTCACTTGGAGCAGTTATTCACACATTATCTCTCACACAATATTACTGTCCATCAACAACAGTGAAAAAAATATTTTGTCACACAACAGCTGCTTGAACAGCTCTTTTATGGAATCAAAACAGTGCAATATAACATTATAAAGTGCACATCTAAGGTAAACTAGTACTGTAATGGAGGCTCTCGCTGGCAATCCGTAGTGGAGTTGTTCAGTTAATTCCGTTTTTCACGGCCCCCTGAATAAGGATTGTCGGTCAGCATGGAAGGATCTCTCGTTCTGTACTTTTTTGATCATTTAGTGGAGCACTTTGCAGCAGAAGTAGTAGTAGTTGTAACAGAAGTATCAGAAGCAGGTAATAACCTAAATTACACATACATGCAGTAAAACATTAATATATCTATCTTTCTGCATCACAATGTAAATATGTATATAATTGACATTATTTAATACCTTTATTGAACAATACGTTTAATAAATAATTTAATCAACCCTGATTCACTATGTATCAATATCGTCATCATTATTCATTGTTTTAAACGTAAGAAAGCATACAACACAAACATAAAGTCGAATCGAACAAAAGAACTACAAGTCCCAAAGGTCCAACCCGGAAGTGGAGCGCCGGCATGTTAACCCAAGCTGAAACGCAATTTACTTCGTTTAAACGTCAGATTGCAGACGGACAAACATGACAACGATGCAAAAATGAGCTCAATAAAGACACCCCTGTTCGAGCAACATTTGAGCCCACGCTGTTTAAATTGCCGATTGCGAACGGTAACTGACTGTGATTGCATAGCGATGCGGCAAACAAAGCAAGCGATCATGACCGAATCTAAAAGCTAACTTTACACATCTGACTTGATAAGAAGCACTCGCGTAGCTTAACATTGAGCCATGCCGACGACAAAGCGAGTGTATTCACTCACGAAACAAAACGCTATTTATACATCGCGCGAACGTCACCTGTCAGTGGCAGCCCCGCCCCTCTTAAAGCGCCAGGTCAATCCAACAGTAGTCGTTCAGCAAATTTGTTCTTCGTCGTGTCATCCATTTTCTTCGTTTTGAAATTATCCATAGCTGTCTGTCTGAGACTAGGGGGCGGAGTAGAACGTCAGCTGTGCGCTTGGCCATTAAGTGGTATTTCAGACTCGACGTGCTATGATGATAGCTCGGTTTACGATTGCAAAACATACAGGTGACTTTGGTCTCGTCAGTGGAACAATCTGGCAACTTTTTAAAAGTAAACTTTCCATTCATGAGCTATTTAAGTATCCGTTTTCGGTGTCTCGCGCTGCCGTGGCTGGCAAAACAAGCGTCGTGGACCCGCGCAGCGCTTGATGTTTTGTTTCTGGTTTATTTATAGAGCAACGTAACATCCGCTGTGACGTCTCCGCGTTAATCTCGCGAGAAAAATTTTGATCCCGATAAAATTCATTTAAATTAATGCCGATATAAACGCGCTAAACTGACAGCTCTAATATATATATATATATATATATATATATATATATATATCCCAAAATGTCATTTTCCTGTTGACAGAAATTGCATGGACATCTAATTATTGAAAACCTGCTTTGAGACTGTGCATTAAATCACATGTTCCGTGTTGGGATACCGTAGATATTGACAAGGTCGTAAAACATGGATGTCTGCTGTCACCTGATATCAATAGGTCATTTGGGTGGTTTGACATATGTTGCGGTCAAGCGGGCTATAAAATGTTAAACACCGCTACAAGTCTACTCCTAATAAAATTTCTGCCTCAAGTAGTGATCATGCGCTGCGGGATTCGTTTAATTAAAAACATGCATGGATATTGCACCAAAGTTATTATAAAATACAATCAATTGCATTAATGAGTTCTTAATTTCGTCAGTCCACAAATTCTCATTAAAAGAGCATTGCGCTTATTTCAATATAGCCTGAGTCAATATTGAGAAGACGCAATTATAGTTATTATTTCTATGCAAGCTGCACACAGACAGCAAATCCATTGGTGAGTTGCCAAAGCACAGAGGAATTACTTTCTAGGACGAAAATGAAGGTGAATAAGCCATGACAGCAGCGAGCAGACCTGGCGTTTAAGAGATTAAAATAGAGCGAGAAGTTATTTCTTTTATCTTCCAAAATGTGGCCTCCAACCTGTGCACTGTTTGCTTCTCTTTTCCCTCCCATCTTTTGTTCGATCTATGTGCTGAGCTGGCTATCGCGGAGTTAACAAGGATAAGTGGACCACACATAGACGAAGTAGTTCAATAAAGAAAGCTCGAGCAGATGTTAATGATTATGGATTTACAAGGATGGGGGAGAATACATAATCACCCTTCACAAGCATCTGCAGCCCCACTGTGTATCTTTACTGGAACATAAAAAAAAGTTTTGACAAAAGAGAGAAAAGTATTAACCCCCCCATCATTTTTACTTGCTAATACATCCACCAAATATAGTTTTAATTTTTAAAGAATTTGCTATTTGTGGTATTATCTGATCTTGTGTTGTGTTCTAACAAAATGTTAATCCACAAAGGCTCATCACTTTATATTTTATTTTATCCCCCCCCCAACCCCCTCCAATCTCAGTGCCAGCACATTATAGAACACTATCAGTTCCACTACCTTGCCTCATATTAATTTTTCCCCTGGTTGGTTTTATATCCATTCTCTCACCTCTAACTTTAAACTCCCACATTAAAGCTGCATACCAATCATTCCAGTTTTAATACCCTGCTGAGATTAGATGGTATAATATTATGGAAGACAGCCACGAGGCAGTTGGTCAGCAAACTTGTAAAGAAATGGTGGTTAGAATGTAGCTTGTAACATAAACAACTGCGTATTAGGCATCATCAAAGGAAGTATGCCAAAATTGAATGAAGGAGAAAAAATACATACAAGCAATACTTTCGGGTTTGGTTTCAGGGGGCGGGACTCTCGACTCAAAAAGGTCCAACCTGACCACACTTGAGCAACTCATTAAGTAACAAAACAGGTCATTGATTTTACAGCTTTGTCCAGGGATTTTATGGGACATAAGTGACTCTCATAAGATTTCACTATGCATCATTAAATAGGAGATGTAGATGATCCCCCAAAACATTTTCCCCTCTGCAATGACAAAGAGCCAAATGTATTTAATGTCCTCCTCAAAGAAATATGTGGACCGCAGAAAACTGGAAGGCTTTCTGAAGGTCACTGTTTTGTCCCATTTCCAAGCTCAAACATGGCGTGTAAAGCATTCAAGTTGATCATGATTGGAAGAAAGATTAGTGGTGCAGAGTCCCTTCATAAATGCTATTCTACCTATACGTAATGTCTTGGAGACACGAGTCAAGGGTTGAAAGGGACCTACATGCTTTCTCCCCATTTGAAAATTGATTTCATAATACATGAAAAAGCTTTCAAAGCTTTGCATAACTTAATATGTGACCCTCTTATGAGACAGTTGCAGTGAAGTGCAAAATTGTTGCTTGAACCCTCCGAGAGCTAGTAGACATGCAAATGCCGCCATCTGTCCACTTTGAAATTAATATACCAATATGGGCGCAAATTACAGTTCATAATATTGATGAGGTGCCCTAATTCAGAGGAGTTCAGCAATTAATACTATGTTGGCAGGCAAACTTTCAATGTGCAATTGCTTAACTTTTCCCCCCTCGCACTACCAAAATAGGACTAAAAGTTAAGAACTAAATACAAAAGAATAATTACACGTACACAGCTTGTACAGAGGCAGTGGCTGTGTCCAAATTCACAGTCTGCATCCTCTGAAGGCCGCATTTTCGGCCGGATGACGTCACTTCTGTTTCAAAATTCACATTCAGCACGTCCACATTTTTTTGCGTTCAAAGTAGGCTACGTGAGGAGGAGCCTTTGAAGCCGTCGAAGGACCCAGCCTGCAAATTTCTTTCCTCCAATTTGGGAGCCAAATTTGGTCGACTTGATATAAAGTTAGGTGTTGGACATCTTTCTGCCATGAAGCCACCTCGGATGTTCTATTGAGGGAAGTGTATTATTGGTGTAAGAGGATTTTCGTTTCTGATAGACAAGACTGGAAACGTTCGTTTAGTTTTAATTAAACATGATATTTGATAAGTCTTGTTTGAATACGCTTTATGGAATAGTTCGGTTTTCTCAGCTAAATGTAAACAAGGGTGACCTTTTGCCAGTCACTTCAAGTGAATTAACTGGCTGTGTTTATCAAAATACCTTGAAGCATCTACTAAAATTGAATGGAAGCACAGAAGAAAAAAATGTAGTTTATGTACACTACAACACCATATTTTGCAGTTCACTTAGAGTACATTGTAACTGAGATATATCGGTATTTTTTCGGAAAGAGCTGAACTCTGCAGAACATATTCTATTGTAGTGCATTCGTAGTTTAAATATCTGAATGTTTGGTGGCACCACCTTGGGAGAGGTATCTACAGTGGAGAATTTCACGGATTAAATGGTACTGCAATTATTGACCCACCAGGTTACAGAGACAATTAGAAGGAAATCTGCAAAACAGGTCCATTTTGGAGTTTGGAACAGCATGGAATTTGTAAATCTATTGTAAGATGCATGAAATTGCTTTTAAATGGGCAACTTATCTTCACGGATAAGACCCCAAGATTTCCCTTCTCAGGCTATTTAGTTTTTGACCTCATAAAAGCGTTCGTTCAGACACACAGGCACAAACACACACACACGCACGCACGCACTCACATTCAAAGTGCAAACATGAAAATGGATAAAGAAACATGATCAACAAGCGACCACAGACGAGTGCCTGGAGCAACTGGGATAAAATTGCATCTGTAAAAGGCTATGCGGATGTCGCCGACTGCCCAGATGCAGTTAGACCCAGAGGCGACATAAATGAGATTGAGAAATCTGTGCACCACACAACCTTGTGACACACTAAGTATAACAAGTAAATTGGAAGTAAAGGCAGGAGCAGTAGGGGTGACAGAGTTAATTTATTGGTTCTATTCAACCAAATTTGCATTAAATGCGAAACATTGAACATACTCAAATTCGACCAACTACATTACATATTTTGATGCATTCCTGTGTAACTTTGTAATGACTGCCTTGGTTGAAAGGTTGTTGTTTATTTTTTTTGACCAAATTGCTCTGTTGTTTATTTGGTCGATTGAATAATCCACAGCGTTTGACAATTACTTTGATTTGGGCTTGGGTTTGATGATGTGCACTCTTGTCTTAAGGGATTACATGTCTGGCTGGTGTTGCCAGTAGCTACACTGGTCTTGTAGGAGTGGCACTTCAATTATTCACTGTAACTGGGAGATAGCATCTAAATGTTTGTCACTTCCGCTGCCCAATGTTTAGGGCTGCCATTACTTTTATTCTGTCAGGATTGTCACTTCAGATGGGGGACTGCATCAGCTCACTGTTGTCCCCTGAAGCAAAATGAGCGCAGGAGGCCGTGTTGTCCTCAAAGATACTCCTCTCCACTTCTGAGGCGGCAAAAGCCTTCAGCTGGGGACTTTGATATGTTTAGCTCACAGCTAGTTTGAGAAGAATTATCAGTCATGAGCAGTAGCTAAATATTTGTGATGCTTACGAGAGTATTTGGTGCATTACTTTAAACAATGTATGCTCAAAACACATGGCTATTGTGGTCAATGTTGGTTTATGTACCACTACTAGTCATGACATAGTTGAATCGGAGATGAAGAACTGAGTTTTCGCTCTATACCACATATGTGCGTGCAGTATGCAGTTGGGAGGTAGTTACAGTGTACCTTACCTAGCTACCAGAACTAAACTGCCACTTTGTCAGAGCCTTGCAGTCTGCTTAATCTCGCCACAAAATCATACTGTCCATAAACGTCTGCTAAAGCTGCTCATACTGTTAGAGCTAAGATCGGTCCTAAAAAATCGAGCCCGACCGGACCGGGCCCGAGGGTATTTAAACCCGACCCGGCCCGAGCCCGATCACTTAACTAGATATGCAGGCCCGAGCCCGAAGCAAACCCGACATTTCATATTTTATTTGTGAGGACTCGGGAGGAGAAGGGGTGATTTCTGATAACAAAGCCTGTCTTTTGTAATGAAATCTAAGTTAAACAAGACTGTATAAACATTTACATCTCTTATATTTCTGTTTCTGCAGAGGTTACATTAACCGCCAATTTCCCATCATTGACGGATTTTTTTAAGAGTGGACAGGGAATATTTAAGGTCGTCCGTCATTTTGACGGGTTGAATAATATAAACCACAGCAGCTGTACGTCCTTAAGAATCTATTACGGCACTTTAAGAGAGAGAAGCAGAGAGACAAAGACGAACACTGACGGGACAGAGATAGGAAGGAGTTCTTTGAATTGTCATTGCAAGAGTTTAGTACAGTGCGTGTTGTGATGAGGCGACTTTTTTTTTTTTTTTTTTGCGAACCACGGTCCTTCGTGGCCAAAACAATTCACGGCCTCGAAACGAAAAAAAAAAAAAAAAGTCAGCGAGAGAAACCCGACCCGACCCGACCCGAACCCGAAGCAATGATTGATCATTTTAGGCCCGACAAAATGATTTAGGCCCGAGTCGGGCTCGGGCGGCCCGATCTTACCTCTACATACTGTAGCCCTCTTAATTTACTGAGTTTCATGTCCCTTTTGTCGAAAACAATTAACACAATACGAAATTTGTTTAACTATGATTGTATTATGAAGAGGAATAAACCTCCATCATTTTGGCGTTTGCATTTTACAGCATTTAACCCATTCCTGTCCATCACAAACTTTAGAGACCAGAGTAGGGCTAATGTATTCATCAGTACACTTTTATCACCATTATAGAAGTTGGCACTATTTTGCGAGAGTGTGCCAGATGTTAGAGTTGTAAAATGGCCAAATTGAAAACTAGTAGATGACCAAGCTTTGTATGCAGCACTGAGGGCTAATTATCAGTTCAGCTCCCTACACAAAGACTTGACTTATATGACGCCACGTTCCCCAAAATGTTCTCAGCTTGTCAAAAGAGTGACATTTTATCATTCTCTTTATATTTCATGATAAGGCGCACCAAGTGTGACACAGCTGGCTTTTCAACTAATTCCAATGCAAGTGTGCCAGACAAACACCGTTTCTCATTAAGTTTGCTGCAGCTTGACATCTAATCCAACCTAATTTAACCAATTTAGAGCTCTGTTCCCAATCCTCAATTAGTCAGAATACATCACTTCGACTAAGCCAGACTTGCATTTTTGTGGCTGCAATTAGTTTTCAACTGCGGGAATTCCCAAAATGAAACACATGAAGTCTTTATGTTTTCACAAGTGAGTAAATGATACACACTGAAAGCAGCTCTTTGAGCGTCACTGATTTTCAAGCCCTGTCATAAAATATTAAACAACATTACCATTAACTAGCTAAGAGGGGGAATTCTAGTTCATTACAGTCCAAATTAAAACCTGCCTATTTAAAATTAGTGGAAAAAAAAGCAAAACAGTACTTTGATATGGTATTGTATTTTTTCCAATACAGTATGGCGTGTTTACCACACGTGTGACTGACTGTTTTCCTTGATGTTCCTTGATGATCCAAGTGAGCAGAAGATGAAATGAAACCTACATTTTCTTGACTCTGAGTGGAGTACGTACGGTGATCTCATTTTCCCACTTTTGTCCTGAATCATAGAACACCTCAAAAGGTACGGTGCCCACAACAGTTAACCAAAACAATCTAGAGGGAGTTAGTAAATTAAGGTAATTTATTTCCTGATTTTGAAATCTCATCTCATGCACGGACCACAGCAAGTCTATTTCTGTTTCTGGAATGTCAAGCTCGGCGTACTGCACTCAGGACACCCTGATTTTGATGCAAATGAGGGATGGCGCTACGACTGGCCAGGAAATGACAATGGCGATCAAAGATGCAAGCACACCGTAAAACCCAAAAGGAAGAAAACTCAGCCCATGCGCACAGTTGGACTGCGCTTTGAACTAGACTTGCGTTTGGCACAAAAATTTGTGCCCAGGCTCTCTCCAGTGTGTCGTGGGTCCTCCCCGCAACCTCCTTCAAGCGACATATGCCCAGAACACCTTACCATGGAGGCATCCATGAGGTGTCCGTCCCCTGCAGCTGTTGTGAAAGTGCTACATGAATAAAGATGAAGTGAGTTGAACTGAGCCCCATGGCTTTCGACTCAAGATGCTGATTCTCATCCCAACCACTTACCACTCTGCACCCCAAACTCCCGAAACATCCTGGGGTAATGGTCAAATGCCTTCTTCAAGGGTACAAAGGACATGCAGACTGCTTGGTTGAACTCCTGTAGAGATTCTCCACAGCCACAATAAAAAACACACTGAGTGTGATCGTCCTTTAGCACCGCCCATGATTTCCAAGCGATGTTGCAGAGGCGTGTCAACCAAACCCCCCCCCACACACACCTTTTTGGGTTAATGATTTGAAAACGGATACATTTTCATGCAGCAACAGAGAGATCTCGCACGTCCTTTATCTTTGAAATGTGTTCTCATTCTTTGATGCTAAAGCTGCTGGCCAGATGGACTGCAGGTTTCACTAGCTAATCACAGTATTTGTTTTTTTGTTTTTTTAAATTAACTTAGCTCTCCTCGTCAGAAAGAGTTTATTTGATGTTCCACTTCCCAAAATGATTTATGTTTTCAAGCTGGAGTATTGCCTGAAGCTATGAATATGCTGCACAATTTAAAAATTCAGACTGAAAAAGTAAATTGCCTGTGATACAAAGTCAATATGCATCTCGTTCGGATAATGATAATGATTGAAACGCTCACATTTAATAAGGCGATGAGGGTCACAACTTGACTGCTCAGAATGAACACTTCTTAAAGAAGAAGACAATGTTCCCACCATCTGTCGATTTGGTTTGATTAACGCTGAAAAAAACACAAGCAACAAATCATTCTAATTGAGTAAACTCAAAGAAACAGAAGACAAGCAAGTGTGTGTGTGTGTGTGTGTGTGTGTGTGTGTGTGTGTGTGTGTGTGTGTTTTTACGAGCCAGTGCGCGTGTCAAGTCATTTCAACACAATTGTTATATGCCACCCATCTAAGGTGACTCATACAATGCTTAAATGCAAATCATCTCATGGAGAACAGAAGACGGCTGGGAATGGATTCTCTTTGTGCCCTCGCTGCTCCACTGAGCCGAGTCCAATTTTCCATTTTGGAATATTTGCTGTGGGAATGCTGCTGATATTGGCCGTTGTTGAAGCCACCTTTGTTCGATGATGGTGATACTTTAACACTTGCAAATGCAACCCACATCCTTAGATTTCAGCCACTGGCACGGCTTCCCCACTTGCTAATTGACACATACTCTTGTTAATTATCAAGGTGATGTGACATGCGCTCACAGAGAACAGGGAAATCTGCATTGCTGATTCTGTGCTTGGTGTGTCACCAAGGTGTCCTTTAGAAGTAAGCCGTGTCTCAGGTGATTAAAGATCTTGTCATGTTACATCTTCCGGAGCCAATAATTAAAACAGAAACATAAATCGGGGTCTAATGAACTGTAGCCTAATGATTATTTCATCAATAAACACACAACATTCACATCTATTTTTGTCCATGAGTTGATGCCCAGATTGCATTTTGGAGATGTTTGTATTATACAGGGCAAATAACTAATCAAGAACAAGCATCCTTCTCCAGAGTTGCCCCTCACACTATCCAACTGCCCTGTGTCAACCGTCGAGACCTTCAAGTTCCTGGGAATCACAGTCTCCCAGGACATGAAGTGGGAAGTCAACACCATCTCCATCCTGAAAAGGGCCCAGCAGAGGATGTACTTCCTGAGGCTGCTGAGGAAGCATGGCCTGCCACAGGAGGTGCTACGTCAGTTCTACACGGCAGTCATCGAATCAATCCTGTCTTCTTCCATCACGGTTTGGTTTGGGGCCGCCACAAAGAAGGACAAAATCCGACTTCAACGGACAATTAGGACGGCGGAAAAAATCATTGGCACCGCCCTACCCACTCTTGAGGACTTGCACACTGCAAGAATCAAGACAAGGGCACGGAAAATCCTCCTGGATCCCCGCATCCTGCCCACCACCTTTTCCAGTTACTCCCTCAGGCAGGCGCTACAGATCCATGCGCACCAAATCCAGCAGACACTTGAACAGCTTCTTCCCTCTAGCCATTAACTCCCTAAACAGTCACTGACGTAGTCACTCTTCTTGTGCAACAAATATTGTATCTCTCTAAAATGGATCAATGATTTTCTGCACCAACTGTACAAACTGTAATAATATTGTATTCTACCACTGATCACTTTAGCTCTGCTTGAAACTATGGTTCACTTACATTATGAAATGTCCTTCCATACCAATTTGTCATGTTCTTGTTTATGATGATACTAATGCAGTGTGTATACCGGAGACAAATTCCTTGTGTGTTCTACATACTTGGCCAATAAAGATGATTCTGATTCTGATTCTGAATTATGCCAAAGAACAGCGTTCTTGTAATCAACATAAAGTGATTGGATTGGATTGGATTGGATAAACTTTATTGTCAAATGTACTGTGTTAGGGTTAACATACAGCACAGATGAAATTTCTTCCCTCTCAACATGAAACAAGAGGAGCCGCTGCGGGTGTCCGCGCCGCCATCAAAAGAAAAGTTAACAAAAAAAAGACAAAATACAAAACAACACATGAGACACAGACAATCGTGCACTCTTAACCACTTTCCTGCATACACTTTGTTGTCTGAAGCAGTTATAGATGAAAGAGTAGCGAATCAAAGTGTCCTTTTCACCAGTGGATCAAAGACGTCATGCTGCAATGTGCTACAATGTCTGCTACAAGCTAAACTTGAAAGCAACAAGAAGCAGTAGCATACATTAACGAAAAAGAGATTGGCTGTCTTCTCCTGTCCCATGTAAGTCCGCTTCAATTTCAAGCCGCGACTCCCAGATGACAACTATGTTTTGCCTTTACCATACGTTTCATACATTGATCCGGCCTGCAGTGAGATTGCAATGGTGGATATTGAGCTGGAAATGTCACATTTGACAGCATAGCAGTTCAAGTGAAATGTTTTTAGTGTGGTGTTAAGAGTAAATAAAATAAATATGCATCACTTTTTAAAGACTAGGGGGCCTAATTTTCATACGCGGTCGTGTGGACCGGATGTGGATTGTTTTTCAGCATTTTTTGGCCACGACATTCATCAAGGAGGAGACTCTGTGCTTGGTGGTTGCGCCTTCTCGGCAGCACGGGTATACCAGCACTGTTTTTGATTGGGCGGAATGTTGGTGCCATTTGACTGTCATTGCTGGACAGCTCCGAGGTGCTTGTGTTTTTTTGCGCCTGTAATGGGCAGCATTTTTCACAGCCCCGCTTTGTTCAACGGAGAGGTCGGTGCTGTTGGACGGTCTGCGGCTGGATGGATGCATGGCTTGAGGATCCGACGATGAGAAGAAAGGAACGTCAGCGCAGAGCGCCGATGCGTATGTGCAACTGGGAGTCGCGGCTTGGAATTGAAGCGGATTACGTGGAACAGGAGATGTGAGCCAATCTCTTTTCATCAATGGACGCTACAGCTTCATATTTGCTTTCAAAACTTAGCTTGTAAAAAACTCGGTACCTAGACGCTGGCACGAAAATAAAGTGTCACTCATTTTTACGTCGAGTGCACGGGCATCGGGCTACTAAAACAGGGCCCAAAATGTCGCCCATATATACCATCTGGCCAAGCTTGGATTTTAGATGCTCACCAAAGGTAAAAGGAGGTAAAGGATCTAAACGATGATGAAGACATTTTCTTTTCTTATGATAGATTAAACTAAGGTCTGATTTTCTTATGGATTTATATTCTGATGAATGCATTTTTTATTATTATTTTTTAAGTTTTGGTCTTGAGCCGAGGTAGGCGACCCTGCTCTATATCGTGTTCTACAAAAAAAGCACTTTGCTTAGAGATGGGAAAACATGAATATTTATAACATGACATTGTGTGGCTAAATTACAAAGAGTGGTGTCACTGATTAACATCTCATGTTGAAATATGAGACATTTTGTACCCACCCACACACAAGAATAATAATACACTAAAAGGGTTAGCAAGTTTCACGACACCAATGTGTTCGAGAGTAAAAGTGATTCATTTGGCACATCAAAAAATCCATTGACTTACAGTACCCGAGCGGCTGTTGGGCTCCAGGTTCAATTATTCATGCATTAAAACATGTTGCATAAAACAGTTGGACTAATAATTACTTCCCTGTTATACTACTCAGATATAAAGCATGATGAATATTTTAATAAAGTTTCAGCAATGTTAGAGCAGGGTTCAATGCAAATCTTAAATATAATTCGAAGGTGCTCTGTGTGAATGCAACACAATGATTGAGTTTGCAAAACAATATCATCATTATAACAGGAGGGGGGGGGTTGCTCAGAGTTAGTTTAGTTAGTTAGTTCCACCCATTTCTATTTGGAACATTGGGCGACGAGTCTCCTCCATTTGTTCCGGTCACTGGCGACCCTTCTTGCTCCATGCCAGCTGACACCCATCTCACTGAGGTCTTCTTTGGCAGTGTGTCTCCACGTCTTCTTTGGCCTACCTCTCTTCCTCTTTCCACCCTCTGGCATCCAGTCCATGGCCACACTTGCCGGTCTCTCTCTTGGCAGTCGGAGTACGTGGCCAATCATTTTCCTTCTCCTTTCAGAGACAATGTCTGACAGTTCAGCTACTCCTGCCCTCCTCATCACCTCCTCGTTGGTGATGTGGTCTCTCCATGAGATCCTCAAGATTGATCTCAGGCAACGCCGATGGAAGACATCTAATTTGTTGGTAATATTGGCTGTCTTCATCCATGTCTCACAGGCGTAAATCGCTGTTGGGATGACCACTGACATGTAGAGGCGTAGCTTGGTGGCCGTAGTGATGGCTTTCGATGACCAGACGTTGCGGAGACGTTGGAACACTCCCGCAGCTTTACCAAGTCTACTGTTGACGTCTTTCTCCACATCACCTGTATTCGAGATGTTACTCCCAAGATATGTGAAGCTGTCAATGTACTCTATGTCATGTTGGTGTAGAGTGAGTGGTTGAAGGTGTTGGTGCTGTCCGATGGCCATGGCCTTGGTCTTTTCCTGACTTATTCATAAACCGACCTTAACTCCGTGCACATGCAGATTGTTGGTCAACTCCTGGAGTGCGGGCTGGGTGTGACTTAACAGGGCCAAATCATCCGCAAATTCCAGGTCAGCTAGTCTGCTCCCTCCCCACTTGATCCCAACTTTTGCCCCTGTGATGGACTTCCTCATCACAAAGTCAATTACGATGATGAAGAGTAGAGGTGACAGAACGCAGCCCTGTCTTACACCAGTGACAATGTCAAAATCATCAGTTGTGCCGCTGTTGGTTTTGACACAACAAGTTGAGTTGCGGTACAATGACCTGAAGATGTTGATGTACTTGAGGGGTACACCATACAGCTGGACGATCTGCCACAGTGATTCCCGGTGGATGCTGTCGAAGGCTTTCTTGAAATCGATATAGTTGATCATGAGTGGTTTCTGAAGTTCTTGGCACTGCTCTATGATGTTTCGAAGAGTAAAGATCTGTTCGGCGCAAGACCTTCCCTTCCTGAAGCCGGCTTGCTCTTCCCTCAAGATGTTATCCACTTCGTCTTTAAGGCGATGTAGCAGAACACTGCAGAATACCTTGCTGGGGATTGACAGCAGTGTAATGCCCCGCCAGTTATTGCAGTCTGCGAGGTTACCCTTCTTAGGCAGCGTGACAATGACCCCACGTCTCCAGTCGGCAGGAACCTCTTCAGCATGCCAAATCAGGTTGAACAGGTGGGTAAGGCTCTCCACAACGGCGTCTTGGCCATGTTTCAACAGCTCGGCAGCTACCTCATCGAGTCCCGGTGCCTTGTTGTTCTTAAGGCCCTCGATTGCTCTGGCAACCTCAGTCTCGGATATCTCCTCCGATGTAATGCTTAGAGCTGGAGCTGGTGTCTCTTGATCGAAATTGAAGAGCACAGGAGGCATTGGTTGGTTGAGAACCTCCCTGAAGTGTTCCAGCCATCTTGCTTCTTGCTCCTCGTCGCTGAGGAGTGTCCTGCCATCCTTGCTCCTGATTGGCATGCTAGAGCTGCTCCTGGAGTTGGTTAGCTCCCGCACGATCTTGTATAGGGTCGTCGTGTTGTTGTTCTCTGCTGCTTCCTGTGCCTCTCTTGCTTTCTCTTCTAGCCACTGTCTTTTGTCCTTCCTGCAACTCTTCTTCACTGCCTTGTCCAAGCGCCTGTACTCCTCATCTTCCATCCTCCAGCTCCGGAGCCTCCTCTTTTGTTCTCTTTTTATTTTGGCCACCTTCCGTTCATCAATCAACTTCCAAGTGTTGTCTGTTATCCATCTCTCGTTGTTAGTGCCCCTCTTTCTGCCTATAACTGCTTCTGCAGTTTCAGCAATGGCACAAGAGAACATACTCCACTGCTCCTCGATGTTTGCAAGGTGTTGTGGTACCTTGAGCTTCCTACTCAACTCCTCACAGAAGCTTTCTGAGATGTTGTTATTCTTTAGCTTGTCCACAGCGTAAGGTCTCTTGGGCTGCACCTTTTTCACCTTCTTCAGCTTCAGCTTGATTTTACTCACCAACCAAGGTTGCTCAGAACCTCATGGCAAATTTGGAGTAATGATTAAAACTATGTTTTGCCTTTACCATACGTTTCAAACATTGAGATGGAATTCAAATTCTTCAGAACGTCGACATCACTCTTTACTGTGATCACAACGCCAAATGAAAGCCTCATTTGGAGCTCAAAATATATATATATATTTTAATATTGATCATCCGAGCAATGCTAATAAGAAGCTGTGCAATTTAGTGCTCAACAATATTGTAACTAGACAGTAAATGAAACTGCACCTGCCTTAAACATTTCAAACAAAGCCTGTGCATGAAACACTCCCAGTATTTAAGTTTGGCTGACATGTGCAATCCAGCGGAAAGCATTACATGATAATAAGATACTGGTATTTCTGACGTGGCTGGTGTCTGAATGACAAAATGAGTTTCCTTCCTAGTTAAGATCACTGCAATCCCATGTTCTGTCATATTGTTTAAGAGTATTAACGGTTCTGAATAAGAAGGTCACAGACCACTTCACGCACACTCGGGCTCATATTATAGGGCATCATCAAGCCCCAGGCAAATATGTGGCAACCTGGGTGGACACACACAAAGCCACTAATGAGAGCAGAGTCACGTGAATTTTCATCTAGAGCTTCATACAGTACCTCGTGTTCACCGCGCTGAAAATGTTTTACTTTATTCAAGTCGCATTTCTACTTTCTTGTCAATGTTATTGTTCTTGTACTCATTTTTTGTGGGAAAAAAATCTGATTTTTTTTTCTTTTTTAAACTGTTTTTTTTTGTTTGCATTATTTTTCCATTGTCAAGGATCCCATTCATCAATACCTCTTTGTTGGTGTGCAAGATGTTGTAGTACACATCTTTTGATAAACATATTGAAGGGAAGCATTTTAGGAGCAAGATTGGTTGAGCTCAGCAGGAGAGTGCCGGCCGAAGTGGAACTGCTGAGTTCTGTCACTTGTGAATCTTTATTAAATGATGCAAGCAGTGTGTTTGTGGAGGGCCCGTTGAGCAAACCTGAATGAACAACACGTGACTGAACAACACGAACACGTATGACTTGGTGAACGATGCTACCCTGAGTGATCCGTTCACTGCGAATGAATGGCATGAATCACTGAACAATGCTCTGATACTGGGTTGGGGGATTTGTTCATTGCAATGCATCACAGAGATCACTCAGTGAACAAGGGTATGTTTTCATCGGCATCCGTGTTGTGTCAAGCCACATGACCCCCAGCTCCCTAACACACACACACACACACACACACACACACACACACACACACACACACACACACACACACACACACACACACACACACACACACACACACGCGCACACACACACACACACACACACACAGTGTGACTATGCTAAAGTGAGAGAGGTGTCACGTTGCGTGGTGGTGGTGGACCCCAAAGAGCAGGCACGAGGGAGGAGCAGGGTGTACTTGACGAATTGTATTTAATAAAACACAGAAAACTAAGTCCAAAACAAAGTCCAAAGTATCAAACAAAACACATGACTGAAAATAAAAACTCAATAGAAACATGACCGAAACAAACCTGACAGCAGCAAACAGCAGTAACAAACAATCATGACAGTAGCAAAAGCTACAATGACCCGACCCCGAGTGGTCGGGAGGGAGTCCTTTTATGCTCCTAATTGCTAAACGACCAACATGTGTGCAGCTCAGGGAGAGCCCTGCAGTGCCACCTGTTGGTCCCAAATCGAATCATGACAGTACCCCTCCCTCAAGGGACGGATCCCAGACGTCCCAAAGTTGTCCAAAAGGCTGCCTCGCCGGGGAACGGGAACTAAAAGCGATGGCAACCCTTGCCTCGCCGAAGAACAGGAACAAAAGAGACGGCGACCTTCACCTCGCCGGGTAACAGGAACAAAAGCGACGGCGACCTTCGCCTCACCAGGGAACAGGAACAAAAGCGATTGGCAACCCTTGCCTCGCCAGGAACGGGAACTAAAAGCGACGGCAACCCTTGCCTCGCCGAAGAACAGGAACAAAAGCGACGGCGACCTTTTGGCTGGAGTTGGCCTGACGTGGACGGAGCTCGACGTAGCGGGGGACATGGGACAGCCGGACGTGAACAGGGGCTCGTCCTGACGTGGGCGTAGACGTGGCACGGCTCGTCGTCGACGACGTGAATGTGACTCAGCTCGAACAGACACGTGACGAGCCTCGGCTCAACGTGGACGCGGACGGGGCTCGGCCCACCGTAGACACGGCTTGACGAGACGAAAACAGGACAGCTGCATCACCAGCACTGCCTGAAGGGGAAAAGGGTGTCGGCCGCAGACGTGCTCCGTCAGGCACATGGTGGAATAGGGACCAGTCCTTTGTACCTGCGGGATCCAGGTGGTCGGGTCATTCTGTCACGTTGCGTGGTGGTGGTGGACCCCAAAGAGCAGGCACGAGGGAGGAGCAGGGTGTACTTGACGAATTGTATTTAATAAAACACAGAAAACTAAGTCCAAAACAAAGTCCAAAGTATCAAACAAAACACATGACTGAAAATAAAAACTCAATAGCAGAAACATGACCGAAACAAACCTGACAGCAGCAAACAGCAGTAACAAACAATCATGACAGTAGCAAAAGCTACAATGACCCGACCCCGAGTGGTCGGGAGGGAGTCCTTTTATGCTCCTAATTGCTAAACGACCAACATGTGTGCAGCTCAGGGAGAGCCCTGCAGTGCCACCTGTTGGTCCCAAATCGAATCATGACAGTTGTTCTGTCACGTTGCGTGGTGGTGGTGGACCCCAAAGAGCAGGCACGAGGGAGGAGCAGGGTGTACTTGACGAATTGTATTTAATAAAACACAGAAAACTAAGTCCAAAACAAAGTCCAAAGTATCAAACAAAACACATGACTGAAAATAAAAACTCAATAGCAGAAACATGACCGAAACAAACCTGACAGCAGCAAACAGCAGTAACAAACAATCATGACAGTAGCAAAAGCTACAATGACCCGACCCCGAGTGGTCGGGAGGGAGTCCTTTTATGCTCCTAATTGCTAAACGACCAACATGTGTGCAGCTCAGGAGAGCCCTGCAGTGCCACCTGTTGGTCCCAAATCGAATCATGACAGTACCCTCCCTCAAGGGACGGATCCCAGACGTCCCAAAGTTGTCCAAAGGCTGCCTCGCCGGGGAACGGGAACTAAAAGCGATGGCAACCCTTGCCTCGCCGAAGAACAGGAACAAAAGCGACGGCGACCTTCACCTCGCCGGGTAACAGGAACAAAAGCGACGGCGACCTTCGCCTCACCAGGGAACAGGAACAAAAGCGATTGGCAACCCTTGCCTCGCCAGGAACGGGAACTAAAAGCGACGGCAACCCTTGCCTCGCCGAAGAACAGGAACAAAAGCGACGGCGACCTTTTGGCTGGAGTTGGCCTGACGTGGACGGAGCTCGACGTAGCGGGGGACATGGGACAGCCGGACGTGAACAGGGGCTCGTCCTGACGTGGGCGTAGACGTAGCACGGCTCGTCGTCGACGACGTGAATGTGACTCAGCTCGAACAGACACGTGACGAGCCTCGGCTCAACGTGGACGCGGACGGGGCTCGGCCCACCGTAGACACGGCTTGACGAGACGAAAACAGGACAGCTGCATCACCAGCACTGCCTGAAGGGGAAAAGGGTGTCGGCCGCAGACGTGCTCCGTCAGGCACATGGTGGAATAGGGACCAGTCCTTTGTACCTGCGGGATCCAGGTGGTCGGGTCATTCTGTCACGTTGCGTGGTGGTGGTGGACCCCAAAGAGCAGGCACGAGGGAGGAGCAGGGTGTACTTGACGAATTGTATTTAATAAAACACAGAAAACTAAGTCCAAAACAAAGTCCAAAGTATCAAACAAAACACATGACTGAAAATAAAAACTCAATAGCAGAAACATGACCGAAACAAACCTGACAGCAGCAAACAGCAGTAACAAACAATCATGACAGTAGCAAAAGCTACAATGACCCGACCCCGAGTGGTCGGGAGGGAGTCCTTTTATGCTCCTAATTGCTAAACGACCAACATGTGTGCAGCTCAGGGAGAGCCCTGCAGTGCCACCTGTTGGTCCCAAATCGAATCATGACAGAGAGGAAAAGAGACCGGAGAAGGTGGCTAATTAAACGGGAGCATGTAGGGCAGGATAGTCTGATAGGATGTGTTTTGAGAAATGTAATATTGCCTAAATTCATTGTTGTAATATTAGAATGTTCGGAAAATGTTCAGAAACTAACCGTTCCAACCTAAGCTTTACTTTGTGGTGGAAAGGTGACAAAATACAATCTTAGTGGCCAATGAGAGCATCATCACCATTGACTCATTATGCCAACTGCACTTTAAATAGAAGACGAGCACATGATAGAGGGTAACAAAACAAACAAAAATATTTTAAATCAGGACTCTGCCTAATTGTCCATGTGACCCCATTGTCTTTGTGTATGCTCTACAGGTAGCATGGTAGGGAGGCAAAAGAGATAAGGGCCATGGTGCTTTCATGCGGCTGAAGGCTATGTGAAGGCTCAGGAGTGATATGTAGTGACAGCACAGTGCCATGCTGTTGACACAGCCTACCTCTCCCGGGTACTGGGGCTCGATTGCCTGCGGCTTGATTATTTACAGGATCGTGTGCTGCAAAAAAAAAACGTTTTGTGAGGACATCTTGAGAAACCCTCCTTTCCAATGCCTTTTAATTGGGTCAGCGCTATCATTTATTAATGAGACTGACTATATTCAAGTCTAGCGTTTTCAGGCCCATGATTATTAATGGCTTTTGGATCAGATGACTGATTCAACCTGCATGAACCACTACAGTATGTCAGCTTGAGAGAAAACATTGAGAAAAGGTTTTTGAGAGTCAACATCGACTGTAGCACACCAATCACCATTTTTCGTGGCTTTGCATTTTCAGCTTTTTTTTCCCCTTCATAAAATGTGAGGCCATTTAGTTAATTAGTTCAATTTTAAGTTCATTTCGGGTACTATGTGCATTGTCCCTTTCCCAACGACCAGTAGACACACCAAAGGAAATAAAATTAGAATGATTGAAAGTCATTGTCTCTTTTTGTAACCATATCAACAGTGCATTACTATATTGTTTGTCAGTGATGATTTAAATGTGTTCATACTTCAGACAATTCAGTTTGAAGACTGTATTACTTTTCACTCACATTAACATAGTGGCTCCTCGCTGGTCCTACATGGCTCACTGATGGAAAGGCTCCTATTCCCTTTGGATGCAGGTTTCCAGACACCAGCTCAGTGAATCTGCGGTGTATAAACTCCATACTTGAAATAACTGGGTTCCAATCTTGTGTGAAGCACCTGGGTTGAGTAGTTTAGGGCTAACAGTCTGCAAGAGGGAGGATTGCAGTGTGGAAGTGACATTGTGAGCCCACACAAAAATTGAGAAAATAGAGGGAATAAAGTGCTGCTTCGGTGCTTGAAGAAGGAAGTGCATCTTGGACAATCTGTCCATTGGCTATTGACCAATGGCAACTTTCCTCCTCTACCCAGGACAATGCTCAAGGTGCAAGTAGCACTTCTATGAATAGAATAGACAAAAAAAAAAGAGATTTTACTTTAAATGTTCAGTATGAGTCACCTTAGATGGTTTTGTTCAGTTAATCAGCAGCACCACATTTGGAACAACCTAAGAATATTGTGCTACTGTGTCATTTCAAAGAACATTGATGTGTTCGCGAAGTCACGGATGCTGATTTTTTTTCTTCAAAGCCCGTTCACAATTGTTCATGTTAAGAAAGAAGCAAACACAAAGTTTCTTGGTGAACAGAACTCCGTGCGACCATTCAACCTATCTGGCGAATGTCTTTATGACCGTTTGTGACCTTGAATGAACCTGGACGAAAGTGTATCGTAATAATAATAATAACAATAATAATAATAATAGGCGGCCCGGTAGTCGAGTGGTTAGCACACACACTTGCAGAGACACCGGTTTCAATTCCAGCTCCGGCCTCCCTGTGTGGAGTTTGCATGTTCTCCCCGGGCCTGCGTGGGTTTTCTCCGGGCACTCCGGTTTCCTCCCACATTCCAAAAACATGCGTGGCAGGCTGATTGAACACTCTAAAATTGTCCCTAGGTGTGAATGTGAGAGTGGTTGGTTGTTCGTCTCTGTGTGCCCTGCGATTGGCTGGCAACCGATTCAGGGTGTCCCCCGCCTAGTGCCCGAAGACAGCTGGGATAGGCTCCAGCACCCCCCGCGACCCTAGTGAGGATCAAGCGGTTCGGAAAATGGATGGATGGATAATAATAATAATAATAATAATAATAATAATAATAATAATAATAATAACAATTTGGTCCCACCATACATTTCATATGCTGCCCTGAAGACGGAGATTTGGTCTGCCGCGAACCAAAAAAGATCCTTAAGGGTGAAGTCCTAAATCTGAGCAAGCAATTCACTAATTTGGTTAAAATCCATTTTTTTGCAATGCCGAATCTCAGGGCATTCAAAAATTTGGAACACTCTTTAGAACCACAAGGGTATTATCACATAATGTCAATGAAATACATATTCATGAACTGGATTGAAATTAAAGTTCTGCTTATGGAAGAAAATATGCAGCAGTTGCCTTGTTCGTAATATTTGATAGATGGTTCTTATTGGTCCAATATGCTTCAGAGTGTATGCAAATCTTTACATATAGCTTGTGGGATTGTGGTGGGGGTTGGGGGTTTAATATCCACACTGGGGTGCATTCTTGCTGCACGCAAGTGTGACGCAATGGAATGAGCAACAAGGATAAATGTCTAGGTTGAAACAGAATTTTTAATTTTAGCCAGAAGTGTCAAATCCAGGTCCAGAAAGTAAAAGCTCTGCCAGTTTGGCTTTAGCCAAAGGTGCTTTGAATAAACCAGCAGGTAAACAAGCTCCCGGGACAGGGAATGCGCTGCACCAGGTATAGGATGGGCTTTTCCCTTGTCAGAACTATGTGCAGCAACAATTAAAGCACGCCACGCGATCCTTGTGAGGATAAGTGGATCGGAAAATGGATGGATGTATATACGTCAAAAAACTTGACACGAAGTGCCAAACCAACAAAACAGGACTGAACTCACAAATTGGTACTAGCAGGAACACCAAATTAACAAAAACAAAGTTTCATTGCGTCCCAATGATCCTAGGAGCTAAGTTGCCTGGGGCTTTATGCCCCTGGCAGGGTCACCCATGGCAAACAGGTCTTAGGTGAGGGACCAGACAAAGCACGGCTCAAAATCCCCTTATGATGGACAAAATAAATGGAACCCAGTTTCCCTCGCCCGGACGTGGGTCACCGGGGCCTCCCTCTGGAGCCAGGCCTGGGGGTGGGGCTCGTTGGCATGCGCCTGGTGGCCGGGCCTGCACCCATGGGGCCCGGCCGGGCTGAGCCCGAAGAGGCAACGTGGGTCCCCCTTCTCATGGGCTCACCACCCATGGGAGGGGCCAAAGGGGTCGGGTGCGATGTGAGCTGGGCGGCAGCCAAAGGCGGGGACCCTGGCGGTCCCATCCTCGGCTACAGAAGCTAGCTCTGGGGACATGGAATGTCACCTCTCTTACAGGGAAGGAGCCCGAGCTGGTGTGTGAGGTTGAAAAGTTTCGACTGGACATAGTCGGACTTACCTCCACACACAGCCTGGGTTCTGGTACCAGCTCTCTCGAGAGGGGTTGGACTCTATTCCACTCTGGAGTTGCCCATGGTGAGAGGCGCAGAGCAGGTGTGGGCATACTCATTGCCCCCCGGCTCAGTGCCTGTACATTGGGGTTCACACCGGTAGACGAGAGGGTAGCCTCCTTCGCCTTCGGGTGGGGGACGGGTCCTGACTGTTGTTTGTGCATATGCACCCAACAGCAGTTCACCGTACCCACCCTTTTGGAGTCCTTGGAGGGTGTGCTAGAGAGTACTCCTGCTGGGGACTCCCTCGTTCTGCTGGGGACTTCAATGCTCATGTGGGCAACGACAGTGAGACCTGGAGGGGCGTGATTGGGAGGAACGGCCCCCCCGATCAGAACTCGAGTGGTGTTTTGTTATTGGACTTCTGTGCTCGTCACGGATTGTCCATAACAAACACCTTGTTCAAGCATAAGGGTGTCCATATGTGCACTTGGCACCAGGACACCCTTGGCCGCAGTTCGATGATTGACTTTGTGGTTGTATCATCGGATTTGCGGCCGCATGTTTTGGACACTCGGGTGAAGAGAGGGGCGGAGCTGTCAACTGATCACCACCTGGTGGTGAGTGGGCTCCGATGGTGGGGGAAGATGCCGGTCCGTCCTGGCAGACCCAAACGTATTGTGAGGGTTTGTTGGGAGCGTCTGGCGGAATCCCCTGTCAGAAGGAGTTTCAACTCCCACCTACGACAGAGCTTTTCCCATGTTCCGGGGGAGGCGGGGGACATTGAGTCCGAATGGACCACGTTCCGTGCCTCTATTGTTGAGGCGGCCAATCTGAGTTGTGGCCGTAAGGTAGTTGGTGCCTGTCGTGGCGGCAACCCCCGTACTCGCTGGTGGACACCAGCAGTAAGGGATGCCGTCAAGCTGAAGAAGGAGTCCTATCGGGCCTTTATGGCCTGTGGGACCCCAGAGGCAGCTGACGGGTATCGACTGGCCAAGCGGAATGCGGCTTCGGTGGTCGCCGAGGCAAAAACTCGGACGTGGGAGGAGTTCGGTGAGGCCATGGAAGCCGACTTCCGGACGGCTTCGAGGAAATTCTGGTCCACCATCCGACGCCTCAGGAGGGGAAACAGTGCACCACTAACACTGTGTACAGTGGGGATGGGGCGCTGTTGACCTCGACTCGACGTTGTGAGCCGGTGGGCGGAGTACTTCGAAGACCTCCTCAACTCCACCAGCACGCCTTCCTTGGAGGAAGCAGAGTCTGGGGACTCTGAGGTGGGCTCTCCTATCTCTGTGGTCGAAGTCACCGATGTGGTTAAAAAGCTCCTCGGTGGCAAGGCCCCAGGGGTGGACGAGATCCGCCCGGAGTTCCTCAAGGCTCTGGATGTTGTGGGGCTGTCCTGGTTGACACGCCTCTGCAACATCGCGTGGTCAGCGGGGAGAGTGCCTCTGGATTGGCAGACCGGGGTGGTGGTCCCTCTTTTTAAAAAGGGGGACCGGAGGGTGTGTTCCAACTACAGAGGGATCACTGGTAAGGTCTATTCAGGGGTGCTGGAGAGGAGGGTCCGTCAGGAAGTCGAGCCTCGGATTGAGGAGGAGCAGTGCGGTTTTCGTCCCGGCCGTGGAACAGTGGACCAGCTCTACACCCTTAGCAGGGTCCTCGAGGGTATGTGGGAATTCGCCCAACCAGTCTACATGTGTTTTGTGGACTTAGAGAAGGCGTTTGACCGTGTCCTCGGGAGTTCTGTGGGGTGCTTCGTGGGTATGGGGTACGAACCCTTGATACGGGCTGTTCGGTCGCTATACCACCGATGTCAGAGTTTGGTTCGCATTGCCGGCAGTAAGTCGGAATCGTTTCCAGTGAGAGTGGGACTCCGCCAAGGCTGCCCTTTGTCGCCGATTCTGTTCATAACTTTTATGGACAGAATTTCTAGGCGCAGCCGAGCGTTGAGGGTCCGTTTTGGTGGCCTCAGTATTGCATCTCTGCTTTTGCAGATGATGTGGTACTGCTGGCTCCTTCAAGCGGGTCTCTCCAGCTCTCACTGGAGCGTTCGCAGCCGAGTGTGAAGCGGTTGGGATGAGGATCAGCACCTCCAAATCTGAAACCATGGTCCTCAGTCGGAAAAGGGTGGAGTGCCCTCTCCGGGTCGGGAGGAGATCTTGCCCCAAGTGGAGGAGTTTAAGTATCTTGGGGTCTTGTTCGAGAGTGAGGGCAGAAGGGAGCGAGAGATCGACAGGCGGATCGGTGCAGCGTCTGCTGTGATGCGGACGCTGTATCGGTCTGTCGTGGTAAAGAAGGAGCTGAGCCAAAGGGCGAAGCTCTCAATTTACGGTCGATCTATGTTCCAGCCCTCATCTATGGTCACGAGCTATGGGTCGTGACCGAAAGAACGAGATCCCGGATACAAGCCGCCGAAATGAGTTTTCTCCGCAGGGTGTCCGGGCTCTCCCTTAGAGATAAGGTGAGAAGCTCGGTCATCCGGGAGGGGCTCAAAGTAGAGCCGCTTCTCCTCCACATCGAGAGGAGCCAGATGAGGTGGCTGGGGCATCTGATTCGGATGCCCCTGAGCGCCTCCCTAGTGAGGTGTTCGGGCATGTCCCACTGGAAGAGACCCGAGGACGACCCAGGACACGCTGGAAAGACTATGTCACGCAGCTGGCCTGGGAACGCCTCGGGATCCCCGGGAAGAGCTGGAAGAAGTGGCCGGGAGAGGAAGTCTGGGCTTCCTGCTTGCTGCTGCCCCCGCGACCCGGCCCCGGATAAGCGGTAGAAGATGGATGGATGGATGAAAGTTTCAAAGAAAACATTGAACTAAATCAAAGCAAACTGATGAGACAACAAGAGACACCTGGACAAGACACATAAGATTGGAGGGGAACTGATTGATTAACACAACGGACCAGGATGACGACAACAGGTGGAAACCAAACCTAACGAGTAAGACAAAAGCAGAAGAGGAAACGAGACATACGAAGAAACAAAACCGAATGTAACCTTAAACAACAAAACAGAATCATGACACAGATATTTTAAACGGAAGTGTTAAGTGACTAATTTACATAAGCGTGAGGGAGAAACAAATCCAGACTTCATTCCCACATTAGGCTCACTGTGAAATTAAAGACACAATTAAAAGACACTCACAGTATGCCGCTGAAAGCCACATGTTTTAGGCTTGTCGTTTTGGCTCAGCAACACCCAACGAGACGTGACATTCTCTTGACTGCTTACTCCTTCAAATTAATTATTTATAACCTGGTTGGAAAAGTGTGTCAAAGGAAAATTTAATTGTCAAAGTCTCATTATGCTAAAGTTCATTGAGTTGTCACTCACTGCACTAAAACGTTGACGTCTACAAGACCATCACGAGCTGAGTAAAGCTCCATAATTTGAAAACTACAAAGGACAAAGTCATTTTAGGAAATTGTGGGGCATTGATAAAAACATCACATCCCACATTATATCCAAAAGAATTTCAAGAAAATGCTTCCATATGTTCCAGACATTGGACCGTAGAGATTGGCTGAAAGACCAAACTTGTGGAGTGGCAAATGCATCACTGTCAGATGGGGAGCAACAAGGTGACAGCTTCCAGCCACGAGCTGTCCCCATTAGTTAAAAATGAAAAGTGAATTGAGACTGCCACGAGCCCTCTTTTCAAATGCCACTGAGGATGATAACACCATACATCAATCATTTGACGAAATAAGCATTACAGTGACAGACATATGATAATAGGATGGGGCAAACAAACAATGCGTAACATTTGCTAAGCTGTCCAGTATCAACTTTGCACGTTGCAACTGTCAGTATATATTTTGCACTTCTGTCCTACCGCCAACCTTTTGTCACCGAATACAAGTCTGACACAAACAGGCCTATTTATCCCGCATCGCTCTATACCACTTTCTGCTGCAGAGCCTGACAAATTTCTTTGAAGCCTAAAGTTCAGCCTGATTGTTTGATGTGTCACATGTGAGAATAGGAGTGGGTGGACCTGACTGATGTTGAGCTCCCAGCACTGTGCTGTGTGATTGAGACGAGAATAACAGCCAAAAGAACATGTGCTCCTTTTGACTGATGTGCTTTGTCTGGGCACCCTTTTTTGGTGTGAACAGTTTATATGCACACACTTTATCCACACTAAAACATTATAAGGTGGCTGCATGTCGTCAGTATTGCATGAATTTCTGCTGCTAGTTATCTCTCTGCAGATTAGAGGTGGCGTGCTGTGGCTGCGATATAGTATACTGTAGGTTCTCAGAGAAAATTTTAAAACACATTCACCACTCAAAATGCGCTGGAAAACTGAGACATGTTGTTCTGAGCTGAAACGTCTAGGGAGGACATTCAGGTGGATAGGAAGGCAATTGTTTTTTCGTGAAAACAAAACGCAGCTCAGCTGTGCAATTGAAAATGAGCTAAATGAATACATTTGAGTGTTGCAGATTTTTAGGGAGGTCATTCATCTTCCTGATAGTGTGAAAGCTTGACTCTCAGCATTCAGAAAGGAACGGACAGAATCCCAAGTACTACATTTACACACACTGACTGGAGGTCCCCAGTGTATCATGGCCTTAATGTGCTAATGAGTTCAAACATGCAGTTTAACACAAGACTTTTAATCAAGCCTTTGGCATTTTGGCATCTGACAGTCAGGTCATTTCTTCCTCTGAGGGAGGCGAGAACTTTGTCCACATTAAAATGACTGACAGATTGTCTTTAACCCTAAATTTAACAGCCATTAAGACAGAAAGAAATGATTGTCCGTCCACCGGTTGACTTTTGTACGGTACACAGGATATGGGGTCTTCTGTCAACAAGCAATACTTGTCCTCTTACATGGATGCTTACATTAAGTCACTAATCAGTTCTCATCAGACATTTCAAGAAAAAGGCAATACTTGTGGAAGATCTTGTAGAACAAGTAATGTGGCCAAAAAGGTTTACACAAGCCTTATCAGCCTTTTGCTGGCCTTTTCTCGGTGTGTCTCGGATGCACACATCCTGAAATCAAACTTCCCACACATAGATGGGAGGGTCTTGAAACAAAATGTGAATGGACACCTTTCAGTCATTGAAACTTACGTTACCGGCAGGCCACTCAATAATATAGAACATATTTTACAATCTGTGCGTATGCTTTATAATAACTGTAATGCAAAGGACGCTAATAGAAAGGGAGGCTAATAGTCCCATCTGGAATGAAGACGGCTGTCAAACTAGATCCTCCCACCATTTTGAAAACCTGATGCAGACGGTGATTGAGGGAACGTTGGCGGTAAAGGAGAAATTGAGAGTGGGGGAAATAATATCCACAGCTTCAATGCTATTGCACATACAATTGCATTGACAACAATGGCCAAATACCTGCTGGAGTGGCAGTACTTGATTCAGCCCTCGTACAGCAACCACCCGACCCAATCCCTCTAGAATAGCCCTCTGTAGTGAGTGTACTGGTGCATAAAGTCTTCCATGGCTGAGAAGTGACAGCCGCACATGCCAAAAATCCATCTTCCAATGCAATTTAGCACAGAGGGAGCTGAGAAGATGGGAAATTATACAGGACTCCAGTCAGAGTTTTTGAAACGATAGCAGGTTGCAAAAATCGACAAGTCAAAAGCTAGCCACTTTTAAAATACAGTTTTGGTCTGTTGAGCACCTTTTATGACAAGGTGGTATTGAACTGGGACTATCATTAAAACACAGGTTGGCTAAGTCTGGGTGTAACACAAGGAATATTGTGTGTATACTGTATAGTATATAGAATATTCCCTCCTCCTATTTCTTCATAGAACACTCGAAGGAAAATGTCCAAATTGGGGTTGTTTTCCATCCCAACATCATATAATGACATTTGAAAAATCATCACTTTTCAAGAGACCTCAAAAATGTTGTTTAACCATTACCATTGCATCGTGAAAGACAGCAAGCCATTTTCAACACTCAAGTTTTGTCAATCATTTGTAAAAATAAGACCCACGCATGTGGACTGATCCAGTGAATAGATGTTTGGAAAACAAAAGGTATGAAGTGTATAGTGATAAAAAGCAATGCAATAATATATATATATATATATATATATATATATATATATATATATATATATATATATATATATATATATATATATATATATATATATATATATATATATATATTAGCTGCAGACGCTTTTATCGGCATTACAGCGGATGTTACGTTGCTCTATAAATAAACCAGAAACAAAACATCTCGCGCTGCACAGGTCCACGCACGTTTGTTTTGCCAGCCACGGCAGCGCGAGACACCGAAAACGGATACTTAAATAGTTTATGAATGGAAAGTTTACTTTAAAAAAGTTGCAAGATTGTTCCACTGACAAGACCAAAGTTACATGTATGCTTTGCAGTCATAAACTGAGCTATCATCATAGCACGTCGAGTCTGAAATACCACTTAATGGCCAAGCACACAGCTAAGGTGAGTACTCCGCCCCCTCGTCTCAGACAGACAGCTATGGATCATTTCAAAGCGAAGAAAATGGATGACACGACGAAGAACAAATTTGCTGAAGCCATAGCTAAATATATGGCTACTGCATGCAAGCCTGTCAACATTGTCCACAGCTCCACTCAAGCTGAAATCATTCGCATTGCATCGAACGACTCCTGTTGGATTGACCTGGCGCTTTAAGAGGGGCGGGGCTGCCACTGATAGGTGACCGTTCGCGCAATGTATAAATAGCGTTTTGTTTCGTGAGTGAATACACTCGCTTCGTCGTCGGCATGGCTCAATGTTAAGCTACGCGTGTGCTTCTTATCAAGTCAGATGTGTAAATTCAGCTTTTAGATTCGGTCATGATCGGTTGATTTGTTTGTCTGCTTTGCGTTGTGTCCGTTGTGCTTTATGTTTGCGCATCGTTATGAAATCACAGTCAGTTACCATTCGCAATCGGCAATTTAAACAGCGTGGCCTAAAATGTTGCTAGAACAGGGGTGTCTATATTTAGCTCATTTTTGCATAGTTGTCATGTTTGTCCGTCTGCAACCTGACGTTTAAACGAAGTAAATTGCGTTGCAGCTGGGGTTAATCATGCAGGCGCTCCACTTCCGGGATTGACTATTGGGACTTGTAGTTCTTTTTTTTCGATTCGACTTGATATGTTTGTGTTGTATGGTTTCTTACGTTTAAAACAATGAATAATGATGACGATAATGATACATAGTGAAATCAGGGTTGATTACATTATTTATTAAACGTATTGTTAAATAAAGGTATTAATGTCAATTATATACATATTTATATTGTGATGCAGAAATATAGATATATTAATTGTTTACTGCATTTATGTGTAGTTTAGGTTATTACCTGCTTCTGATACTACTTCTGTTACAACTACTACTACTACTACTTCTGCTGCAAAGTGCTCCAATAAATCATCAAAAAAGTACAGAACGAGAGATCCTTCCATGCTGACCGACAATCCCTATTCAGGGGCGGACTAAAATAGCAACCCGCATACGCACCTATCTGTTGCGCCCCCAAACACTCAAAACGAAAGTAAATTCGAAGAAACACACCCACACACCACAAACACACAGAGGCACAGTGAAATCGCGTTGATCACACAGTCAAGTCGTGTGCGGTGACTTTAATGGTTGAACTATGTTTCGGTACCGTAAAATGACGCCACGGAAACGACACGCTACGGTAACTATTGTTACGTGAAATCCTCAGGCTTGCCGTAGTTTTTGTTTGTTTGTTTGTTTTCCTTCGCGGCGAGCGGGGTTTCAATGTCTCCTTGTTTTATGTTTTATGGTTATTTTGTTTACATTTATGATGGGGCGAAAAATATAAAAAAATAAAACATTTGTCCGACATACCGACCCTATGCCGAAATTTCATGTTACCGAAACACACTACTATTTTTTCTACGCCTTATTACCTGCTTCTGATACTACTTCTGTTACAACTACTACTACTACTACTTCTGCTGCAAAGTGCTCCAATAAATCATCAAAAAAGTACAGAACGAGAGATCCTTCCATGCTGACCGACAATCCCTATTCAGGGGCGAAAAACGGAATTAACTGAACAACTCCACTACGGATTGCCAGCGACACAAAACCGTAGAGAGACTTCCGAGCAAGAAGGACCAACAGAATCAGCATAGCCTGACTGCTGTGTTTAAAGCAAATTTGAGAAAAACGAAGTATGCAACCATGGCTTAAATCCATTATAGGCTGAGTACTAGTTTACCTTAGATGTGCACTTTATAATGTTATATTGTGCTGTTTTGATTCCATAAAAAGAGATGTTCAAGCAGCTGTTGTGTTACAAAATATTTTTTTTCACTGTTGTTGATGGACAGTAATATTGTGTGAGAGATAATGTGTGAATAACTGCTACAAGTGAAAAATGTTCATGTAAAATATAAAATCGAAATTATTTCAGTAAATATTTGCATTTTGCACATAGAAAACTGATTCATTATTCCATGTTGATGAGAGCATTAAAATGGGGGAAAATAGGACAAAAAATATAAAAGCAAATTCAGAAACGATAAAAAATGCGTGAATAATCACGATTAATTTTTAATTAATTTGAGTTAATTATGACAGTTGAGTTTTTAATTACAGTATTTTCACGACCATTCGACGCACCGGGTTGTAGGGCGCAGTCTCAGTAACGGGTGCTATTTCTGTATTTTACACATACACAAAACGCACTGTATTATTGGCCGCAGCCAGGCGTGGTAAAACATACGCCAGTTTAAACATACGGCATGCATCCACGCACGCTAAAAACATGTTAGCTTGAACCATAGCGTAGCATGCTAGGACATGCTAAAAACACATTTTTAAAAAGGCAACAAAAGCAAAACTGAGATCGGTTGTACTTTATTTAGCCATCTTACAATGTACTCACATTTTTCAATCAATCATCACCCAGAAATCCATCAAGGTCCTCATCTTCTGTATCCGAATTGAACAATTGTGCAAGTACCGGTAGTCCATAAAAAACGGCGGGTTCCCTCTCATTGTCAGAGTCACTCTCATTGCCATGTGGCTCCACAGAAATGATGCGCGGCCAATTACACGCCCACTCTTCACTGATTGGCTGGCTGCTTTCCCGCACGCCTGGTCTCACTTACGTCCTCACTCACGGCCACTTACACGCCCACCCTTCACTGATTGGCCGGCTGCTTTCCCGCATGCCTGGTCTCACTCGCGGCCACTTACACACCCACCCTTCACTGATTGGCTGGCTGCTTTCCCGCATGCCTGTTCACGCTCACTTCCGCCTTTTCTCTATATAAACAGCGTGTCGGCTCTCAGTCAGGATTTGGAACTTGGCTCATACACTAGACGCTCCGCATTATAAGGCGTCCTGTCCATTTTGGAGAAAATTTAAGACTTTTAATGGCGCCTTATGGTCGTGGTTAGCACGTTGACTTCACAGTGTGGAAAATACGGTAGATTAAATATTTTATATATATATATATATATATATATATATATATATATATATATATATATATATATATATATATATATATATATATATATATATATATAATGTGTGTGTGTTTGTAACTTTCTGGATAAACTGATGCAAAAGATCAGATCATCATTTGCATGCTTGCGCACCAAATTAAACCACACCACACTATCCGAAAATCAAGGTGTCAAATCTGTCTGTCTCTTGACACCAAATATATATTTTTAAAGCTGGGCCCTTGGTTTTCTATATTCACTTTAAGTTAATCAGTTTATCATTAACTCTCAGTTGTCTGTTTCTGTGTTTACAAGCGTTTGAAGATAGAGTAAAGATTAAGAAACCTTTGAAATTTGTGACTCCAATTCAACAATAAAGGTCAAACCTAAAATCTCAATTCCTGTTTTCTTTGTATTAAGAAGTTGGTTTGAAATGGCTGCATTTTCACCAGTTTTAAAGATTCATGGCTTTCTAGTATTATTATTATTTATCTCAGGAAAGTAAGATTTGTGGCATCTTTCAAAGATCTGTCTGAAAATGCTGGTGTCGTTTAAGTCAAATAATCTTTGACATTTTACACCCAAACCTGATTGATTGGGGTAAATATTATTTGGTAAAACAAATCAAGAGGCTGGCTAATGTGATCACTATTACCTCCAAGTCCGTGTATTATTTAAATGTTACAACCTGCTTACCGACAGTTATATTTCACCACTCACTCTGTCCCCTGGTTACAAAAGCCGGCATCTGTGGTTGCCCATCTACCTGCCGACTGCTCCTTCAACTGTTCAGCTGTTCAACCTGCTGTTGCAGGAGCATTGCTGTCATGGGATGGGAGGCTACAGAAGTGCTTCTTCAAATCAGATGAGATTCTTTGATTTACACTTTTTTTCATTTATGGTTCTACATGTGGCTACACAACACGTTCGATGCTCAGGTCTCACTCGCCTGTGAAATTACGAATGGGAGTGACATTGACAGCTTTAGTACTCTATCCTGATTTGTTCGGTCCGCAGTCTATTATGAAGCCCCCCCCTGTATGGGGAGAGGTTGGGCAGTTTTGACAGGCTACTATTTCTTGAATGGTTCGGTCTATATTGTAAACGAAGCAATGGGTCATTCCCTCTAAATTGTAGGCTGGTTTCTTGGGGGGAAAAAGGGAGGCAAGAAAAATCACCAGCTGTGTCCAAATTCACTAGTTGAGTCTTCCGAAGGCTGCATTTTTGGCCATGTGATGTCCAAATTCATATTTAGCCTGTTGGTGAAACTAAAGTGGAAGTAAATAGTGCTCATTTTAACAGAGGTTTAAAGTTCATGTTCATATTTTGATGTAAAATGTGTTTTACAGTTATGTGTCATGTTTTATTCTCTTTTGAATCTTTGTTTCTTGTGGCTCTAATATTCCTTTAAAAGAATCGGACAAACTGTTGTAAACATATGTAGCGTTTCCATCATGCCATTTCAAAGCCAGTGCAAACATATCTAAAATTGTACTGTTTCTATTGGGGCATTAGATGTCGTGTCTGTTGATGTAAATAACATTTTTCTTTCCTAAATCAAGTTAAGTCAGCTTTATTGTCAAATATGCTCTATGTGCAACATACAACACAGAAGAAATTTATTTCCTGTCAATCACAGTGCAAACACAATACATAAGACACAGGCAGTCATGCAATCTTAACCACTTTTCGGCATACACTTTGTTGTTTAAAGCAGTTATAGATGAAAGAGGAGAGAATCAAAGTGTTCTTTCAACAGTGGATCAGGGGTGTCATGCAGAAAATGTGCACACGTCTGCTATAAGTTATGTGTGAAAGCAAACAAGAAGCAGTAGCGTCCATTGACGAAAAAAGAGGTTGGCTTACACCTCCTGTCCCGAGGAAATCCGCTTCAATTTCCCAGCGGCCACTCCCAGTTCCACATATGCATTTGCATTCTGCGCTGACACTGCTTTATTCTCATCGTCGGCTCCACAAGCCATCCATCCATCCAGTCGCAGACTGTCCAACAGCACCGACATCTCCTCCGAACAAAACGGGGCTGTGAAACATACTGCCCATGACAGGTGCAAAAACACAACCAACAGTCAAATAGCGCCGACATTCCTCCCAATCAAAATCAGAGAAGGCGCACAGATTCTTCTCTTTTGACAAATGTCGTGGCCAAAAAAAAAAAAAAAAAACAAACGCTGAAAACAATCCACACCAGGTCCACACCACGTAACAAGAAACACCATGTGACAAAACAAAGCACAAAAACAACAAAAAAGCAAGGCACCATCTTGGAAAATAAATAAAATAAAAATGCCAAAATGAATCCAAAGACATCGTATTAGGTGTAGTTGTCCAATTTATCATTTCATTTATTGTCTGAGGTCACCCCACAGCCTTCAAAAAGATTTTTGTACTATACTTCTTTTTGGATGTCATGATTAACCTTTGGGTCAGTCATATGGCATAAAGGAGTTTTCTTAAAACCTAGTAAAAGTTTGGGGGGTTTTAATGTAAAATGATTGTCAATGTTTACGACTCTCATATTTAACATAGTGTCTTATTATTCTACTGTTATGTTTCCCAAATTTTTGTGGGTTAACTGAATCATTAAAAAAATAACAAAACAAAAAGTATTTCCTTCATGCTGTAATCATTCATTTGCGTAACAGTCACCATTTGACGTTGATTACCTGAGGCGACTGTTCTTTCAGCCACATTCAGAGAGGCTGCAGCTACAATATAGGTATCCCGGTGTGCGCCCAGGGGCGTCCAGGTCGTCTTGCCCTTGTATATGCAGACAGAACCAGTCAGGGTTCACAGTGTACAAACATAAAGAGCAGATGTTGGGGCGTGTGAGACATGGTGTGGCTTGCTCTTTTGTTTAATTTGTACTGGGTTGTTCCTTGCTCGAAAAGGTATGTTATGATTATTATTATATATATTTTTGCATAAACTACACAGGCAAATGATCAAACAAAAGATCATCTCTCAGTCAGAAAAAACGGTAAATAAGCAAGAACAAAAGACATTTGCCATTAACAAATACAAGCCCTTTGTAAAAGTCTCAAGGTCTCAATTATGGATAATTTGCAGCTCCTTAAGGCTGTGCTAATTTGCAGATCTATACAAATAAACATCTATGCAGTGTTCATTAATTGATTATTTCACTTTACTGATTTTTCTTTGCTATAATAAAATAACAGTGGCAGTTTTCAATGGCCGCTGTGGCAATACAATTTACTGTAACCAAATGCAAGAAAAGGGAAGTGAAATGACCTGGACTTCTGCATAAACTGGTCGGGTTGTCGTCTTTGACAAATATTTCTGTAAATAATACGACACAAACAAGTATATGTTTCAATGTTGTTTTTAAACAACATGTGGAGATCCCACTCCAGGGTAAAGAGTCCAATAACTGTTTAATATAATAAGTGGTTGGCCCTCCTTTAGCCGCTATAACCTGAAGTAAACATTTCCTCTAGTTGTAGATAAGACCTGGACAACAGTAAGAAGGAATTTCAGACCATTTTCTGCACTCTGCCGTATTCTGGGGTTGTCCTGTGTCAATTGCTCTCTTGAGGTCATGCTGCAACATCTCGGTCAGGTTAAGGTCATGACTGGGCCTCTCTCAAATGCATTTTTTCTCCTCTGATGAAACCATTCTGTTGTTTATTTACTTCTGTCCTGGAGGTCATTAGTCCTGTTGCATCACACAATCTCTATGAAGCTTCAATAGGCAGATAGTCTTCAGTTCTGCAAAATATGTAGATGAATTGAATAGATTTTTTTAGTCACTGATAATAGCAATCGGTCCAGGCCCTGAGCTAGTAACACAATCTTGAATGACACTAACCAACACAGAATTAAAGAATAAAATAATTGACTTTTTTGGATGCTGCATTTTATAGTTTATATAAAAGTGTATTCCATATAAATAAACAGGAAATATATTGTGGCACGGATGTTGTGACGCATGCTAACAAATTGTTTTTACACTGGGAAATGTGCTATATTGATAACATTTGTATTTGTTAAAAAAAAAAGGATTGGAGGTGGGCAATGCATTATAAGCAATGCATCCTGATGTCTTTCTCGATTTGTATTTATGTATTTATCATAAATAAGATTTGACTGTAGAAAAGGTATGTTTTACCATTTTATTTTCCTGTTTGATTCAAATTAAATAACCAAAGTCAAACTTTTTTTAATCGCTGAGAATAGAACACAGTCAAAGCTTTTTTGTGACTTTGATTTTGTGTGAAGCCTGCAGCTGTTGAGCCATTAACCTGCATATGGTCTTCCAGGGCGGATTGACTCATTTCATGTGATTTTTGCAAAAGTAAGGATAACAAGGACTTTGGTTATTTACTGTGCCACTCAACGTTTGAGTCAGTCTGACTCAGATTCTCAGTATCCCCAAAATATGTGAGCACAAGAGCACACATTTATGGATAAAGGAAATGCACACATAATCACTAACACATACACACACTGCTCCATCAGCACATCGTGGAAGGGACAAAAGATAACTACAGAAAAGTAGCCCCTTTTACAAAGCCTTTCCACCTCTGAAATATTATGTTACTGTAAAACCTTGACCTTCAAAAACTACAAGGTGGAAGGGGCATAAAACTATGTCACGTTTTATATATACCTGTACACTACGTACTCACAAAAAGTTCGGGCTATTTGGCTTTGAGGTGAAATTTCAGGACGAGCCTAAATGCATTCAAACCTTTACAGGTGAACTTAATTTGACCTTCTCTACGCTTTTGAATGCAGCTGTCCAACTTGGAGCTTAATGGCAAATTCACAACAGGTCTTTGATCCTTGAATCGACCAACATATGTCCTTGTTCGTTAGATCTGGTGTTTACATTTTGACATCATGAGACCAAAACGACACCTAACAATGGATCAACAATACGTCGCCATTGTGATGCTTCAAACAGGACGTTCTCAGACGAAGTGGCCACTGGGCTGAGAGTGTCACGGTGAGTCATCAGCTTGTTTGCGACAGAGAAACCAAGACACTGGAAGAGTCACAGAAAGTAGTGGTGTGGAATGTAGAAGTGGATGTCCTTTGGCCACATCCCATACCTATACCTGCCTCATTGTGAACAATGCCCTGATAAACCGGATGATGAATGCCACTCAACTCGAGGCACGTTTAAGGGAGGTGAGAGGCACCCAAATGTCATGTCAAAGCATTCGAAACTGTTGACATCAGCGTGGTCTGTGTGCTAGACGCTCTGCAAGGGTACCTGACCACACCACCGGGCACATGCGTCATCGTCTTGCATGGGCCAGGGAGCATTTTCACTGGATGAGGGCCCAGTGGAGCTCAGTGATGTTCTCTGATGAAAGTCGATTCACGTTGAGCAGAAATGATGGCCACTAACGATGTTTGAATATGTCAAGGAGAGCGCTGTGCATCAGCCACTGCTGTCACCAGACGAGCTTACAGCGTGGTCAGGTGTGTCCAGTCTGTACAGACTGCCCTACACTTTGTGGGAAGCCCATACTACCTGAATAACCTTACTAATGCCGTGATTGTGCCCCGACATGAACAACACAGGCATAATTTAATATTTATGGACGACAAAGCTCCAGCTCATCGAGGTCGTATCATCAGGGAGCAGCTGTTGGAGACACAGGTGTAGCTCCAATGGAATGGCCCTCACTTTGTCCAGACCTAAAACCTGTGAGATTATCTGAGTCGCTGAGCCAAGGCTCGAAACTGTGCACCCCAGAACCTCAATGACCTGGGGGCTGCTCTTCAAGAAGAGTGGATGCCATGCCTCAACAGACAAGAAGTCGAAATGTGAAAAGCACGAGAGGTTGTTGTCAGGCTATATTTGATGCTCAAGGTCACGTGATGAGTTATTGAGACGTTGCCATTTTTTGTTGTGGTGTACCCATCATTGGTAATTTTTTAGATGAGGAAATCACCAGTGCATCATTCTTCTTAAATGTCTAACTCTAATGATATGGTATCACTGTAGCGTGAACTTTTTACATTTTCCATAAGTTTCAATTGAAAGCCAAATATCCCTAACTTTTTGTGAGTCGTGTAGCTATATCGATAGCTGGTTCAATAATTCCATAGACACGCGAACGGTTCTGTGTTTTATTCACAAATGAAGGGGGTGTCACACATTCACTTCTCCCACATACATACGTCACAAAAAGACGTGTGTGTGTGTGTGTGTGTGTGTGTGGGTGTGTGGGTGTGTATGTGTGATGTGACTCAAATCTGGAAATACTCATTCAGCATTCATTTTTAATGGCCAGCTACTGCTTATTATTATTATTATCATTTTATTTCTGCTTGTATCGTGATAATAGGGTGAATTCATCGAATTAACAGCAACTTGATTTTACTGCTTGCAATACAATCAAACACCCCTTAGGAGCACCGTGTCTGTTTTTTGGATTAATTTTAAACGACAGACAAAAAAAAAACCCTCTTCATATTAGTTAGTATATTAATTAGAAGGATGCTACAAAGTACATTTGAGAGGTATGAGTTTGGTTTTGAAAATGAGAGATAAGAACCTTTATTTAAACACACACACACACACACACACACACACACACACACACACACACACACAGACTGCAGGCAATAAAAAGGAAAATAAGTTCTTGCAAAAGAGGAAGCGAGATGTGGGAAAATGATCAGGGCCCAGAGACAGTACTGCCGTCGTTTTATCAGGACATTTTAAATGCGGTATTGATATATTTATTGCCAAGGAAAGGTGTGGCCCTTGAGGTGGCAGCCAACCATTGCCACCGTGCAAAATCGCCTACGCCTGTGCCTGTCGCCCCAGTCATCCCTTCATGTATAGTGTGACTATATCTGGATTGGCATTTCACTGACTGCTCTTGTTCGTGTCACATGTCAATCAAAATAGCATCACTGCTGATTATTCCCCGATGTGTCTCAGTGAGTCATTACTGTTGTAATCTGATCTGGGGCTCTGCTTGATCACAACTACATTGTCACTGGAGACTGCTGCATTAGACGGCTGATCTACATGAATCATATAATAATATTATACAGTATATTCGAGGGGAACTGACGAACAATGCAGAAAAAAAAAGAATAAGAATAAAATCAAATGACTGCACAGCAATTCTAATCCAGACAGAAGTTTGTACAAGATCAGATAAAAATTGCCGCTGTTGTATTGGCAAGAAAGCTCTGGAGCTGCTGCAGACTTTGGTAAAATCCACTGTTGTCCCATTGTTACTCAGGGACTATAATTAACTGGATGAGCACCTTACCAGTGAAAACTCTGCCGAGAAATTTCTGAACAAAACTGTACAAGTAGACACGAACAAACCATCCATTTTCCCATCAGGTATTATCCTGTGTAAGACAGGATGCTATGTTTACTTAATTATAAGAGAAATGTGATTCTTAGATAAAATTCAATAGTATATGCACTCACCAGACAATATGACCTAAACTATACCCAGTTACTTCAGTTCTTCCAAACCTGGATTGTGATTGTTTCTTTTTGCCAGTAGGTATAAAGGACAACAGCACTGTGACAGGAAGTACAACAAAGTGACAAGCAGATTGGCTTGACTCGACTGGTAATAGAAAGTTATTAAAGGCTAAGATGACAATTATGTGCTTTTTCTTTGCCATTTCCTGTCTCTTGATCGCAGACATGCAAATTATTGTTTCACACGATGAAAGTTAAGAGGAGACGATGAGCAAAAAGCGAGGGATTTGGCCTGTCGTGATTGAGCAGCTGAGTGAGGAATGCAGAGTTGCAGACATAGTGACAAGGAGGGAATACAAACAAGATGCTTATGTTTCCAACATGATGGCCAGCAAGTAATGGTTGTTAGTATTTGTGTCGACCGGCTCCGTGCTGCCTCAACCTAATGGAAATTGGCTGAGTGCAGAGACACGGTGACAAATTAAATGGGCCATCAAAAGAGCTGCTCGTGTTAGAAAGGCAGAGCAAGCATTTCCACACAAAATTAAAATCGCCACACTTAATCTCTAACTCCCTCTTAAACACCAATTGTTGTCGGAAAACAATTGGGAATGAGCAATGTGGATGGACTGCAGATTCATTCTCAGGCCGTTTTATTAGATACACCTTTCTCATGCCAGTTAGAAATCACTAAGCTTACAAAACACTTTAATTTGATCGGAAGCCGGGAACATTCCTGCAAAATTATCATCCATGTTGACATCACATTGTTGATGCTGTAGATCCATAAGATAAGATAAGATAAGATAAGATAAGATAAGATAAGATAAGAAAACCTTCTCACGATGGAGAAATTTGCAATTTACAGCAGTAATGTTCGGAGGGAAGAAGTAGAAAAAAAGGTTTGCCACTGATTTTCTGTTTTTGCAATAGTGCCCTGCGATTGGCTGGCAACCGATTCAGGGTGTCCCCCGCCTACTGCCCGGAGACAGCTGGGATAGGCTCCAGCACCCCCCGCGACCTTAGTGAGGATCAAGCGGTTCGGAAGATGAATGAATGAATGAAAAGTGACTTTTGTGGCTTTACTTAAAAAAAAAAAACATTAAAATTAACTGTCCATCCACCATCAGGAAAGCAACTGTGCAAAAATGTGTTTCGTTACATTATCTGATTAATTGATATTGAACAAAGGTTAAACAGCTTACCGCAATGGAATGTGTCCTGTAGCAGTACAGTGTGTCAACTAAGGCCTCAGTGTCACTCAGAACTTGACATGTTTACGTGTGAAAACACCAGTAGATCAGCAGTTTCTGAAAAACTCAGTCCAGCATCGCTGGCACCAACAATCTAGTTCTGTTCAAAGTCACTTAAATCACCTTTCTTGCATTTAAATAAGTGGTTCCTTCGTGGCTTGGTGTCAAGCAGAGACCTTCAGATGCTCTTTTTGGCAGGCAAACATTTGCATGGCAGCTCTGTTGTGCCAATAAAGACATTAATCTGAGAATCTGCTCACTCTTGCTTACCCCAGGAAGTCTTTTCACCATTTATGTTTGTCATGCTTTGGATTTATGTGTTCATCCGCACCACTAAAATCTCATAAATATCATTTTGGGATACTGAGAATTGTGCTTTTCACTTGCATGCACGGTCTTGCTGTAGTTACTTTCTCAAGGCCCCTAAAGCTGTGGTAATTAGGATGGGCATGACACTTGAAAATTTTTGATTAAGAAAATCAATCAAACAAATGATTGACTCAACAGATCCAACTAAAATATGTCGATATGAGATGAAAGAGAAAGCACTTTGATATCACGCTGAATGCCAATATACGAGCGGAATGTATAGGCCAAAGAGGCAATAAACATGCTATATAGTCACACTGTAACTTTCAACGCCTACTCACCCAGAAGCAAGAGGTACAAACCAGGGAGAACAATGTCGAAAATGGAAAACATTCATGATTCTAGAAAGCTCCAGGCCACTACATGTTAAAATGGGAGGATCACAGTGGAAAGCTAGAAGAGTTATTTATTTATTTATTTATGTTTCCACATTTCATTTGCCACTGTGGCCATTTCAGTCATGGACCAAATATCAGTGAGTTGTGACATCAATAAGAGGTTCCTTGTCGATGAACTGCTACGTAAACAGAGTTGCCAACCTGTGGAAATTCAACATTTTATTTGGATTTCTATATTTAAAAAATAAGTCGACAACATGACCAAGGGACTGAGTGTGACGTGCTTATTGCAGTAGGTATGTAATTAATACAGTGCTGCACAATAGCCTCGGTCGACATTGCACCTTAAGAATAAGTCAGGCCATCTTCAGTTGAAAGTCAAGTCAGCGACCACACTGATTGCTTCTGAGGGCCAATTTCAAAATAAAATATAATGATGGTATTGAATTGAATGTCCTTTTATAAAACAGTAAATTGTATTATTTATTTTTGATGAGCTGTCATTGTGTAGCCCTCGTCTATGTCGTTGCAAGCCGGGAATAAAAAAAACAGAAAAAAAAGTGAGATGAAAATGACATAACCTGAAAAAAAAGGATCCATTGCTTCACAAAAGTGCTGCGCAAAGAAAAAAACTATTTTTTAATCCTTGTATGTATACTTAGTATGGATGCTCCCATCAATCAGTGTCTGATAATCACAGTCGATATTTTTGAAAAGGGCGTAATCGATGAATACGCCACAGCCTAATTGTTCTGGTAAGGGAGTGACTTATTTTTGCAGAAATGTGTCTCTACCATTAAGATTCTTCAAACCTTAACGCTTTCAGGAACAGTGGTTTCTACAGTGGACATTGTATCATGTTATTAGATTACAGTTTATCATTATTGGTGTATGAAAGGGTTAAACAATTACTTGTTTCGATCTTAAGAAAATAAGTATAGACATGTAACTGTTGCTGTGGTCTGTTTATCGGCATCACAAAAAAAAAAATCAATAATTTATGCTCTATATTGACAGCACAAGTTTAGACGATTAAAAAAAAGTCAGTCTCATGAAAAGCATTGAGAATTGAGCAAGCAATTTTCGATGTGCATGCTTTGGTTTTGCCTTCTATGGGAATGAACGTCTCTGCCAGCAGAAGGCTAGCATTGGCATTTGCATCTCGCTTTCAAACCTTCAATTGGTGCAAAAAGTTTCAGAATGTATGGCGGTTGCTGTCTCTCGACATTCAAGTTGGATTGCTGCAATAACCTCAATAGTCAGTCTTATGTTGCTTTCTTTATTCAAGTGATTACCGTATAGAAGAGCACCATGATATGAAATCACGCCAGATTTCTTCTTCTTCAAGTTTACGTCGGTGCCACCCAGTGTTCAGATGGAGAATCTACTGTTGAAAACCTAAATGGTTTACTTAATCCGTGTGGGACATTTGCAAACATCTGATTTTACTTGGGGAAAATTACATTTCCCCCGATTTTCTGACATGTTACAGACCAACATAGTAACTAAATCATAATTTGTGCATTTTCTGCAACATCTATTTGAAACATTGTCGTGGTTTTGAATAATAAAGGACACAGACATTTTTACCAAATCCATGTGAACGGTTTCGATATCGGCCGATCACACTCATTGATGATCGTATCAGTATCGGCAGTTTAAAACTCTGATTGGAACATCCCATCCATCCATCCAAATTCTATTCCGCTTATCCTCATGAGGGTCGTGGGCGTGCTGGAACCGAACGTGTTTGTGGCCTTGTATAACCTTGATAAAGCCCTGACAAACACTGGCAAACACTTTCAAATTTCAGCTGTGAAAAGTTCTCTTGAGTACGACAGTTCCACTCTCAAGCAATTGACAGTAAACTAATTTTGCAACATGAAGACCCAAAAGGGAAATGAGCAGTTCTGTTTTCTGAAAGGAAAACAGCTACTCTAGCAGCTGAATATGCATCAGTCTGCAACACCCCGTGGGGACTCATTTTGTACGACCCCCAAAAATGAGATTTGTGTGCTACTAAGTAATGGTACAGTATTGTATTTCAAGGATGTATGGGGAAAGATGTAGATCATCGAGTGATTTGGATTTAGTGGCGTCTTAAAATATGATTCAATCATGCAGGACCACGCTACCTTACGTTTTACAGCCATCTCTGTTGTCACACACTGTGTGGCATAACCTATAAATTTCCCATCTTAACAGAGTAAGAGCGGGTTGATGTCTCTTTTTTTATGTTATAGTGTACGGTTGAATGGATGGTTGGCGAAGATGGATTGGTGGGTGGACAGTTGGAATGGCGCACTACGCAGTTACTCTTATTTTTCTATTTTTGCAGAGTGGTGTCAAGAAAGTGAAAGGTTAAAAAAATCTAAAGACAGCATCAGATATCAACCTAGCCCTAATTCAGTATATATTTTCTGAACAATGAATGAAACCAAAGAGGATCGGCATTGACAGGTTAGAAATGACCTCTCAAATGAAATTTCAGGAGAGGCGGCAGCATACTTATCAGCCATGAGCCAGTCCTAATCACCTTCACATAAGCAACTGCAGCGGATGCAAAATATCTCAATCTTCCTTCCATAGGAGATGGATTTAATGCATCGCAAGGCATCACTCGCCAGTGGTTGTGAAATAACGAAACCCAACGAGGGGACTTCAAATGAAGATGTTAGGGGCTGTTTGTTCACTGACAGCAGCTTTTAGCTTAATCAGATAGCATAAGCACCATAAAAATGGATTGCAAATAACCTTGCTGGTAATAAATTATTGATGTTGTCTGGACTTGACATGTAAACAGCACAATAACTCATATGCTCAGCAAAGTGCTGACAGGACTCCACATCTCACGGCTATGTGTCAATCTGAGACCGACTTTGTACATTCAAACCTGATATTATTGCTTATTCCAAATCCCGGTTACAGTGAAGCTGTGACATTGTTTAAAATGTGAATAAAAATAGAATGCAATGATTTACAAATCGTTTCAGCTTATATTCAATTAAATACACTGCAGAGAGACAATATAAGACAATGCAGTGGAACCTGAATCCATCCATTCATTTTCCGATCACAAGGGTCGCGGGGGGTGCTGGAGCCTATTCCAGATGTCTCCGGGCAGTAGGCGGGGCACACCCTGAACCGGTTGACAGCCAATTGCAGGGCACACAGAGACAACCATCTCTGTGTGCTCATTTGGTCTCCACCTGTTCTCGTCATCCGGGTCCCTGGTGTTTAACCAATCAGCTCCCTCAACACTTTGTGTCTCGTCAGGGTGTTTCTCGTTGTCTCGTCACTTTGCTTGTATTTAGTTCCGTGGGTTCTGTCAGTCTTTGTTAGATCATTTTGAGTGTGTATGTGCTCCTGTCATTGTTTGTTTGTTTGTTGGTCTGTTTGTTTGTTACTTTGGTTCCTTCTGGTTTTCAATACTTTTTTTTTTAATTTAGTTTTCCCCTGCAAGTGTTTCTTGTTTATACATTTTGTTCAACCCACCCCACTCTTCCTGCTTCCCTGCTTTTTTGGGGTCCTCTACAACCACCCAACAAAACCTGACACATCTGCTCATTTGACCTTTGACCTCAGTGAGCTCTAAAATAACTCTTCAGTTATTTAGTATTTTTACTTAAAAATCAACTACACAGTATCTCTTGGATCTAATAAATATGAGTATGGGATTAACTAATGACTTATTTGTCTCAAAGTAAAGGGAAAACATCATTCGGGTCCTTTCTTCCTCATCAATTCCTCATTATCAGCATCACAGAACCATTCATTCTACGGATTCGAAAATGCACAGTAAAGAGAGTTTGACAATCAATTTGTACTGAATTGTTCTCACTTGACATCTAACTTGCTGATTGATGAGAAATATTACAGCCTGTAGGAGAAGCAAAGTGGAAGATGAACGAGTCAAATGCAAGAGCTTTCATCACCCACTCAGAACTTTCTGCGCTCATATTTACTTTGGGCCTTCACGAAGCCATCCTTGTTTATGCCACATGATTTATTATATGGGGCGGCCCGGTAGTCCAGTGGTTAGCACGTCGACTTCACAGTGCGGAGGTACCGGGTTCAATTCCAGCTCCAGCCTCCTTGTGTGGAGTTTGCATGTTCTCCCCGGGCCTGCGTGGGTTTTCTCCGGGCACTCCGGTTTCCTCCCACATTCCAAAAACATGCATGGCAGGCTGATTGAACACTCTGAATTGTCCCTAGGTGTGAGCGTGGATGGTTGTTCGTTTCTGTGTGCCCTGTGATTGGCTGGCAACCGATTCAGGGTGTCCCCCGTCTGCTGCCCGAAGACGGCTGGGATAGGCTCCAGAACCCCCCACGACCCTAGTGAGGATCAAGCGGTTCGGAAAATGGATGGATGGATGGATTTATTATATGAATGTCTTATTACATTACATTTTACACACACATACACAAAACATGCTCACATACCCTGATGACCCTGATATTAAAAAAGACATGGAAAGGCACAGAGAAACCATATGAAGAAAAGAGCACCCAAGTCGAGCTAATCCACACTGAGTGACAGCCGCCACATCTCCTAGCGTGGAGGCCCCCCATAGAGAAAACACTGGTGCTTGAAGAAAAATAAATAAAAAATAAAAATAAATACATAAAAAGGTGTGAATTAAAATAATTTAAAGAAATGCATCATTCTCCCCATCCTCTGGCAGTGTATAGGGATGTCCGACTGACAGTTGGCGAGTTGGGTGGACGGGTGTGTGTGTCACGTCGGGCAGGTGGAGAGGCAGGGACCCAGCTGACCACAGTAGAAGCAAGCCCTTATTTGGAATCGCCGCCGTTTCTTCTCAGGGTCCAAGCGTTCTCCCCTCGCGTTATCAGCTGATATTTTACTGATTACTTTTTCACACACATATATATATATATACACATACACATATACATATACATATATTTTAGAGAAGTGAAAATGCATGGTTGGTTTATAAAAAAGTACAGTGTGTGAACCTTTTCAATTTTGGGCTATTCTATTTGTTAAAATTGATGGAATGCATAATGTTGCCGATAGAGTAAAATGAGTTAACCATCTCAGTTAGGATTGGGGAGGGCGTGAGGGGTGTTTACTTGATGGTTAGTCCCTGAGGCCACTGAGTCGGTAAAGGCGGACCCTGCCAGCAAGATTTAAGTCTCAAGAGGGATTTTAACAGTTTACACTCTTCAACTTCTTTATGATTATATATAATGTTATTGTTGTATTTTGTGCCACATTTCTCCCAAATAGTTTAGTTGCATCTATCTTTAATTTAACAAGATGTTTCTATGCTGCTGTCAACATGTGTTCCATCATCAAAGGAGATTGCCTGTCCTCTTGAAGCCATACACGCTCAAGCCCCTAGCCGTGTTTCACCGAGTTTCACAGATGATCTTAAAATCTGGTTTCCTGAGCATATCATGTTGGTTACACTCCTAACTCCTATATAAATAAAAACTGAAACTGAGTCTTTGAGCAATAGGTGACCTAAACTGGTTACCAGTTAATTGCAGGGCAACAACCATTCCTGCTCTCAATCGGTTTATATTTACAATGATCCCTCGCTATTTCGCGGTTCGTTTATCGCGGCTTCAGTCCATCGCGGATTTTTTCAAACATATTCATTAAAAAATAAATTTAAAAAAATCCATATACCGTACATGGAGTACAGTACTGTATATATTGTATATATGTGACTTGCTGTTGTTTTGCAGCTTCTCGCGGACTGTTTACGGACTTTTTGCGGACTTAAAAAAAATAATTCAATGTTAACTGGTCACTCCTTCGCGGATTTTCATTTATCGCGGGTGGTTTTGGTCCCATTAACCGCGATAAACATGGGATTACTGTAACTCAATGTATATGGCATTATAAAAATTATTTTCTTTCCACAGGTTGTGTTTTGTTTGTAATTTGTTTGCTGATTGACATGCTGATTTATTGTCAGACTTTTTTTTCAAAAAATGTTCTCTATTCGAGTTAGAAAAATAATACAGCTCTTACTCGTGGAGGTCTTGCTGTTCACCATGAATGAACTATGATTGCAGTGAAGCCACTGTTGTATATCCCGAGCCATGAACCTTGAGATGAGTTCAGATGAACATTGAAATACCGCAAAACATTTTCAGCGCACTCCTTCCTCATTATATATTTAGAGTGCCAGGACTTTCATTACAACATGGCCAGGGGCACACAGCAAGGCACCAACCAGCTTTCTTATTTTATGTCCTTCAAGCAAATGCACAGTAGGCTTAGCTTTTTTTTTTCTCCTGCTGCCTTCCATTTTATCACCAAGAATAAATAATTGATCAATGCATCGGCTCGTTATCTCAACAGAATCATTACAGTGATGAATTACAGACCACGTGACTACACGTGGACACTGGTGGAGAGGTTTGACCTTGTAAGACAAGACAGTGTTAATGTCAATTCTGAAAGGTAACATGGAAAAACAAACAAATGAAGTATGTATAGTGTTTAAAATATAGGTGCAAAACTTTCATGTGGAGCAGTTTTCCAGCAATTAAGCTGATTTTGGGGGTGGGGCTAATTGACTGCCTGGCAGCTAGGCTTGCAGGCAGAGGCAGGATCAGTCACAGCCCGAAAATCGCTCACTGTTTAGGGGAGGGGTCGATGGGGTGGGGCTCAGTATGACATGGCCGAAGGAGTAGACCCTGGTGGTCCGGTCTTTTTTCATAGAGCAAAATGGAACATCACCTCTCAAGACGGGAAGGAGCTTGAACTGGTGTTCAGAAGGTAGCCGAGCTGAATTGGTGTGGTTGGCTCAGTTCAAGGATCAGTTTGAGCTCCAGACCCAGCCCCTTTTGAGTCGGGTTGGACTTTCTTCCACTCTAGAGTTTTATCTGGTGCAATTCAGCCCCTTTTAACCCTATGTTGCATGGCTTCTGCAGGAGTTATTCAATTGTGGTTTGTTTTTAAATTTAGGGTAGATTATGGCCAAATAGAATAATAAATTCACAATTTTGGGAAAAAAATACATAATGGGGGGTACTTGTGTGCATAATGGTCACTACAATTACCTTGCCAAAAAGCATGGCAGTACTGATAGGTAACACATAGAAACTGTTATTTATTGTGTTCTATATGTTCTATATACTCTTCTGCACAAGTACAATAGGGTATTTGGACCTTTTCATCTCACGGATAGAAATTATTCAACATTTTGTGGACCCTCTTTCACCTTTTCCTCCCGCTGTTGCGCACGCTAGTGACATCTCGCGGTGGATTTAAAAACTAAAACTGGTAACTTGAATAACCAATATGAGTTAAAGTTGTGGTTACTGTAAGTAACCCGTATGCAACATAGGGTTAAGAAGGGGAATCGGAATGTGTGTTGTAACTACAGGGAGCTTACACTCCTCCTCCTGCTCCTCGGTATGGTCTATGAAGCGGTTGTGGAGATGAAGGTCCATCAGGAAATCACAGACTCAGTAGGAGGAGTGTGGTTTTTGTCCCACAGTCAGCTGGACTCTTCATATATATATATATATATATATATATATATATATATATATATATATATATATATATATATATATATATATATATATATATATATATATATATTCTCATATATATATATTCTCTGGTCGGTCGATGCTGAGTCCTCCACAGCAAAGCCTCCAGGGAAGATGGCCTCCTCAGTTTTTGTCCTGCTCGGTCAATGCAGAATAGAACAGCCTCACTGCATTCAATACCACTTTAGTGTGACACACACGCACGCACACACACACACACACACGCACGCACACACGCACGCACGCACGCACGCACGCACGCACGCACGCACGCACGCACACACACACACACACATTATATAAAAAAAAAAAATCCTCGTCTCACCCCTCGGGTGGTGTCCGTCCCCCATTCAGCTCGAGTCCTCTACCAGAGGCCAGGAAGCTTGAGGGTTCTGCGCAGTATCCTTGCTGTTCCCAGCACTGCACATTTCTGGACCGAGATGTCCGATGTTGTTCCCGGGATCTGTTGCAACCACTCATCTAGTTTGGAGGTCACTGCCCCGAGTGCTCCAACCACCACAGGCACTACTGTCACCTTTACCTTCCAGGCTCTCTCCAGCTCCTCTCTGAGCCCTTGGTATTTCTCGAGTTTCTCGTGTTCCTTCTTTCTGATGTTTCCATCACTTGGAACCGCGACATCCACTACAACGGCTTTCCTCTGCCCTTTATCTATGATCACGATATCCGGTTGGTTCGCCATTACCATCTTGTCAGTCTGGATCTGGAAGTCCCACAGGATCTTCGCTTGGTCATTCTCCACCACCTTCGGAGGTGTTTCCCATTTTGAACTTGGGGTTTCCAGTCCATACTCGGCACAGATGTTTCGGTAGACTATGCCAGCCACCTGGTTATGGCGTTCCATGTAGGCTTTCCCTGCCAGCATCTTACACCCTGCAGTTATGTGTTGGATCGTCTCAGGTGCCTCTTTGCACAACCTACACCTTGGGTCCTGTCTGGTGTGGTATATCTGGGCCTCAATGGCTCTGGTGCTCAGGGCCTGCTCCTGAGCAGCCAGGATGAGTGCCTCTGTGCTGTCCTTCAGGCCAGCCCTCTCTAGCCACTGATAGGACTTCTTGAGATCAGCCACTTCAGTTATGGTCCGGTGGTACATCCCGTGTAGGGGCTTGTCCTCCCATGATGGTCCCTCTTCCAGCATCTCATCCTCTGTTCCCCATTGTTTGAGACATTCTCTGAGTATGTCATCTGTTGGAGCCTTCTCCTTGATGTATTCACAGAGCTTGGATGTTTCATCCTGGACAGTGGTTCTCACACTCACTAGTCCCCGGCCTCCTTCCTTTCAGCTTGCGTACAGTCTCAGGGTGCTGGATTTGGGATGGAACCCTCCATGCATGGTTAGGAGCTTCCGGGTCTTAACATCCGTGGTCTGAACTCACTTGTATTCTCTGGCTTTCGACTCAGCATGACTTAGATTTGTTCTTGGTTTTACTGTTTGGTGCTTTCTACCGTCTTTATTACCGATTTATTTTACTGTTTATTGTATATGTTAAATTGCTCCATGTACAGCACTTTGTATGCGGCGATGGCTGTTTGAAAGTGCTCTATAAATACAGTTGACTTGACTTGACTTGACTTGACTTGAATCTCTTCCTTTGGCCACCTGATTATTCCTGCAGGGTATCTGATCACTGGCAGGGCATAGCTGTTTATTGCCCAGGTCTTATTCTTGCCATTGAGCTGGCTTCTTAGGACTTGCCTCACCCGCTGGAGGTATTTGGCCGTAGCCGCTTTCCTTGTTGCCAGTTCGAGGTTGCCATTGGCTTGTGGTATACCGAGGTACTTATAGCTGTCCTCAATGTCTGCTATTGTTCCTTCAGGGAGTGAGACCCCTTCAGTGCGGACTACCTTGCCTCTCTTAGTCACCATCCGACTACATTTCTCAAGCCCGAATGACATCCCGATGTCGCTGCTGTAGATCCTGGTTGTGTGGATCAGGGAGTCTATGTCCCTTTCGCTCTTAGCATACAGCTTTATGTCATCCATGTAGAGGAAGTGACTGATCGTAGCTCCATTTTTGAGGCGATATCCGTAGCCTGTCTTGGTGATTACTTGGCTTAGGGGGTTCAGTCCTATGCAGAACAGCAGTGGGGAGAGTGCATCACCTTGGTATATGCCACATTTGATGGACACTTGGGTAAGTGGCTTGCCATTGGCTTCAAGTGTGGTTTTCCACATCCTCATCGAGTTCGCAACGAAGGCTCTTAGGGTCCTGTTCACCTTATACAACTCCAGGCATTCAGTGATCCATGTATGTGGCATCGAGTCGTAGGCTTTCTTGTAATCAATCCAGGCTGTGCACAGGTTGGTATGTCGGGACCTGCAGTCTTGTGCGACTGTTCTGTCAACCAGGAGCTGATGTTTGGCTCCTCTGGTATCTCTACCAATGCCCTTCTGCGCTTCGCTCATGTATTGATCCATGTGTCCACTTATCTTAGCCGCAATGATGCCTGACATGAGCTTCCATGTTGTGGAGAGACAGGTTATTGGCCGATAGTTGGATGGGACTGTACCCTTTGAGGGATCCTTCATGATCAGGATTGTTCGCCCTTCGGTTAGCCATCCTGGGTGAGTAGGTGTGGACCATGTCCGGGCCTGGTGCTGTCCAGTTTTTCATATCTGAGACTCGTTCCTGTATGTCTGCCACTGTAATGGTAACTGGGTTCTGCTCAGGGAGGTTGCTGTGCTCCTCTCTCAGGGTCACCAGCCATTTTGCACTGCTGTTATGTGCAACCTCCCTCTCCCATATGCCTTTCCAGTACCTTTCAGTTTCCAGTCTTGGTGGGTCAGCTCTGCTGTTAGGACCCTGCCACTGAGCGTACACTTTTGCAGGTTGTGTTGCGAACAGCCTGTTTATTCACCTGGCCTCATTCTCTTTCGTGTACCTCTTTAGGCGACTGGACAAGGCTTGGAGCCTTTGTTTGGCAGTTTCGAGTGCTTCAGGTATAGTCATCTGGATGTACCTCTCAGGTATCGGCCTTTTCATCACACCTCTCTGGGCCTCCGTCAATTGACTCACATCTTTCCGAGCCGCCTTGATCTTAGCCTCCAACCGTCTTTTCCATGGTGGGTAACGTGTCTCATGGTTGCTCCGATAGCCAAGGATTTCTAGGATCACTGACACTGAAGCGTATATTAGCTCATTGGTTTCCGTGATCGTTATGGTAGGGAACGCCCTCAGTGCTGCATTCACACTTTCCATGAGACTTTCAGGTGGTACTTCACATAGCCGTTGTAATCGGTTTCTAGGTTGCCCAGCTTTCATCCTCGCCATGATCTTAGCTTTCAGGTCAGTTGCTGCCTCGCTCAGCATTTCATTCATTGGGGTTGGCCTCCCAATCTCATCATCTGCATTCATTGGGGCTTGCCTCCCAATCTCTGGTATGACATTCTCCTCTGATCTGGCAGCCTGGGGCCCTTCACCATGGAACTTGCGTTGTACCTCATCAATCTCAAGTTGTGACAGCAATTGCCGTTTGTGGATGTTGGAACACTGAGCTACTAGTTGTTTCGTGGTCAACCGTGACTGTGGGTTTCGAAGTAACCATTCAACCTGCATTCTCTGCATGTAACCCCTCTGACTAGGGTTGCTTGAGTAGTAGCATTCCAACAGAGCCATGTTATCGCATCTCGCCCATCTCCGCTCGAGAAAAACCTCGAGAAATACCAAGGGCTCAGAGAGGAGCTGGAGAGAGCCTGGAAGGTAAAGGTGACAGTCGTGCCTGTGGTGGTCGGAGCACTCGGGGCAGTGACCTCCAAACTAGATGAGTGGTTGCAAGAGATCCCGGGAACAACATTGGGCATCTCAGTCCAGAAATGTGCAGTGCTGGGAACAGCAATGATACTGCGCAGAACCCTCAAGCTTCCTAGCCTCTGGTAGAGGACCCGAGCTGAATGGGGGACGGACACCACCCGAGGGGTGAGATGAGGATTTAAAAAAAAAAAAAAAAAAAAAAAAAAAAAAATATATATATATATATATATATATATATATATATATATATATATATATATATATATATATATATATATATATATATATATATATATATATATATATATATATATATATATATATATATATATATATATATATAGGCTGCCCAGTAGTCGAGTGGTTAGCACGTCAACATCACAGTGCAGAGGTGCCAGGTTCAATTCCAGTTCTGTGTGGAGTTTGCATGTTCTCCCACTGCTTGCGTGGGTTTTCTCCGGGTCCTCCATTTTCCTCCCACATTCCAAAAACAAGCACGACAGGCTGATTGAACACTTTAAATTGTCCCTAGGTTTGAGTGTGAGCGAGAATGATTGTTCGTTTCTGTGTGCCATGCAGTTGGCTGGCAAACGGTTCAGGGTGTCCCCTGCCGCCTGCCCAGATACAGCTAGGATAGGCTCCAGTGAAATAGAATGTGCTCGTAGGAAATATTAACATAGTAACAATTATCTTGCAATATGATGAAGTTCCCCCTCGAAATGGATTTGCTATGTTCCAACGCAGAACCAACAACATATTAGTGTTCATTTCTGGGAGTGAAATTGTGACCCAAAATATTAATCTGAAGGAAATTCAATCTATGTCTATTTATACATGGTCGAACATTTTGAAGCTCCAACAAAAATGAAGATGGGATTAGCGAAAACATAGCCAAGACTGGACAGACCATGTATCGGCTTCTGTATCCAAAGGTGAAATTTAACTTTAACAACGAGCTCACATGAGCACTTCAGATTCGTGTTCGCTAGCCTTAATGTGCTGGAACAATTAACCCTTTCCTGTGACTTGATAACATGATAAGCTGTCCACTGTAGTAACACCTGTCCCTGAAAGGGTTAAACATAGCTTGTTTACTATTGGTATATTATTTGGTCAGTAACAAATCTGACGAGCCAACTGAAACTATAGTGTGTTCAGGTGCAGTGTTGTTCTTACATGCTGACTGGTATAGTGAATTAGAATATTTTAAGTTGATAAAATATGGTTTAATTACTTTTTTTTTTTTTTTTTTTTGCTCTGTTGCCAGAGAGACCAAAAGAGCCAGGCAAGACACAACAAAAATCTGCAGGATCTGTACAAAAACCGAGAACAAGCCCAATAAAGATGATGTATATCAGTTGCTGGATGTGGAATTCCAAGCAGGATGAGCTTTAATTGACTCACATGTGATGAAGGAGCAGGACGGTTCTTGCAGGCTTATCCCCGTTTTAAAGAGCCAGGCCATGTAAGTATATCCAGTATATTATTTCCGTAATTAACTCATGTATTTCTACCTCGCACTATGCACACACGATGTTTTACACAATTCTTTTTTTTTTTTTTTACATCTCTTGCATCATTGATTAACTCCAGCAAATCCTTGATCAGGGAAACTCCTTCACAATAGAGCTGATTTTTTATGCATTTAATTTTTTTCCACGAGGCACAGTTTTATGGAGTCAAGAAAATTATAGGATTAGTTTAAATGTTCCCACCCGTACATAAAGAGGTAAAACAATTGTTTGATTTGTATTTGTTGTATTAATGCCCTTGCTATTTTGAAAGCACAACCTCAGATGTTGCCTTGACATGGAGCTCTACCAAAGAGTCAACCGAGTGATGCCTTGATTCATATTTTGGAGGTAAGATTTATTTAGTTTATTATTTCGCTTCATGTTCGTGTTTTTCCAGTTGTTCATGATTTTTACAATCACGCAGGTTATTGATGCATTGAAGATGTCTTTAGTTTTATTTATTGTGTGTCTTTTAATCTGCAGAGGACCCAACACTTATCTTCAATCAAGACTCCTGGATAGCCCTGTCGTGATAATTTGTGAGACAAACTGTTTCCTAGCCGTTGGAACGGCCCCTCAACTGACTTTCCCTCAGCGACCTCAACGAAAGTGTGATGTATCTCCTTGGCTACTATTACACCTTTCACCTCACACACCAGAATGCATTGCTACCCTGCTTTCTGTGCTGCAGACCGGGGTTCTGTTTGATGCTATCCATGAGAAGGATGTGACTACTTCACACAGTAAGGCTATGGCTGAAGGGATTCAGTTCAGTCATTAACACGTTGCTCAAACATCGGATTCAGTTGCGTAATTAACAGCTATGTTTAAGATGTGTTGAACATGTTTAACAAAGCATTTACTTCCATTTAATTTTTCTGGAATTAAACTTTGAGTTTACGCATTTTTTCCCTTGTAATAATCAAGTGCTGTATCAGTTTTGTTGTTTAATTTACCAAGCTAATTTTTTCCCTATTCGAAGTCATCAAGTCTAAGTCAACTAAATACTAGGGAATATTTATTTATTTGAAGAAAATAGTTCTTAACATTGAGCTTGAAAAATTACTATTACTTGTTTAACGTTTTATAATACTAATCAGAAGACCGCCGTGGAGCCCAGTATCAGTTTCTTTTTTTTTTTATGTCTTGTTCTGTTGGCAGATAGTTTTGCTTATTAATTTTTATAAGTTTTCTATTTCTTATGTCAATGTATTCTCTTTATAACCGTTGAGTTTGTCTAATTCCCTTTGTCCTAGATGAGACAACGATGAGAAATCTACAATGGCTCCAAGCGCAGCACTCATGACTTGGCCTGAATGCCCAGGAAGCCACACCACCATGATTCTGCTCCGAAAAACTCGATTCAAATAACGACAGCCATGTCTCCATGTCTTGAGAGATGACTCAAATGAGCCTGTTAGCCTTTGAACAAGTCGGAGAGGGAAACAGGACATGTCAACCAGGGAAAGATCAACAAGGGAGAAAAAGCAAGGAACATTTGTTCTGCCTCGGGGAGTTGTACTAGCTAGTTTTATCGTCTCTCTGCTGCAGTGATTTGACAGTCAAAGCTTATCGCCCCCAAAACTTTTACTTTTAATGAATGAAAGGCAACTTCACATAGTTTGATGTGAAATGTGTCGAATGGTTTGGAACTTTTCGGTCGTCAGTTACACTCCCCCTTCAACACTCATGGAAATAGAGTTGGAAACCACAGTGTTGCCTCACAATCACGTACTGTTTACAAAAGAAACACAGCAGATAAGGTGTCAATAAAACAAAGTTAAACCACTACACAGTTTTCTGTTTCCATCTGTTTGGGGATATCCTGCCACGACCAGTGTGATAAAAACAACCCACTGAGTAAAAACAATTTGTGTTTCACATTCACAGCAACTGCTGAGTCTGGTGTAAAGCTTGTTTCTTGGCAAATGTCTCAGAAATAAGGCTGCTCTGCTGGCTCCTCTCCCAGCCACAATCTGTTTGAATGCTTTAAGATCACTTGAGGTGTTGTCACTGCTCAGCGAGCAGATTTTAGAAAAATCAAACATGAAATTCCTGTACTTATTCCACCACAGCATAAAAATACATTGCAAAATGAAACTTGCTGGTGCCACACTTTTCAACCATTCTTCTTTCGCTGTAAATCAGTGAACATTTCTTCACACTGTCAATCTCTATTGAATTAGGTAATGATTTGTTTTTCTTTTTTAAGACAATAAGACTTTTGCCAAATTCAAAAACTGTAGAACATTATAACATTACTGCTAATACTAATAATAATTATTAATATTTCATGATTTTTTTTATATTAAGTTTCATTCAGTTATGCACAGTCATTGCTTAGTGAGCATTGAAGTTCCCCAGCACAAAAAATGGAGTTCCATGCAGGAGTGCTCTCCGGCACTCCCTCCAAGGAGCCCAAAAAGGGTGGGTACTCTGAACCAGTGGCCGATGCTGCTCTGTCAAGGAGGGGAAGCTTAATTTCGGCCTACATCATAAAACGCGTCGGTTTATCTATACGTGAATTCTACTCTTTGTTCCTTTTCAATATGCCCTTGCTATTTTGAAAGCACGACCTCAGATGTTGCTTGACATGGAGCTCTACCAAAGAGTCAACCGAGTGATGCCTTGATTCATATTTTGGAGGTAAGATTTATTTAGTTTATTATTTCGCTTCATGTTCGTGTTTTTCCAGTTGTTCATGATTTTTACAATCACGCAGGTTATTGATGCATCGAATATGTCTTTAGTTTTATTTATTGTGTGTCTTTTAATCTGCAGAGGACCCAACACTTATCTTCAATCAAGACTCCTGGATAGCCCTGTCATGATAATTTGTGAGACAAACTGTTTCCTAGCCGTTGGAACGGCCCCTCAACTGACTTTCCCTCAGCGACCTCAATGAAAGTGTGATGTATCTCCTTGGCTACTATTACACCTTTCACCTCACATACCAGAATGCATTCCTACCCTGCTTTCTGTGCTGCAGACCGGGGTTCTGTTTGATGCTATCCATGGAAGGATGTGACTACTTCACACAGTAAGGCTATGGCTGAAGGGATTCAGTTCAGTCACTAACACGTTGCTCAAACATCGGATTCAGTTGCGTAATTAACAGCTATGTTTAAGATGTGTTGAACATGTTTAACAAAACATTTATTTCTATTTAATTTTTCTGGAATTAAACTTTGAGTTTAAGCATTTTTTTCCCTTGTAATAATCAAGTGCTGTATCAGTTTTGTTGTTTAATTTACCAAGCTAATTTTTCCTATTCCCAGTCATCAAGTCTAAGTCAACTAAATACTAGGGAATATTTCTTTATTTGAAGAAAATAGTTCTTAACATTGAGCTTGAAAAATTACTATTACTTGTTTAACGTTTTATAATACTAATCAGAAGACCGCCGTGGAGCCCAGTACCAGTTTCTTTTCTTTTTTTTTATGTCTTGTTCTGTTGGCAGATAGTTTTGCTTATTAATTTTTATAAGTTTTCTATTTCTTATGTCAATGTATTCTCTTTATAACCGTTGAGTTTGTCTAATTCCCTTTGTCCTAGATGAGACAACGATGAGAAATCTACAATGGCTCCAAGCGCAGCACTCATGACTTGGCCTGAATGCCCAGGAAGCCACACCACCATGATTCTGCTCCGAAAAACTCGATTCAAATAACGACAGCCATGTCTCCATGTCTTGAGAGATGACTCAAATGAGCCTGTTAGCCTTTGAACAAGTCGGAGAGGGAAACAGGACATGTCAACCAGGGAAAGATCAACAAGGGAGAAAAAGCAAGGAACATTTGTTCTGCCTCGGGGAGTTGTACAAGCTAGTTTTATCGTCTCTCTGCTGCAGTGATTTGACAGTCAAAGCTTATCGCCCCCAAAACTTTTACTTTTAATGAATGAAAGGCAACTTCACATAGTTTGATGTGAAATGTGTCGAATGGTTTGGAACTTTTGGGTCGTCAGTTACACTCCCCCTTCAACACTCATGGAAATAGAGTTGGAAACCACAGTGTTGCCTCACAATCACGTACTGTTTACAAAAGAAACACAGCAGATAAGGTGTCAATAAAACAAAGTTAAACCACTACACAGTTTTCTGTTTCCATCTGTTTGGGGATATCGTGCCACGACCAGTGTGATAAAAACAACCCACTGAGTAAAAACAATTTGTATTTCACATTCACAGCAACCGCTGAGTCTGGTGTAAAGCTTGTTTCTTGGCAAATGTCTCAGAAATAAGGCTGCTCTGCTGGCTCCTCTCCCAGCCACAATCTGTTTGAATGCTTTAAGATCACTTGAGGTGTTGTCACTGCTCAGCGAGCAGATTTTAGAAAAATCAAACATGAAATTCCTGTACTTATTCCACCACAGCATAAAAATACATTGCAAAATGAAACTTGCTGGTGCCACACTTTTCAACCATTCTTCTTTCGCTGTCAATCAGTGAACATTTCTTCACACTGTCAATCTCTATTGAATTAGGTAATGATTTGTTTTTCTTTTTTAAGACAATAAGACTTTTGCCAAATTAAAAAACTGTAGAACATTATAACATTACTGTTAATACTACTAATAATTATTAATATTTCCTGATTTTTTTTTATTAAGTTTCATTCAGTTATGCACAGTCATTGGTTAGTGAGCATTGAAGTTCCCCAGCACAAAAAATGGAGTTCCATGCAGGAGTGCTCTCCGGCACTCCCTCCAAGGAGCCCAAAAAGGGTGGGTACTCTGAACCAGTGGCCGATGCTGCTCTGTCAAGGAGGGGAAGCTTAATTTCGGCCTACATCATAAAACGCGTCGGTTTATCTATACGTGAATTCTACTCTTTGTTCCTTTTCAAGAAAATTATCTGCGACTCTGTCATACCAACAAGGCGTCCTTTCCAGGGACTTAACTAGTGTCCTCTCTATGGCCAGCAGAGCTAGGCTGCTCAAACGGCCTTGGCCCATGGTGTTGCAGGTGTAAGACTTGAGCCGCTTTAAACAGGAGAAGTTCCTCTCGACACCTGCAGATGTAGCTCCAATCGTTACCACAAATGACAGCAGTTTGTAGACCTGAGGCATTGCACTGATTGGTGATTGGCTCATTTTGCTGTCAATCAAAGAGACATTCAGTCTCAGACAGATCACTCGATCATCATGCAGAAAAGCTGAGCGTCCGGGCCAGCCGATAAACGCCCACTGTCCATAGACTCTCAGAGACGCTGAGCGTCCGATAGGTGGGACAAAACCAGCATTTATCCAATAACTCGTCTCGTTTCAATATATTTGGACAACGGGCTCTGAACTCTCTGGACGCCCAGAGTCCGCGCGGTAGACACTCAGCGTCCGCGCAGTTTATAAAGCACAGTGTAGCTGCGGGAATGAATGAGAAGAGATTTGCGTCGTAACCAGTGATGAGAAGCTGATTCGGAACAAAAGTTGAGCACGTTGTGGCGCATATTTAGTCAATGACATGTACACAATTGTATGTACACACATATATTTGATCACTCTAAACTGATGTTTGGTTGGGCAGGCATAAACAGCAGTCATGACCTGTCCCGCTACCCAAAGGTGGAGGGAGGCTACCCTATGTCTATGTCGACCAGGGTGAATTCCGATATATAAGCGCCAAGCCGAAGGGCAATTAGTACGCCCACACCTCCGCGGTGCCTCTCACCACGGACCAGAGTCGAAGAGATTCCAACCCCTCTTGAAAGGAACAGTATCAGATACCAAGCTGTGTGTGGGTGCGAACTCAACTACATCTAGTCTTAACTTCTCAACCTCGCACAGTAGCTCAGGCTTCAGCCCTGCCATTGTGGTGACATTCCACATCCCTAGAGCCAGCTTCTGTAGCCGTAAATTATATCGCCGAGGTCACTGTTTTTTTGCCACTCCTACAGGTGGTCAACTGGGGTGGGGACCCTTTATTGTCCTTTCAGGTCTCGCCATTTAGCGCTCGCCAACATGTCCCGCCTCCACGTCTGACTTCATTGGGGGTCTCGCCTGACCCGCATCTGGGCAAGGGAAAACAATATCAATTTACGTGATTCATCATAGGGGTCTAGGAACCGTACTTTGTCTGATCCATCATCTAGGACCTGTTTACCTGCCGTGACCCTGCCAAGGGCATGAAGCCCCAGGCAACTTGGCTCCAAAGATCATTGGAAAACATAAACCCCTCTACAACTGGAGGGGATTATTATTATTATTATTATTATTATTATTATTATTATTATTATTATTATTATTATCAGTAGTAGTATTCTTATTATATTCCCTATGGAAGGAAATATTTATTGGAACACAGCGCAAACTCAAAATTCCTACTTGTGACATCCGGACAGGTTGATGTACCCTGATTGTAGATGAAAAAGTAAACAACAATGGGTGAAAAAATAGTTACTAAAATGTACCCAGATTTATTCCTAATGCTGCACCAACAGTAGATGAATGATTAGATGGCGTTATAGCGCTTTGAGGACCCATTGACCATACTGCTTGCTTCATATCTCAACATATTAACATGCCCATATTTTCAGCAAAAATCTCTTTGTTAGCTTTTACATTTGAATGTGCAGCCGATCCACCTTTTTTTGTGCTATTTTTTTCCCATGTCATTAAAGATAAATTGTTATAAAATAGTTCCCTCCCTGCCTCTGCAAGATGACTATAAAAAATAAACCGCACATCGATAATTCTCCCGATCACTGAATTGTCTTGAAACACACTACTCATCACAATGAACATTCATGCAGGAGGCCATGGACACAAACAGAGGCTCATGTCCAAACAAATACTGTACAAAGCACAGAACCACATTCTCTGTTTAGAACAAACAGCATTTTGTGGAAAATAAAGGTTGACATGCAACATACCAAGTGCACGATAAGCCGAAGCATTACTTCCTCTCCATGCTGCCACACGCACTCTCAAATACATAGTTTGTGACACTTAACAAGCCAGCAAACCCTTCAGCTCCAGCTACACTTATCTTCTTTCCGCCAAGATATAACCAGCACTTACGTGGAGGCACTCGTCTACTGCTTCAGTATGTGTTGCTGTGTTCTGATTCATATACTGATAAACAGCATTGCATACTGTAATCACATGAAATTACTTGCAGGATCCAAAACATAAGGACACTAACGCCGGGATTGTTTTATTTTGATTTTGAAGTGAAACTGAATCTAGTAAAGGTGTGATTTAGCCTTTGGCCATAAGGTTTGTCTAATTTAGACAAGCATTTTTGTGAATTCATGAAAAAAAAGTATGCTTCTGGCAAAATACACTCTCAAGGTCTTGGGCATTCGCAAAATCAATGGAAATATGATTTTCCCGCTTCCTGAGTAACAATATTGATAAAACAAACTTGTAAACCATAGTTAAGGGCCAGGGTGAAGACATACCCAAACTCTGTCCTATTGTAGATGTGAAAAACATTGTGTGTGAGTGTATGTGTGTGTGTGTGTGTGTGTGTGTGTGTGAGAGAGAGAGAGAGAGAGAGAGAGAGAGAGAGAGAGAGAGAGAGAGAGAGAGAGAGAGATTTGACATTATTTTATGTGTTCCAACTTCTACCAAAAGAAAATGCACAATGATGGTATTAACTATGCTGATTTCATTTAACCGGTAGTTACCTTATTGTCTGTAGGTTAATGTCAACCATACCGCCACAAAAAATAACCACACGAACTTGTCTGCTTGCTCCACTCTATGCCCTCTTCTTTACATGCAAGGTCCCTCATTTTATGCTTGCCCTCCCCCTAAATTCTTGGATCGAATCACCAGTCTGGACTCAGTCTTAACAAATTCACGGTCGGAAATTCAAGACTGCTAACAGGGTTGCCACACTATATATTTTTTGTATGCACTGTACACCTAAGACATTCAAGTCGACATAAGGAATGTGTTTTTGTTTGTTTTTTGTTTTAAATCAAAGCTGTCGGCATAACTAAGATGTCTTATATATTGTGTGGGCTGTATGCTCCTGTGTGGAAAGAAACAAAGTGCTATGTACGGCACTGCATATATAGACATCCTCGGGTCAGAACAGCATTGTCATTCCCACGGGAGAAATAGAAGTTAGTGAGCATAAATTTCGCTTGATATATCATTTCACGATACATTTATATTCTGAAATGGATGTACAGTGATCACTCGCTACTTCACGATTCACTTATTGCGTATTCAGTGCGTCTCGGATTTTTCAAAAATATTCATCCCAAAAAAATAAAACAACGAAAATGGCGCAAAAGGTCCGCAAGAGGCAGTGAAAGTCAGCAAAACAACAGCGAGTCACATCGAGCAATATATACAGTACTACATGTATGTTTCATGTTTGTTTACTGTATTTTGTTATTCCTACACTAACCTAACCTAGATCTTTCCATGTGTATATATATTAGTATATAGCATTAAGTCATGTTAATTACGACAAACGTTTACTTTTACATGCATGTATACCATTAAATTTGGCCTTATAAATATTATATAGACTCATACACATACTGTATACATATAACTGTACATCCGTCGGGGTAGGGGGTAATTTGCGGATTTTCCTCTTTCGTGGGGGGTTCTGGTCCCCATTAACCGCAATAAGTGTATCTGAAATTGAGTTGTTTTTATTATACTGCAGTAAGAGGACGATCAGCTATTGCCACAATGGGTTTTTTTGCTGGTGATTTGTTGGTGTGTGTTGAATTCGAAGACTGTTTTAGCAACATTGTGGACTGTATATGGAACAGCTCAAATATGGATGGATCTTTATTGTCATTACACTTTCGTGCAACGAAACATCACTTAACAGGCACGCTCCGCACAAGAAACATGAAAAAAACAATGACGAACATGGGATACAGTGCAAAGGGCCTGTCGGTACTCGCTGTAAAGCGCCCCGAGATCTTAGTTAGAAAGGAAACCACAAGGGGAGGGGAGGGGTAAAAAATATGTAAACAAGTTTCACTTCACTTGTTACTAGTTTTTTGTATTGCTAACATAAATTGCCCGCATAAAATGTAAAAACAAGTGATATACCCACAGTGCAATATGCTTTGATCAACCTCAACCAATTTTGTGGAAGCACAATGAATTCCAGCTGATGCAAGTAAACCTGTCCACTTCCTAACGAAGTGTCGCAGCTTCACATATCCAAAACGGAAACCACCACGATGCCATCATTTTGGATGCTCTGAAGACAGTAAGACACATTTGAATTGTTGTCAATGAAGCAGAACATCACAGAATAATCCTTTATTTTAGAGCTAGGTGTGAGGTCACTTTTAATGTGGTGCAACAAAAAAAAGTCCCTGAAGGTTTGCTTTTGAAGTCACTTGAGCACTATAACAGAGAGGAAAAAATCCTTTATATGTCAAGAGGGTTGGACTGATTGAATTCCGTTGCCTATCAGTGAATGGATCAACTAAGAAAGAGGAGCGGATTTGTGCTTGTGATAAACTGCAGCCTCTGCTGAGCTAAGGATTTACTTCAGGACACGTTGATGAAATCCAGTCCTCCGGGATGTACTGCAGCAGTCGTAACAGCCTTGCTTAATCCAGATGCAGAAACTGACAAGCTGCTCTAAAATGGCAGGAATAGAATAAGTTAATTTAGAGCTGTTGGTGGGTTGGACAAAGATGAGAAGACAACATAGGCTTGCGTGATGAGATATAATCCAACTTTCATTTATCAATTTTCGATACTGTCTGTTGAGGGTGATTGGAAAGACTATCCCAGCTGACTCAGTGAGCGGAGAGCGAGCGGACACATTGGACTGCTCATCAGCCATTCACGGAACCGACACCTGGAGGGTGAGAGAGGAAACCGCATTGCCCCTCGGTTTCACAAAGTCTCTTACCAGTGGGCAAACGAGCTCACCAGTATTCTCAGTGGGAGTAAACTCCCATCAGAACAACGGGCCATGGTAAACTAGAAGAGGGGCAATAATCTGAATCACTTTAACAATGGTATTTTAATTCATTTTAATGGGGAAAGATTATTTTAGATATGGGTGTTTTGAGTTTGGAGTGTGGTCAATAAATAGTTTACTGTGAACTCATATCTCAAGTCACCTATGTATATTGTAATACTGGTATGGCATTAATTAATGCGCATTGGTGTAATGTTGTTTGCAACAAAATTAACATGTCTGGGAAAAAGAACAAAATAGTTGGTACATACTGCAAGGAATTAGATTTTCATCCTTCAAAATCTCTCATATTTGTCATTTGCTTACATTTAACACCTGTGCATAAATGTTAGTTTGTCAGTTAAATTGCGACATTAACTTCCTATCTAACCAGCCAACCGCTTCAAATCCCAATATTAAGGCTATTTGCATTTGTAATTTTAGAGAAAATATTTCACGAAAGACAAATTGATATTTCCAGGATCATATATAGTCGATGTTTGTGTGCAATTCAGCTCTTCATACAATGAATGATCGGAAGACTATGCAACTATGCATTTTAACAACGTATGCAGTGTCTGTTCATTCAGAGCGTTTATTTATTCATTTATTTATTCATTTTTCGACATGAATGTTTTGTGCAACGTGCTCTATAATGTCACTTTGGAATGTATTGTTAAATTGTTAACATCATTCTTATAATTTAGCAGTCTCCATTTTTAGCACATTTTCTAGTAATGCTAACCATTTGAAAATGGGATAAAGATTAAGTCAGTTCTGAAAGTTTGGGCGGCATCTCTTGCATCTTTTCACATCCGCATTTGGGTTTAGAGCCATCAAATGGATGCGGGCATACAGCCATCAGGAAAATTGAATAAGAATTTCTACGCATTTATTAGTGAATGAGGCCCATTGTGAGGAGACATAGCTGCTACACAGAACCTTTGGTGGCAAGCACATTCCTCTGACGCTGCATCTGTTAATAATCTCCAACACATCCGCTATTAGGAATTGTTTACACATATTTTGTTTAATATGTTATTTTAGCATGACAAATAGGATGTCATAAAGTAAAGTCTTCCATTTACGTAGATTATTAAAGACACGTGTGGAACCAAGCACATCAGTGTCTATTGCAACCTCTAACTCAAGCCTTTATTGGGACCATTTATTCCCCCATTGCCTTTGCTGATGGTATTGAGCAGTAACTGTCCTGGATTTATAATGGCTGCCCTGCACTCTGTGTCTGTCCTTCGCTTATGTTCTCACAAGGAAGAAAAAGAGTAATAGCACACTATTTTTTTTTTTTTATCATGTTTCTATCTGTGTAAGCCTTTCAATTGTTTGGTGACAGCAGCCATAAAGATATGCAGTTTGAACTGAATCATTTGTAATAGTTGGATGATCATAATTTATTACTTTCACATCGAATCATTTTATAGTGACAATATGTCGAAATAATGGACCCATAATTTTAACTAGTACGCTGGTTAAATCATTTCACATATTCGAGCTGTGCGGAACCAACCAAAAACATCATCGGAAAAACTCAAATTTCTTTAAACAGGATGCGGTGAAGTATACACGATGGGCGCTTCAATATGGCTTGTTGTTGATTGTCATTGGTGAAAATGCCACACATTATGTACTGCAAAGTGTCATTATGTTCAATTACCGTTGTGGTAATTGTGCAATACACAAACAAACACAGATGACCAACAATATCCTCGTGACATTTAGAAACATCCCACAGAAAAAGGGTGAAATTGCTTTGAAATTACATTGGCATATAATTTTACTGTGTCCCTTTTAGTCTGGCACATTAATCAGATTTATGATGTCTCAAATGCATTGTCATTCAGAAAGCCACAAATAACTCTCTTAGCCTCTGCCAGATGGTTGCTGTGTTCCAACACTGCTTGTTTATTTATGACCGACAATGCACAAAAAAAAAAAGTCTTGTCACTTCTGGGCATTGTTTAATCATATTCTTTTATGATTTAAATCCTGAAGTCTTAAAAGGACTGCATCTAAATCTGATTTTCTGGTCTTGCTCTATATTTGTATTTGTTAGATTAAAAAATGGCCACAGAATAACAATTCAAAGGAACTAAGATGGAAAAGATACATATAATAACATCTTCAAATTGAATTGCTTTAGATGTCTAGACAATGAATAATGTGCTATTATTGCATTGTAGGTGGTGGTTGAGCATACAGCTGGGCTTTAGTCTCGGTTGCAAGCTATTTTAGTGTCTACCAACTTGATGTTGTCTCAAATAAACAAAGGTTAATTGTTGACAATACTAGAAAAAAATAATAGTTTGTTGCAGATGAGGATGCCAGTCTTTCTTTGATGCAAACATATAAGATGGTTACAACAAAGCAACATATAAACAAATTCAACGTATAAATTGATTTTTTCAATACTCCCTTGAGGGGAAACTCAACCAACACCCTGCTGTATATGTGTGTTGCACACCACACAGTGAAGGAGATCGCACACATGTAAGATTGCAAGGAGAGATGACAGCATCAAAAGGCCGGGTGTCCAAACAGTGCTGCACCTGATGAGCTCAATGCCTTGCTCAAAGGCACCTTGACATAATAAGGAAACAATCTATCCACCAACTAGATGCCATTTTAGTTTTGTATTATTTATTTATTTATTTGCAGTAGAGGAGGGGGGTAATACCCCTGCAGTCCCACAATGAAATCATGAAACAGCAGTTTCAAGATGACTTAAATGTAAAATGTAAACACCGTTGGAAAAAGGGACAGCCTCTCATATGAGGGGGTCTAACCTTTCCGTGAGGAGTTTGATGTTTGTGTGGGTCTTCTTTGGGTGCTCCGGTTTTCTCTAACATTCCAAAAACATGTTAGACGAATTGAAGACTAAATTCAGAGGAGTGAACGAAAGGGATGGTGACCGCTTGCATCCATGATCCAGAATGGTATGCGAAATCGGCTAGAATGACATGCATGTAGTCAATATGTTTAAATGACACCAGAAAAAGCTGCGTAAGAAAGACCTTTGTCCAACTGGAATGAAGAAAAAAACATTATGGACAAAGACCGCCATATTATTCAATTCCACATATCTCTTTTATACACACTCATAATCAAACTCACACCTTGCCGTGTATTTTTACACCACACTGTGAACCTGATCACATGAGAAGAAAAATAAGGACAGATGCCAGCGTCAAATGGACATGCAAAAGGCACTTCACCTGTTGAGCTAGAAAGTTGGATTGGTGCATTACTCAAGAGAACCTCAGAAATCAGAATAGCGCTATTTTACTACAAGTCTAGTGCAAAACCGCTAAGCACATTCGTGGCGTTTTCGTTCTTTTGATAATTTGATAAACTTTGTGGAAGTCGAATAGGGCGTGACAGGGTGTTTGCACTTATGTGCGCCATTGTGAAATGGAAATTGTTTGGGTTTTTTTGTTTGTTTTTTGTTTTAGTTTTTCCGGACAGTCCCGTGGTATCCCTCATTTGCATCAAAATCAGCAGACGTATATCAGTTCAGTCTGTCCCTTGTTGGCGATAGCCAATTGGGTTTGAATGTAATCTCCACATCACACACAGAGGCCCCGCCCCGCACAAGCCGACACGCAGCCAAATAAAGAAAAACAATATTACAATAAAAACAAAAGACGCACACACAAGCACGGCGTGGTGATTGATGTGACGTAGTACCACTAAGTCCGTTCTCAACCCTGCTTGGCTAAGGCCAATGATCCCAATGGAGTGGGCCAGTCTGAAATATTGACGGGAGCTCACTGACAAACTCAACGGACTGACGATACCCACCTCTGAAAATCAGTACCCAAGTACCCCGTGCTCGACATTGCGGAAATAGAAACATATTTGCTTGGGTCCGTGCATGATATTGGCAGGTAAACCGCATGCTCTCACCTTTTCCGATGCTCTCGTTCACCGTGCACGTGACAAGGGTAATTGGAAACCGCCTTGCAATATTGACGGGTGATGGAGGTGCTATTAAAATCTGATTTTCGACAAAAATGATTATAATTTGTTCAATAAATTGATTTCTACAATGATTCAGAGGGATTGTCTACCACACATCCGCGAATAAGTCTGCCTGCACCCTGATCAAGCAGCATGAGACGGCACGCACTTTGATTTAGACCTGCTTTTTGCGAGTCTAAAATCTAGTCTAGCTTTTGTAACCAAATTTGCAAATGTGCCGTTATGCACGGACGAAGCGCATGTACCAAATTCACAAAAACAGTGAACAAAAATGAAAATGTTGGTGCGCCTTGCTACTAACAGTCTACTTCCTGTCACCAAATTGTCAGATGAGTCGGGGCTGATAGAACTCTGTTCGCCGGAACACCCATAGAGGCATAATATGGCCCCAAACAAACTCAACTTGATTTGTGTTGGCACGAAAATGAACTCATGTCTGTTTTTACGCGGAGTGCATGGGCGGCAGTCAATCAGAATAGGACCCCGTGTCCTAACAGATGAGCTATGCAGCACCTCAAAACGTGTCTGTTTAAATGAAGAAGTTGAACTGTATGGCAGTAGATATGGGAACAGTCCGAACCCTGAAAACAACCTTTTTATTGATTAAAAATATGAAACTTTTCCCAAGCTTTAACAACATTGATTCTCTGCCTACATATTACATTTTTGTCTCCTTCAATGTTGTGCCTTGTTATTATTTTAAAAGTCTCACTGCAGTTATATAAGCAAATAAAACAGGAGGGGGGCGGGGGGTGTTAAATCTATGTTCACGTTTGGAAATATTCATATGGATTGAACTAATCAGCAAGAAAGAAACCATTTGAATATTACGTGAGCAGAACAATTGTGCAACCTTAAAATAACACAACCACGCTGTAAGATGAAGCGCCCTTGAATATATTCTGTATAAATTGAAGTTTTTAAATGTTATTTTACCCCCTTGTTTTCATAGCGTACATATAAGTAATTGATTAGTACGCTGGCTACGACAGTTCAACAGCGGGACAATTCACTGATGCATTATTGAGTAATGTTATATTCTCCTCATGTAACATAGAATAAATAATGTGAGGCTCATGGGAAGGTCTAAAGGATGAAGTACTTTCATCAGCACTTATGTGTGAAAACATTTGTCCGTCTTCTACGCTGAAGATTCATGACAACGTTGAGAAAATAAAGTTGCGATAGCATCACTAGTGGCAGCGCGCTTGTTTCTTGAGAACATTGCTGCAGGCATTGAGAATGCCGGAACATCTGCATCGCCTGAAAACTCCTCAAAAGAACTGAACGTTGTCTCAAGGCAACACAGTATCGTAAAGCAGAATCAGAGGCTTTCTTCAGACCCGCAGTGATGCAGAGTATGCGGCCTCGCATCTGAGCTCATATGAATCCCACACAGTTAGACATGGTCTCCTCAAAAGCCCTAATTGGGACATATGGAAATTAATTTTACAAGAATGACCTGCAGAATATTTGCAGCCCTGATAAAATGACAAAAGTCCTCATTACGTTTTAAGAAACACTCTCCTCTTTCCTATCGCAGAGAGGCTTCCCCACAATGAACCCGTTTCCTTTTAATTTCAACTATCTATTATTTAATTGCTATCATTTATTCCCATTGAATAACTATGCAGAACATGCAACACCCCCTCTTCAACATTACGCTTTCGATGGGTCGCCATTATGAATTCCGTCTTATCAGGGAAGAGATGATAAAGATGAAGACGACCAGACGCATTTGAGCGCCGTAAACTACACCCAAACTCGCTGTTCACTCTTTTTCTTTTTTTGTGTGTGTGCATCATCAAAGGACATCTGTAAAAAAAAAAACCCGACACATAGCAAGGTTCTCACTCACCCCCCGCCCTCGGTCTATCATACTTACACAATACCGTTGGCAGATAATGAGTCATTACATTGTAATTTCCGTCAGCCATAATGTCGTTGTCAGGGAGCTCGCGTGGTGTTTGCAGGGACTTGATTCATGATAGCCTCCATATAACAGGAGCCAGTCTCTGCTCTTCTTTCTCCTTTATCTGACAGCATAAAGCAACAGAGTAAAAATCCAACAGAGAAGCATTAAATATAAATCAACCAGAGTGCATTCTGGAGGATTTCGTCTTACTTCTTTCTTTTCTCATTTTCCTTCGTAACATTCATCCTGGCAGAGACTTAACCATAAGAGGTATTATTTATGAAATACACACAGACAACGCATCCTTTCCTGCAGCTGTGCACGACTCGATGTCATCAAATTAACAGGAGCATGAGACAGTGAACTAAAAATGCTTGCTGCCAGTGACTATCACAGTCCCTGGCTGCAAATGTATGAGGCGCCGTCATGCAGATAATCAGCCCTCTGCTGCAGGGAATCAGAGGCCTACATGGTGGCCAGTGTCGATGGGGAGTGTGGGTGGGGTACGAACGAGGATCGGGGGTTTCGGTTCGAGGCCTGGTGTCGTCCCACAGTGCCACTGTGACAAGAGTAACCTGGAGCGACGATCCCACCCGCTCGATATGATCATAATCTAAAAACGGCATCTCAATGGCAGGGTTCAGTGCCACTGGAGCGGGCATGCAGTGAGGACAGGTCATTATTGCTCACCACTTCGGAATGGGCCTCCTTCTGCTTTCTTCATTCAATCGCGGCGGGGCGCAAAGGTCTAGTAATGGCCAAACTATTAATCCACAGTCACCTTGGCTAACGACCTTGCGATTTGCATTTGTTCTTTGTGTCACTCATGCTCATTATAAATTTAAGAGTCGTGTTCTGGATGAGAAGGGGGCAGGTTTATATTATTTGCTTATGATGAAAAAGAAGCGGAGTGTCTTTGCCTTAGTGACACCATCCGCTTGCCATTTTTAAACATGAATTCAAAGACTGCAAAAGTACATCTACTTTTTTTTCCAAATTCCATCAACCCTGCCCTCTACTTTTTTATCATCTCTCCTCCTTTATGCGTTTTAAGAAGCATGAAGTTGGGTGGATTTGTCAGTAATGGTTAATAACTAATTTATTGGTCCTCTCTCTTTTTTTTTTCCAGAAGCCAGCGGTTTCCATCTCATTTCCCACTTTGGATGTTTCGCTCTTAATATTTTACAAAGTCTGGTTGCCAAGTCCAAAGTTGAGTGAATATTTTTTTCATCTTTTCACCAACAAAGCTGTCTCAAAGACATCGAAGCCACTGCTATCAAAATTCATAAGCATTGAATTTAATTCACTACAAACACAAGTTTTGTGTTAATTTATTTATTTTTTTGTGTTTGTATTTTAATGTATGTATTTTATAACAAATGGATATGAGAGGAAAGCACTGTGTCTAGTTACCAGCTTCTTGAATTGCCTCAGAATCGCATCAGAAGAGTTCAGCAGCAACTCCAGGATCAACGTCTTTGGATTGGTACAGTTAATTTGCTGCTTCCTCCAACCCGAGAGAAAAATCATTCACAGGGCTTTTTGATGGGACTCCTGGCTGGCCACTCATATGAACCACAATGACCCATCCATTTCTTGTGGAAGTGGCCATGCAGCCATTCATGAACAGTAACGGACTGCTTGCACCAGCCGCAGGAAGTACTTTCGAATTTGTCGGTGATAGGCAAATCAGTATTCAGTTAGCTTCCTGCTCCTGTCACAAAAAAAAAAAATCAGCGCTTCAACTGCCAGAAGAATGACTATTAGATGATAGTGTGAGGGATACTATGAAGTGTCAGAAAACGACAGGCTGACCATTGCCGTGCGCCACTTTGCAACAAATGCTGATATTTGAATTGTTGATATTTCTGGTAGTTGAAGAGCTTATGTTTTTGTTTTCATCCATCCTACCTCTGTTCGAAAAAAAACATATTTCTGTGCACTTCTAAAGTGTATGTATTCTATTGTAGTTTCATATGAACTCTGCTCTAGTGTGAAGGTGAGAGGTCACCTTGCTCTTTCCTATTTTTTGAAATAATGTTACAAAAAAAAACCTCTGATGCGCCAGGTGTGCCATAACAAAAATATAACTTTTGTTTTCCACTTTTACAAAAGTTATATATATATATATATATATATATATATATAGACATACACACACACAAAGTGTATACATATTTAACATTCTGTAGGTATTGATAACTGGGCAGATATGTATATATGTGTGTGTGTGTGTGTGTGTGTGTGTGTATACAATAGTTAAAGTATGACTGTAGAGTGCACATACAAGTTCTTTAAATAGATATACTGTACATACAAAGACATACTTACCTTCTGGACCCATGGTGCACTTTGACAGCGAAAATTATCCATCCATCTATTTTACGATAGCACCTATACATTTCAGTGTGACGGGAAGCTCAGCCTGTCCCAGTTGAGAGCGAGATTTCACCCTGGACCGGTCGCCAGTCAATCACAGGGCACACAGAGTGTAAAGAGAGACAATCATCCACATACACATTCTCGCCTTCACCCAGTGGAACATGAGCCCATGTGGCCTGCGCAGAAGTCACCTGAATGAAGAATTCCACCGTCAGTGTCCTCACTGATAAATTATAAGCGTAAAATTTAGCTGAAGTTTAATTTTATCGATTTATGTATTTACTTAATATATTATTAAGGCCGCCAGCCACCATGTGTGAAAGCAGACATTTCTTGCTTCATTCACAAGTTCGATGACTTGAGGGCATTGGCTCTGCAGCACCGACTTTCTCTCTGCAAAGTTATGAATGTCAAATGTTTTATCAGAGAATGTCAGAAAAATCCTGAAAAGGACAATTATAGAGCGACATTCGTTTAAGGATATGTTCTAATGTGGGTAAAGCAATCTGCAATAAACTATTGCCCTCTGTTGGGCACTGGTGCAATCTGCATTGGTTCCGCTATGGCAAGAAGAGGTTATCAGCTGAGACAGACGCACAGTGTTCTTTGTCAACCTGAAGGGCAATCTTTTGGCTGTTCGGATCACGGGGAGTGGGGGGGAGGAGTGAGCTTTAAGCATTAACTCTACATATTTGGTGAATTTTCTGTTGAAAGCATCTAATGTTGCAAGGACTCCATACCTTCCGCCTATTTAATGTAGTTTAGGTGGATAATTGGATAACACAGGTTTATCCTCAGCAAGCAATTTGTACGAGCAATCCAATTTCACATCCTCCTGAAGGGAAACCATTATTCTTAACCAGGGCTTGATACTCCCGTCACCCTTGTGCAGAAAGGCGGCGCAAGGTTCTCCTCAAATCCGATCAGCTTTTAACCTTGTTACCAGCCAATCTGTATTATTGTGCTATAATTCCATATTTTGCCCCCTCCTCACCCTGGCACCAGCATCGGAAAAGATAAAGTGTTTGCTGCTGTTTTGTTGACAACAATGTCTCTGTGGTCTGTTTGTCTTCTATCTGTGGACATTGGCACGTTTAATCTCACTGTTCAAACCAACATCTGGGGTCAAAGTTGAACACTTTCATGTTTGGCTTCCTAAAAAAAACCCTGCAATCATAGATCCATGAATACAATCTTTATAGAAATCAGAACATAATCTACGTATGCTACATTCAACTATAGACGGTACTTCAATTTCATTTTATATTTCCTTTTCAAGCTGTGTTCCTTGCCACACATTTGAGGTACATATCAAAGAGAATAGGTGTTCCCCCATACCAAAGAATGACAGCCAAGAACATTTCCTTCTTGGCCCAGAATGCAAGCCAAGAGAAGCATTTTCAAAAGCAAGGGAATTCTTCAACTCATCAATCTCGTTTGTTCAGTCTCTGTGCACAGTGTACATGTAAATGGAAAACTTCTCTTGAGAGTGGTTACATCTTGTGATGTTGGTCTTTACTTTTTAACGATATATTTGCTGTCACGATGTGTGTGGGGTTTTTATTTTTCCTGGGTTGAAAAGATTTCATGTCTTATTTTATTTGGTTCAGGTCTGTCTTGTTAGGGTTTTGTGTCTGTTACGTTGCGAGCGGAGCGGAAGGTAAAGCGCTTCACTCGCAACCAATTTGAAAATAGGGGATTCCCGAAATAGCAGACACCAACAAGAACTCCGTACAGGAAATTATATTTATTAACAAAAACCGCAACGCCGAAAATAGACAACAAAAAACGCTGGTCAAAACGAGTACCAGGAGAAATACGCAAACTCAATAACACAAAACGCTCGCACAACGGCAAGGAACGAATAAACTCGAACACGATATAAACGCAGGAAAAACAACACCAAAACAGCCGACGATTCTAACTAGCGCACTTACTGTAACAACGAGAGGCAAAGATAAACACATGGGCAAAAGCAGTGGCACGGCAAACAATTCTCCGGCAAACAAGACACAGAAAGACAGCCCAATAAAGCAGGTGCTTAATGACAAAATAGGTGGCAGGTGTGCAGCCAGCCAGAATGCGCCGCCTGCCACCTGCTGCCGAAAACGGGACATGACAGTACCCCCCCCTCAATGGACGCCCCTGGCGGCCCACCCGGTTTGAAGGGTGAGAAGCGTGGAAGTCACGCAGAAGGGACGGATCCAAGATCCAGGAGCGGGGACCCATTGCAGATCCTCCGGTCCGTAGCCTCCCAGTCGACCAGGTACTGGAACCCTTGCCCCTCCGCCGAGAGTCCAAGATCGCCCGCACCGTGTACACCGGGTCACCGCCAACGATCCGCGGAGGAGGAGGCGGGGTGGGAGAAGGAGCCAAGGACTGGTCGCCACCGGCTTGAGCAGGGAGACGTGGAACACAGGGTGAACTTTCATGGTGGCGGCAACCGGAGCCTGACAGCGACGGGCTGATGACGGACTCCACCACGAAGGGTCCCGTGAAGCGTGGCCCCAACTTGACGACGTGCCGCCAGACGCAGGTCTCTCGTCGCCAGCCACACCTCCTGCCCCACCTCATAGGACGGTGCAGGGCGACGACGACGGTCCGCAATCCGCCGTTACGGACGCCGCGGCGGGACAATGCGCCCTAGTCTCCCTCCACACGCGACGGGCCCGCTTCAGGTGGTACTGCACCGACGGAACCTCCACATCTCCCTCCTGGGACGGGAACAGTGGCGGCTGATAACCGTAGTCGACATGAAGGGAGACCGACCTGTGGCCGAAGAGACAAGGGTGTTGTGCGATACTCCACCCAAGGCAAGTGGACGGCCCAAGACGAGGGCCGGTGGAGACACACACAACGAAGAGCACCTGTTTTATTCTGAGTGTGTGTTTCTCTTTGAATCTGTATTTTTCGGCGGTCTCCAAGGCGGAATTAAATTCAGTTTCTTGGTGATTTCAAAATGTGAGTGTGAAATTATATCGAGTCAACAGAAGTGCCCACCGGCCTGACGCGAGTTCAGTCTCTTGGCAGAGCGTATGTACGCAAGGTTCTTGTGGTCGGTGTATACAGTAAACGGCTCCTTAGTCCCTCGAGCCAGTGTCTCCATTCCTGTAGCGCTACCACTACAGCCAACAGTTCCCGGTTTCCCACATCATAGTTTGACTCAGCGGGACTAAGGCGACGAGAGAAGAAGGCGCAAGGGTGCAGTACCTGGTCAACCGGGAACGCTGAGACAAAACCGCCTTACTCCCGAATCCGCCTTGTTTTCCGTTCAAATCCTCAATGTCACAACCTATTTCGCGCCAGGCTGGTATCGATGAAGCAATTGTCGGCCCCCGAATCTACCAAAGCCCGGATCGGCAGAACCCGAGACGGCCCGTAAATCTCCCCCTCCAGTTCCAGTCTCTTAGGGAGGCATGAACGAGACTCGACTGTCCTCGGTTCCCGATGTTCGATGCGGGGTCGTAACTCACAGTCATCGAGCGGCGTAGGTGGTTTAGATGTCCATGGGCAGGAGGCGACCTGATGCCCATGTTGGCCGCAGTGAAAACAAGTCCGGTCCTGGATCCGATGCCATCTCTCCTCCGGGTCCAAGTGTTCGCCTCCCAGCTGCATCGGCTCGTCCACTGCGGCCGTATTCCGTGTCCTGGAGTGGTCCCCGGACCCCGACGTCCGAGGCGTTCCGCGGGAAACAGCATGCCGGTAAGGAACCCATCCACCTGCGCGCTCCCGGCTCCTCTCCCTAATGCGGTTGTCCAGGACCAAAGTGAGGTCTATGAGCTCCTCCAAGTCCGAGCTGTTGTCATGGGTTGCCAGTTCATCCTTTAATAGAGTGTTCAACCCGCGGCGAAACAGTACACATAAGGCTCGGTCACCATATCCACTTTGAGCGGCCAAGATACGAAATGTGATGGAATAGTCCGCCACAGATTGTGTACCTTGACGGAGCTCTAGCAATCGGCCTTCGGCCTCTCTTCCCGAACGGGATGGTGGAACACCCGACGCAACGCGCAACGAATCGGGAAGGAAGACCGAGGCTCGGCTTAGCCTCGCCACTGCCAGTGCCCATGACGCCACCTGACCAGTCAACAAGCTCATGACGACGCTATCTTGGAGTCGTCACTGACATAAGTGGACGCTGCTGATCAAAAACGAGTGAGCACTTTGACCGTGCTCACCACAATAGCGTGGCGGGTGTGGCAATATTGGTTCCCGACAACCTGTCGGGAACGACTGGGTACCTCCGCGGTAGCACGGGGATTTCCGGAGTGGCGTTCTCCGGTTTTCTAAACGCCCATACGCGCCCGCACTCTCAAACGGTGGGCCAACATGGAGACCGCGTTCGGAGTTCTGAGATCGCTTGGGCCTGCTGACTCACCAGTTGTTCTTGGCTGGCCAGGGCGGAAAAAATCCTATTGATGTCTGCGGAATCCATGGTGGCCGGAGAATTCTGTTACGTTGCGAGCGGAGCGGAAGGTAAAGCGCTTCACTCGCAACCAATTTGAAAATAGGGGATTCCCAAAATAGCAGACACCAACAAGAACTCCGTACAGGAAATGATATTTATTAACAAAAACTGCAACGCCGAAAATAGACAACAAAAAACGCTGGTCAAAACGAGTACCAGGAGAAATACGCAAACTCAATAACACAAAACGCTCGCACAACGGCAAGGAACGAATAAACTCGAACACGATATAAACGCAGGAAAAACAACACCAAAACAGCCGACGATTCTAACTAGCGCACTTACTGTAACAACGAGAGGCAAAGATAAACACATGGGCAAAAGCAGTGGCACGGCAAACAATTCTCCGGCAAACAAGACACAGAAAGACAGCCCTAATAAAGCAGGTGCTTAATGACAAAATAGGTGGCAGGTGTGCAGCCAGCCAGAATGCGCCGCCTGCCACCTGCTGCCGAAAACGGGACATGACAGTGTCCACCTGTTTTATTCTGAGTGTGTGTTTCTCTTTGAATCTGTATTTTTTTAATTAAATTCAGTTTCTTGGTGATTCCAAAATGCCTTGTTTTCCCTTTATGGTTTTGTAATTCAACACATTTTGGAGAGCAGACCAACCGTGACTTGCTGCCTTGCTGCTTCCCTGCACCTGGCTCCTCAACCATGCATGTCCTTGACAGAATGATCCAAACAGTGAAGGGTAAATGAGGCTTCATAAAGCATTGCAGCACAGTGCGTGAACTGTATTGATACTGCGTTGGCAGTGTGTCAGTACCGTGTGACTCTCTTGCACCTGCTGGATCTTCCACATTGCATTGCAAGCAACCCTACATACAATAGTGTTTAGGTATCCTTTGTGTTGCATGTTATTTTGCATTATTTCTATTTTAATCAAAGTTTAATTTTTATGATATTCAGTCACTAAGTAATGCGAATGCGTAAAAATTAGAGGATAAGTGTGGTGATTGTGGACCAATGTTTCTTTTGTTGAACTTTTCTTTGAGGGAGTTCTTAAAATTATTTTTCTGTTTAATTTTTTTGGGTGGGTGGGGGCTATTTTTTTCTCAGTACTTTAGCAGTAAAGTGATTTATTTTTTTTTAACAGGAATTTCTCGCTTCGGAAAACACAAGGGATTGATAAGGCCGGTGCCAAGCAAAAGAGGTTTATATTTATACAGAGCAAGGCTGTGCCTTGTTTTGGTGTTAAATTTTTGTTATTAAATACTTTTTTGCAGAGCACACCTGTCTTGCCTCACTGCTTCTCTGTATTCAGGTCCTCAACCACACAAGTCCTTGACATTCACGCCTGAATGAGGATTTGTCTAGACCACGGGTCTCCACACATTTTCATGCAACCTACTTACAAAATGACCAAGTACCAATGATCTACCTGATTTTATTTATTTATTTATTGGAAAATGCGCCTCTTCATATTACAAATACAACTTGCATAACTGCATGAACCCATATTGCACAATACAAGTAGTGAACATGTTTTTGTCTTTATTTTCCTCTGACCACGTGTGCTGAGTGTAATCAGTCAGGGATGGAGTCCAGACAGGATCGTCTCATAGCGAGATTCAAGCAACAGTCATATTGGAACGTTATTTGAACTTATTCGGGTTTACCAAATAAGTTCAATGGCCCCAAAATGCTGTACAAATTTTCAATCTTGAGTAAAATTAAAGGAATTGGCCTCACCCGTCCAATATTTCTGGATGAGTTGCGTATAAGCAAGCACATCACTCTGTAGAGGAAAATCTCCCAGAGAAAATGTTTCCATGAGCCAACCATATCATAGGATGAGATAACTTGAATTTTGAAAAGCATCATTAGCTCTAGATCTAGACTAGAGCAGGCTATATAGAATTCCAGGCGTCACGTCAGCATAATGGCTGCCCGCAAGGGGCCAGATGCAAATAAGGGAGTATAAATACAACTAATGGTAACTAAATGTAAGTTCACTAACTATAACCAAATGTAAGTTAAACAAACATAAATACTCTCCATGATGTTAAATAATAAATAAAAATGTGTATGTGGTCGCGATACACCTGCTCAGAGACATTCAGCATGCACTCTAAAAATGACTTTGAAGTTCAGGCGGTTTTCTCCTGGTGCTTCGGTTTCCTTCCACATTCCGAAAACATGCCTGGCAGGTTAATGCACAACTCTAAATCGTCCCTCGGTGTGAGTGTGAGCGTGGATGGCTGCTCGTCTATATGTGCTCTGCGATTGGCTGGCAACCAGTTCAGGGTGTACCCCTGCCTACTGCCCGAAGACAGATGGGATAGCCTTTTGAGGATAAGCAAAATGGATGGATGAAGTTCAGGCGATGTTCAGTCACAATAAAAAAAGTTAGCATTGATTGCTGCATTGTGTTTTTGATTGTGGCTTTCATGAACACATTCTGATGCGATTGCAGTTTACCTTTTTCTTCTTGGACAATTCATTGTTTTTCTTGACAGCTTAATTTGGAATATTGGGCTCTATGTTTAGTGTCAAAATGCCAACGTGGATTTTTCTCTTACAAACAATTGAAAACATGTACTTGCTTTCCTTAAATTTTATTCAGAACGTTTGGAGATCCTTATTTTAATTTGCACAACCACTGGGAAAATCACATTGATGTGTATCCTACGTAACTAGTGGCGGGATGCTGTCACTTGGCGGGTAACATAGTCAGCATGCATTGTGGTAAGTGTACAAAGTACTTTAAATTAAGGACAATGTAGGCTTTAGATTTATTTATTTTAAGATGCTCGGTTCCACAACAAATGATGTGGTAAGCCACATTTTACCTGCGGGCATTGAATTTTGACATGCGGTATACCTTACATGTACATGGTTGGTGCATTGTGGATGTCACAGTCTGGCCTATTTGAAGTAAAGCTAGAATGTGATTCAGGGCTATAAAAAAAAAAAACCTGTTGGGAAAAATAAAAATAAAAATACTGTTTCTCAGTGAATGCTTGGGTGCGTCATTTTACAATGGGGGTAACTCTCACCAGGGGCCTTGGGTTCATGAAGGCAAACGGCCACAAATCAGATTTCAGCTGTTTCAGCAGAATCAGGTCTGTGATGGGCAACACTGCGTTACCTAAAACGGGAAACCTAAACAAGAAGTGTGTCTTTGCTAAAACCGATACCAAATTCTCAACTCAACTCAACTGTGTTTTTAGAGCACTTTAAAACAACCCCTGCTGTATACAAAGCGCTGCACATGGAGCAAATATCATATATTGTATGTCATTGTATACCACAATTTTTCCATTTGGTAAGTTGCCCACCTTCATCTCCATACAGCCTATTGATTGCTGCAGTTTAAGACCGATATTTACCAAGCGCTGACATGCACCTCTTCTAAAGCCATGCCAGTTATTGTTGAACACAGTTCTTAATGAGGAAATATGTTGAGAACATGGTCTTAATAATTGCCTTTGACAGTATGCTGTAAATGTACGCAGGGATTTAAGAAGAAAACAGGAAGAGGTTGGTGGCATGTAATCCTTTTGTACTGCACAGTGCAGCTTTCCTCTTACTTGCATTGGTGAACATTTTCTGACAATCTTGCCCACACATAGGCACGCACACCCCGTATATACTGTATAAAGATTAAGCTGCATCTGAAACTGCAAACAACCAGCAGTTCATGAGGTCGCAAAAGGCCTTCATCTCTACAATGTCTCTGGGATGCTCGGGATCACAGCTCAGGCAAACCAGACAATTCCATAAGCAATGCTGCATTAACATACAAAACAATGACTTCTGCCATTACAGAGGAAGAAGTAACAAGGCTCAGTGCAGTTCATGAAAGACTGGAGACATCTGCGCCCCTCTGAGATTTAAATGTGTGCTGCAAAGCCTTTTATATTTAGACCCGCGGCTCCCAGTGGGGGTTGTAAACATGTAATACTTTGTTTTTGTATACCTGCAACTAAATAACTCGCTGTCAAGTACAAGCACTCTGCACTTCAGCAGAATAAACCTCACATCTAATTTTATATATATTTTTAAAAATTCTCCTCCCCCGTTTAGGTAAAGGTAGATTCCCTGAGGACTTGTTACACTGCTAGTTCATCACAAAATGCAGAAAATTAAGGCGCTTCAAAGAACAAAGCGCCGTGATTTGTTTACAAGTTGCATTGTCCTATATGTGCAGCACAAACAAATCCCACCATATGTGGCATATTCTGCACCATTAGGTTTAACACGGTTGTTTCCATTAAGGAATTTATAGGGTAGAAATGACTACTGTGTTGTTGACAACGATAGTGAGTGATTTTGCTGACTGTATATTCACGACAATACGGCGCGTTGTATTAAAAGGCGTTATGTCAGCCGCTGGCTCTATTTCTTTATTTAGCAGATACACAAGACACATCGTATTATTGGACGCAGGCATGTTTAAACGTACTGTTGGTTGAAAAAACAGTCGTAATGGAAGCCAAGTGAGGCCGGCATAGCGGCAGAATAAAGGGTTAAAATATCCAAAAAAGCGTCTTTAATGCCATGGGGAACATAACCTTTTTTTTAATGCAGTCGGAGCGGAAGATGGCGCAGTTTCATAAATCGAAAGTGCCATGGATTAATAACTGATAGCTTGCAGTCTAAACTGTGCTTCATAAGTGTTTGTCTTTGTCGGTGCTATTTTCGGGATGTTTTTTTTTTTGCACAATGCACATACGATATATATAGTATATACACCTACTGGGGGTGTGCCTTTACCGTCCTCTTTCACTCTAACCCTTCCCACTTTAACATCCACACGCTGTCCTCAGTTACACCTGCATTACGTCTATATAAGCAGTGTGTTGGCACAACAACATTCAGTCAGTCAAGTGGACCTCTCATCGAAGTCACACAATAGCATTCACAGATTTTGGAATTCCTTGTATGCACAAGGCGACCCGCCTTATTTGGCTCCCCGTCCATTTTGGAGATAACACAAGACTTTTTAAGTGCGCCTTTTGGTCGTGAAAATACCGTGGTTGGTTGTAGTCAAGAATACCATAACATTTTGAGTATAGATAACACATGCATCGAATGACCCATTGACTTTTGGTGCACATCAAAATAAAAAGAAGATGACCGGATTAATTTGCTCGTGTTGCCATTTGCTCTCAAAGGGACCTCAACACCCCACCCCAAATTCAATACATACACAGTAATACAGTGGCGCCTTCAGAGACGGATGGCCTGATTTATTTATTTTATTTTTTTGTAAGATATGAGCCCTTTTGCTCACCGTCCATAAAAGGTTGTGGTATTGAGAAGCAGAGTTATTCTTTTCGGTGTGCTCCATCAGAATCAGAATCATCTTTATTGGCCAAAAAGTACAGGCTACACTCGTATTATCAATAACAAGCAACTACGATAAACAAGGACATGGAAAATAAGCATCAAAAGACTTTCAGTAATCTTAGGATACTGTCATGCAGTAGTTCCACCCAATGAAAGCTGTGAGACACGATTTACTTGTGGAAGTGAAATGAAAGGCTTAATTTGTCGGGACACAGTCTGCGCCCACTGCTTTGCTGAGGATCTTACAATGCTTTAACAGAAGAATGAGGCATTTTTCAACTTTATAAATACATATTTAAATTACCTGGCCAAGTTCTTGGGTTCTCTCACATAGGATTGCCTGACAGAATGTTGCATTGGTCTAGAGCACTTTCTTTGGGCAGTTACAAAAGCCTTACTGAGATTTATTATCTTAGTCAATTTATAATTTGTGATGAATATCTTATGTTGGGTCCAATCAGAAGTTAAGGGACGTTACAAGTGAGCATGCACCTAACGGAAAGTGTTGAGCGCAACTAAGCTCCAATTAATGTGGTACGGATGGTATGTGTATGTAGCCAATAAATACCTACCGTTGATGCACTTTTGCACCTGTCACTTAGAAACGCATGAAAACATATCGAAAAATAATTGCCAAGAAGCTTGTGTTTTAGACCTTTAAAACCTCCTGAATGTCAAGCTACTACTGTATCTCGTTAGGTAGCTTATCTCATAGCTCTGTGGCATCTTGCAAATCTGTGGTTTGATTTCACTCCCACATATATATATATATATATATATATATATATATATATATCACAACATATCACACTGGTAATAGCTTCGATTATACAGGATAGTATGGGACTGGTCGTTCTGGGATTTTTACTGGGATTTATGGATCTGGATAGGTTGTGCTGTCATATATTTGATAAACAATACAGTAGATCACTAGCTTGTAATGAAATGCGACAACAATATGACTAACTTGTTTTTGCAAAGACTTTGTATGCACAAGATTGACTACTGCAGATGTCACAAAACTGCAGGATCTTACAGTATGTAAGTTCAATACAACATGCACAATATATTGAGTCACACGATTGAATACATTTGAATGTCAAATGTTTCTTGTTTTTATATGCATTGTTGCATATTCCGTGTGCTTTTCTCCCTTACTATGTATTCATCGACTATTTCAGATACTTAGTGTCGGGTGTGATTGTGTCACGCCATCGATTACAGGGTTGCCTTACCCGAACATATTTCATGCACATTCTGCTCCAATTAATATCCTGCAAAGCTGCAGTCGTTCTCATTTTTGATGAAAACTCGGGGTGGTTACCAATTAGTCTGCTGTTAATTATCTCCTTCTCCTTTTGATCTGCGCGATGACTGCTCCGTCAGACGCTCTCATTTATTCATCGCTCCCACTCGGTAGATGGACTTTTCCGGAGATTGCACAGATTGATGTGCATTAAAAATGGCTTTAGAAGCAAGCTGGAGTCTTGTGAGAGTTCATACATGGTGGTTGCACTTTTTTGTATGTCTGGACAGCTTCTTGCATCCGCGGTCCCCTGACGTGTAAAAACCCACATAATCAGAAGATCGTTAATACTTTGTTGCCCTTGAATGTTGTTACTTTGAAATAACACGTGACAATAATTGTTGAATATTTAAATTTAAGGCCCTGAACTGTATGGGATCAAATTACGATGGTAGAACATCCAGTATACTGATCTGTTTCTTCTGATTGGCAACTGGCTAATTGCACAATATCAGCACAATCAGATGTGATTTCAAACTCTTTTTTTTCTGAAATAGCACATTCCAGTAGGTCTGCATATTTGTGGTTTATTATGAGTTGATGACATCATGTGGCACCAGCATCCTCTTGATTCCACTACACTGGGATCGAAATGAATAGGTGTAATGGATTAATGTTAAATACACATTTGATTTTTTTTTCCTCGATGTTTTTCATCATGTCTTCTACTTTGACCACAGGTATAAATCTCATACAGGTTTGCTAATTTGTTTACTGTGTGAGCCTAATGAAAGGAAAATTACTTTCAGAGGTTGTTCCACATTTTTTCTTGCAGTATCGAGGAAAAGGGAGAATTTTTCAGGTGATGAAAGGTATGAAATTGTCCAATGCCTCTTGAAACTTAACGGAAACACGAGACATTTCAAGGAAACGTTTGTAAAATCATCCTGCTGTTATACAATGTGTATGTCTCTTAGAAAGTTAACAGGTTTTGTCCAGAAAAAAAGTGTATTGAGGAACCTTCCCATCAGGCAAATGCATCATATTGGAAAAGCAGCTGCGGAAGAGACACAGATGAGCGGCAGGCAGGGATTTGACAAGGGTGCTGTCTTTGGAGTCACATTGGTCACGTTGATATTCTGGCTATTATTTAGATGGATTTCTCCTTTTCGCAAACTGGCATACAGCCTGTAAGTCTCACTGGCACTGACCCAAACAAGTATGAAGACGAACTACAGTTCATATTCATTCAGAGTGTTTTGAATTAGCATGACGAATCCACAATTAGTGTAAATTGATCACATACCAGAGTTTACGAAGCGGCTCCATACCATGTGTGTCAAACGCAAACCCATATATGGTTTCATACCAATGTGAAGGAAGACGAGGGGGACTGAGGGTAAAGCCCTTTTCACGCTGCCCTTGAATTTTGTGGTGTTTCCCCCGGGCCAGGATGCAGGGCGATGCACTGGCAACGGCAATGCTTATCCATTTATCTATTCCCTGCCATTTAAATAAAGAAACATAAATAACCAAGTCTGGATGCCACATTCACAATAAGAACGAAAATAAGACAAGTCAGATTTATATCCATTGGCAAGCAATCAAATGTATCACTCGAATGCAAGGGTCAACGACTTGACGTCACATCTTTCCTAACAGGGTGCCTTGTGTTCGAATTAACCAGTGGGATTGTTTCCACAAATACAAAACTAGACACAAACACCAGAGATTTATTTATCAAGCCTTTCAATATTAGTCCATTCCTCCATCAACATACCGAAATGGGCCGCCGGAGCTACACCTTAATGAGAGTAGTTCACAAGTCCTTATGAGCAAACAACATTCCATATAGTGCATGAATCGCATCTCAGTCATATGAATGAGAGAGCATTTTAATAATAAGTGGGAGAGGTAATCCTGAATTCTGTCCCTAAAACCGCACATATAAAAGGGTGGCAATCTTTGAGTTCCTCTAGTAAATGGAGTCATTCAGGGTAAAAAAAAAAAAAAATCCTATCAAACTAAAGAAGCGTTTTTTATAGCTTTACTGCGGCCAGAATTTCCTTATAATAGATATACACTCCCGGTACATGCATTTTGATTGTAACAACCCAATTCTTACAAAGGGCTAATTTAACATAGAAACAAGATTCCAATGACATGTCATTCATTCCAATTTAGGAAGCCCACTGGGAAATGACTACATGCAAAATCAGTGGTTTTAATTAAGAACTTTGTCTCATTTAAGAAAATGAGCACAAATGAATTAATAGGATGCCACCAATCCAAAATCCTTTGCGTTGTGTTTCCCTGCAGTGGAACAATTGCTGGTTGCTTTTAAGAATTATTCAAATTGCTCTGGTAAATTTTTTGGTCCATGGCAAATTTCACTCCGTTCATCAGTTTAATAATACTCTTTAGATGTGTATGTGTCAGGGGAGTTGAAAGCAGAAGTTCCTAGACTGACGTGGGGCTGACATACAAAACCGCCAAGTTGTACAGAATGTCCTAATATTGACAAGTTAGGTTATCATAGTTTAAAGAGACAACTTGCTCTGTTCTGCAAAGAATGACATTGCTAATGTTTGGTCTTGATCCACTGATTTGGATTGACTAGATCCCAAGAATAACCTACTGCCTCAATTCTCTAAAACGGACCCCTCAACGCTTCGGCTGCGCCTAGAAATTCTGTCCATAAAGGTGATGAACAGAATCGGCGACAAAGGGCAGCCTTGGCGGAGTCCAACCCTCACTGGAAACGATTCCGACTTATTGCTGGCAATGCGAACCAAGCTCTGACATCAGCAGTATAGGGACCGGACAGCCCGTATCAGGGGCTCGGTACCCCATACTCCCAAGCACCCCCACAGAACTCCCGAGGGACACGGTCAAACGCCTTCTCCAAGTCCACAAAACACATGTAGACTGGTTGGGCGAATTCCCACGTACCCTCGAGGACCCTGCTAAGGGTGTAGAGCTGGTCCAATGTTCCACGGCCGGGACGAAAACCACACTGCTCCTCCTCAATCTGAGGCTCGACTTCCCGACGGACCCTCCTCTCTAGCACCCTGAATAGACCTTACCAGGAGGCTGAGGAGTGTGATTCCTCTGTAGTTGGAACACACCCTCCGGTCCCCCTTTTTAAAAAGAGGGACCACCACCCCGGTCTGCCAATCCATAGGCACTCTCCCCGATGACCACGCGATGCTGCAGAGGCGTGTCAACCAGGACAGCCCCACAACATCCAGAGCCTTGAGGAACTCCGGGCGGATCTCATCCACCCCTGGGGCCTTGCCACCGAGGAGCTTTTTAACCACATCGGTGACTTCAACCACAGAGATAGGAGAGCCCGCCTCAGAGTTCCCAGACTCTGCTTCCTCCAAGGAAGGCGTGCTGGTGGAGTTGAGGAGGTCTTCGAAGTACTCTGCCCACCGGTTCACAACGTCCCGAGTCGAAGTCAGCAGCGCCCCATCTCCACTGTACACAGTGTTAGTGGTGCACTGCTTCCCCCTCCTGAGACGTCGAATGGTGGACCAGAATTTCCTCGGCCGTCCGAAGTCAGCTTCCATGGCCTCACTGAACTCCTCCCATGTCCGAGTTTTTGCCTCGGCGAACACCGGCCGCATTCCGCAGCCAGTCGATACCCGTCAGCTGCCTCTGGGGTCCCACAGGCCATAAAGGCTCGATAGGACTCCTTCTTCAGCTTGACGGCATCCCTTACCGCTGGTGTCCACCAGCGGGTACGGGGGTTGCCGCCACGACAGGCACCAACCACCTTACGGCCACAACTCAGGTCGGCCGCCTCAACAATAGAGGCGCGGAACATGGTCCATTCGGACTCAATGTCCCCGCCTCCCCGGGACATGGGAAAAGCTCTGCCGGAGGTGGGAGTTGAAACTCTTTCTGACAGGGGATTCCGCCAGACGCTCCCAGCAAACCCTCACAATACGTTTGGGTCTGCCAGGACGGACCGGCGTCCTCCCCCACCATCGGAGCCTACTCACCACCAGGTGGTGATCAGTTGACAGCTCCGCCCTCTCTTCACCCGAGTGTCCAAAACATGTGGCCGCAAATCCGATGATACAACCACAAAGTCAATCATCGAACTGCGGCCTAGGGTGTCCTGGTGCCAAGTGCACATATGGACACCCTTATGTTTGAACAAGGTGTTCGTTATGGACAATCCGTGACGAGCACAGAAGTCCAATAACAAAACACCACTCGAGTTCTGATCGGGGGGGCCGTTCCTCCCAATCACGCCCTCCAGGTCTCACTGTCGTTGCCCACATGAGCATTGAAGTCCCCAGCAGAACGAGGAGTCCCCAGCAGGAGTACTCTCTAGCACACCCTCCAAGGACTCCAAAAGGGTGGGTACGCTGAGCTGCTGTTTGGTGCATATGCACAAACAACGGTCAGGACCCGTCCCCCCACCCGAAGGCGGAGAGAAGCAACCCTCTCGTCTACTGGTGTGAACCCCAATGTACAGGCACTGAGCCGGGGGCAATGAGTATGCCCACACCTGCTCTGCGCCTCTCACCATGAGCAACTCCAGAGTGGAAGAGAGTCCAACCCCTCTCGAGAGAACTGGTACCAGAACCCAGGCTGTGTGTCGAGGCAAGTCCGACTATATCTAGTCGAACTTCTCTACCTCGCACACCATTGAAAAAAAAAACAAACAAACAAAAAAACAAAAACAAACAGGCCACAGACAGTTCTCTGGGTGTGGATTGAGTCTAATAATTGGGGAACCGGCAGGTCCAGAATGCGTAATAGAGAAAAGGTGTTTCACTAGCACTCTGCAGAAGCAGATCATGTTACAAATTGTGACTTTCCAGCCAATCAGATATTGACCCATTGCAAGCCTGGGTGAAAAATATGACAGATGGGACTGAGGGCGCTTGAAACTAAGCTTTATGCTATCGGGGTTTTTGGGGTTGATCAGCGATCAGTTTAAAAAAAAAAAAGATACTCGATCACTGATTTGTTCAGAAGATGGAGCAACATATCTATTTAAAGAAATTGTATATTTACTGGACAGTCGAGCACCGCCATCGTGTAAAACGTATTGAAAAATATATATAATTTAAATGTACTCGCAAGAATAGCTCAACTCACGTTGGGTATAGCCTATTAGCTGTACTATATCTCATATCTTCGTTGAGCAAAGGTTTTTGTGCGTGTTCTGAACAACTAAGCTTTTGACACTGTTTACAACACTCCTGCCTGCTGATTGCATCTGTGATTGGCTGAATGTGTGTGGCCCGAAGTTCACATAAAAGACTGTGTGATGAAAGCTATTTTGAATTAGAGATGTTCAAATTAAAAAAGAACACATATACTGGAGCTTTTTTTTTACGTCAATTTATTTTTTTTACCAGAAAAAAGAGACAGAGAGAGAGAGAGAGAGAGAGAGAGAGAGAGAGAGAGAGAGATGCATATATACAATCCAACAACATTATTACTTTTTGACCGGATGCTCAGACGGCTTCACTACACACAACAAGGCTAAAGTTTAGACCAGCATTTGGGCTCACATAGACAATATGGTAGCACAGAGTGACCCTGAAGTGAATGAGGTTGGGTTGGCTCTAATGTCTTATTTCGCGGATGCAAAATATGACCCATTCCGATCCACTCAATTAGATCCTCTATGGGACTAAAGAATTCTCAGATCAGATGGGTTTTTTTCAGTTTATATTAGATTGATAATCTAAACAAGAATTACAATAATTTGCATTTCATAGACAAAAGGATGGACAGGCACTTCGCTCTATGATACCATGTCAGTTAGGAATTCATAAAAGAACATGATGGCGAAACAGTGACTTTGAGTCTGTCCCACCACAGGTTTCCACACACAGTTTCTCGCATTGTTTGACACCATATTTATGTTGGACGCCCTTCCTAATGCAATTCACTTTCTCACATTTTTTTTAATCTCGAGAAAAGAGAGGAAAGCATTATTATTGTTACATTTTCTCAGGATAATCAATCTACAGGAGACTTTTGACATTTCCTCTTTTGTCCTCTTTGGCTACTCAAAAAGAAAGCTCCTTTTGGTTCCATTATGTCATTCCTTTCATCTGCAAAAAGTAAACGATAGCCCTAAGGAAAGCGAAAACAAGGCCACTGACAACCCCCTAAAGCCCAAGGCATGCACTTGAACGCATGCTTGGTTTGTTGGATTCACATGTAGACCTTCCCAATTCCCTTGTCTGTGTGTGTCTCTGTCTTCTGTCGAAGGGGCAGTGGATCAGAACCCCCTTTTACATACACGATACACTTAGCAGGTCATTCTTCTGCAGCCCTACATCACTGTCAGTGAGCCGGATTTGCCAAATTTATCATGGGTTCTGAATTTTTCGTGTTTTAGGCTTGTGAGGGTGAAAGTGGATGCCTCACTCTGAGTGACAAGCTGCTTTACTGGACGGAAATTCCGACTGGCCGGTTCCATATTCATGAGCTGCTTTAAATTCTGGCACTGTACACTGTTCTTGACATATATCAGGGAAGACAGTGTCTGTATCCTATTCAAAACTCACACAGCTGTCTGAGTTTAACATTGCAGCGTTAAACTAGTCAGTAAAGGTATTATTCAAGCTTCAAAATAAAAATAAATAAATAAATGTCTTTATTTAGGTACACTTTGTGCAATATATTTCAATCGAATCATTATTTAAATGCTCTCTCGACTTTATATATATATATATATATATATATATGTATATATATATATATATATATATATATATATATATATATATTTTTCAACTTTACGAGAGCATTTATTTTTGAAAACCTCAAGGAAATAAATTCACACGTGTCATGAGTATGATAATATATCATTGATTTGCTAACCTGCTCTCTCGACAGATGAAAACAGAGCAATTTGGTTACCCGGTTCAGATTAGCACCAGGTACAGTGTGTGTTTACAAATGAGTCTGCAGTGGACATATAGTGTCTATTATTGCAGATGTGAACACGCGCTTGCTTGGTATAGAGAATTCTGTATTTGTTATTTTTATTTTGTTGGCATTTGAGCTGACTCACCGTTTAGCTGTTTGCAAAAGACACATTTATTGTTTAGCTCATGTGAAAATGAGACTCAAAACTGTTGTTTTTGGGTTGGAGTAGGAGGGAGCACCAAGCTCATCAAACACAGCACTCTGTTAACTTATGCACGTGTCATGCATTCTGCTTTGAACAATATATTCTTATTATGTTGCACTGAGGCAGCTCTTCATTTAGTTTAACAAAGTTAAGCTACATTGTGATCGGCAACAGGTGCCTCCGTGTAACGCACGCAACTCAAGACTCAAGAATACCTGACTGACACGATTTCCTCATTCACCACCATCCAAACTGGCGGGTATGTTTTTTCTCAACACCGGCAAAAATAAATGATGTGGGTTGGTGGGTGTTCATTTAGAACCCTGCATGTATGTGACATTGTAAGTGCATCCTCAAAGCCATTTGACTCTGGTGTAGGTGTACGGATTCGGCCCTATCTATGCAAGTTGTATTGATTGAGTGACTGATTGATTTTTGTTTTTGAGCAGGCTGGCAGAAACATCACATTTTTCAGAGAAGTCAAAAAAGCGTGTGAATCATTTATGCAAACAGAATTAAAAAAAGAAATCACCATGTCACCATTTGCACTCTACATATGCTGCTGAAAAAAAAGGAATGGGAAGCAGAAAACATTTTAAATCTCACCCCCATCTCAAATTAATATTACAAGCCACATCCACATCCTTAAGGGGTGCTTACACCAATTCAAGTCCTACTAATATAGATAGCAAATTAAGAAAAAAATGGATGTAGATTGCTTTTAGTTATTATTAAAATAAATGCAAAATCTCAAAAGATTTTGATCCAGTCAATCAGATCGGTGTAAAATGTTGTAATCATGTTTTTCATCCTGAAAACTGTAAGATGCATCTGTCTCCCTGTCATGCCTGCATGTGTACGTATATTGCATTTTTATGAATTAACCAAAAGAATTGTGGTTGTGTATCAATGTATACTATAGATCTCCTTAAATGTTATGTAGACGCACAACAGGTTATGCCCACAGTTTGGTGGTCAATGTTCACATTTTTATGAATTAACCAAAAGAATTGTGGTTGTGTATCAATGTATACTATAGATCTCCTTAAATGTTATGTAGACGCACAACAGGTTATGCCCACAGTTTGGTGGTCAATGTTCACCCAAGCATTTGCTCGGCATGCTGTGCAGTGTGTTGCTAACGTCAGAAGTGCAATCATCAGACCACATACCTGTTGTTTGTATGTTTTATTGACTTGCTCCAGAGGCTCAAGCTCACTCTCCGGCCCCTGCAGGACTAATTGCCGGCTGCTCCCAAGCTGGTAAAGCAAGAGCACATAGGGCCAACATCATGAACAAAGTTCAAAGCATAGCTCTCTACATGTCACTTCCTGAGGCCAAACACAGTGTGTGCAACCGCAAGTATTTCATTATGGCAATCTAGGTGTGATGTGTCTCTGTGTTGTGATGATTTATTGAGTGATCAAATGCAGAGAGGGCTCTTCTTTCTGCACGTCAAAAACAGCTTTGTCATATTCTCACAAAATAAGCCAGTGATTTAAGTGAAGAGGTACCAGGACCCCTACAATGTCAAAATACTTCTGGCCACACATTATGTTCATATTTATTGCATACTCTTTGTCAGTGTTGGGGGTGACATGTTTCAAAAGTAATGCGCTACAGTAATATATTACATTCAAGCAGTAACAAAGTAATGTGAGCTATTCATGATTTACTGTATTTTTATTGTTTTTTTAAATATTTTTGCAAAGTTATTACTGTTACTGAAACCAGGAACATGTTACATTGTCTGGACACATTATACCCCACACTATAATAATAATAATAATAAATTTCATTTATAAGCGCTACATAGTTTAAGACCCTCATTGTAAGTTAACTTTACAAGCAGTGGTTGCAAATTTCACATTTTCATTTTAAAATGTTGAAAGCATTAAGCAATTCAGCACCAAATTGAAACAAGTCGTTTAAACGTAATAAGTAACTCATTACACAGATGTAACATTGTCAAGAAACGTATTACTGTACTTTGAAAAAATAGTAATAGGTAATATATTTCATTTTGGAAGTAACTTGCTCTACATGGCTCTTAGCAAAATGCCGTTAAGATGTCGATAAAAGCGAGTGAGGTGGCTCCACCGGAATTTTTATGGTTGATGTCATGTCTACAGTATCAATCCGCAGCACCCAAGTCACAATATACAGGGGGGTGGAGGGCGGGGGGGCATTCACAGCAATCGGACAGAATTTTATTGCGCCTTTTAAAGCAGGCTAAAATAAAAATTGAGACAATGGGAGAGCGTTATTAGATATGAAGTTGTTTAATTTAGATTAGTTACACTGAACATCCAGAAAAGCCAAGGGACCTTATCTTTGGATAGTTGTGCTTACGCTGTTCTGTATCAAAAAAGGTGTTGTCAAACTTTTTTTTTTTCGCACTTCATAGCAATAACAATGTCACTGTAGCGCTCAGTGTGTCCGCTGTCTGAAAATATATCTTTGATCTCTATATTTAGTAATACGTATTTGCTGTCAAGAAGAGATTGTTGTGATATTTTTCTTGCCAGACTGATCGCTGACATTCAGAGGAACAAACAGGTTAAAGTGTGGTTGGATGCTGTGACTAAATCATTCGCTTTAAAACACGCGTGAGCTTGCATAATGGAAAGCTCACCAAGACCATTTACAATCTGACAAGCAATAATGAATTCCAGTAGACTTATTGCCCCGAAAGATAAACTTTAATCAAGCTTCCTTTGCTTTCCTGTGGTTTGAGCATGGCTTGGCATATCCTGTTGTATTCACCACACCAAAGGCAAATAGTGGAGGGGAACTTATTTAAGATTGTTCATTTAAATCTGAAGGCTTCTGCTAATATAATCACCGATGAAAGGGCCATGGGTGACCCTCCAATCAATCTTTGTTTGATTCATTTTAACCACAACCTAATTCCCTGAAGCACAGGTGCCACACTTCTTAACTTGAAGGATTATGATTCTATCTGTAAATCTGTAAACGATTCTGCTTTGATTTTCGTGAAAATAAAAATGCACTCAATAGGCCCTATTTTTATTCCCAGCGCAAGTCTAATGCAAAACGCAGTCCGTTTGCATGGTTATTTTCTTAGACGGGCGCAGGGTGGAAGAACTCACTGGAGACTATCCAAGACATCGGTGTGTGCAAAGTACATTTAAAAGGAACTGCAAGAAGATCTCGACTCGTAGATGATGTAAAGTTGAGCACTGAGTGGAGCAGTTACTTGGAGAAAGCCTTACCCTCGATTGTACGTTTGTATTTGGCAACCCCCTTAACCATAGCTGCCCAATCTCTGGGGTGCTTCCAATAAATATCTATCTATCTATCTATCTATCTATCTATCTATCTATCTATCTATCTATCTATCTATCTATCTATCTATCTATCTATCTATCTATCTATCTATCTATCTATCTATCTATCTATCTATCTATCTATCTATCTATCTATCCATCCATCCATCCATCCATCCATCCATCCATCCATCCATCCATCCATTCAAGTTGCTATTGATTATAATAATTTGTTGAATTAACTAATTTCTACAGTGATACAGAGGGACTGTGGCACACTGTTGTCATGTTTCTGAATGAAATATGATGACACCACCACACACATCCAGGGAGCTCAGAATCTGCCTGCACACTTCGATCAACTCCCCAAAAATCGCATTACCCCATCCCCACCCCAACTTAGACCCACTTTTAGTTGGTCAAAATGCAAGTGTACTTTCTGTCACAAAATTATCAGAATGAAAACACCCCCAGTCCGCCAGAATGTCCAGCAAGGCACAAAGTGGTCTACCAAATTTCCACACATGGTAAAAACTGTACTTTCCCTGACTAAAAAATAAAGACGCAGCAGTTTTTACACCAAGCATACATGTACCTCTCTACAAAAATAGGGCCTAATTCTTCGAGCATTTAATGTTGGTTTTCTGTTCAGCTGTTTTGTGCAATCTTTGAATCTTTTTTTTTTTTTAGACACGAGTTCTTTTTGCACTGGGGAAAGAAAAAAAATCATACAATGGTGTTTTGTGATTATTCAAACCCTTTTTCTGTGAAGGCTGGATCTTTTACTCGTACTGAAAAAAATGAAATCTATTAAAATACGGTATTTCCCACGTGATAAGGCGCTGCGGCGTATAAGGCGCACCTTCAATGAATATAGAGGATGTACCGCATTATAAGGCGCATCGAAGAGATATTACATTAGTGGCTGGGGTTGCGTTATGCATCCACTAGATGGAGCTACGCAAAAGAGAATATGATACAACACAATACAGCTTTATTGATCTAGCGCCTTCACAACCACTGTAGCTGTAACAAAGCAATTTAATGCACATTTAAAGTACTACGTCCAAGAACTCACAATATCGATCCATATATACGGTGCATCTGATTGTAAGTCACACTGCTTTTGAGAAAACTGAGTGATTTTAGGTGCTCCTTTTAGTGTGGAAAATGCTGTACTATAATGTACATTGGTTCAATTAAAAAGAAACATATCGCATTTTCCGCACTATAGGGCGCACTAAAAAGTCTTCCATTTTCTTAAAAGCTCACCGAGTGCCTTAAAATCCGGTGAGGCTTGTGTATGGTCATTACGGTAATATGTCGACCCCAAGATGGCTCCTTGCTAGAGACATGCTTACAATGTTATAACTTGCTGTTGGTTCAGTGAACTGTGTCGCTGCTTTATTAAATAAGTTTTTGTTGCGGCTCAGAAAAAAGGAGAGCTGTGGTGTTGTTTTTTTTTAAAACAGTCTCAACAAATGCAGGTACGTCTTTGTCCATCTCCGTGCCTTCTTCAGTTCAACTCGAGGGCGTTCAAGACTGCCTTCGAAAAACATAAACTAATGATTATTTCAATGAAACTGCGAAAATTGAAAATAATATATCAAAATTGAAAAGCAAGGGAGCTGGGGCTCGTTGGCGAGCGCCTGGTGGCCGGGCCTACACCCATGGGGCCCGGCCGGGCTCAGCCCGAAGAGGCAACGTGGGTCCCCCTTCTCATGGGCTCACCACCCATGGGAGTAGCCAAAGGGGTCGGGTGCAATTTGAGCTGGGCAGCAGCCAAAGGCGGGGACCCTGGCGGTCCGATCCTCGGCTGCAGAAGCTAGCTCTAGGGACGTGGAATGTCACCTCTTTTGCAGGGAAGGAGCCCGAGCTGGTGTGCGAGGTAGAGAAGTTCCGACTGGATATAGTCGGACTTGCCTCCACACACAGCCTGGGTTCTGGTACCAGTTCTCTCGAGAGGGGTTGGACTCTCTTCCACTCTGGAGTTGCCCACGGTGAGAGGCGCAGAGCAGGTGTAGGCATACTCATTGCTCACCAGTAGACGAGAGGGTTGCCTCCCTCCGCCTTCGGGTGGGGGGACGGGTCCGAACCGTTGTTTGTGCATATGCACCAAACAGCAGCTCAGCGTACCCATCCTTTTTGGAGTCCTTGGAGGGTGTGCTGGAGAGTATTCCGGCTGTGGACTCCCTTGTTCTGCTGGGGGACTTCAATGCTCATGTGGGCAATGACAGTGAGACCTGGAAGGGCGTGATTGGGAGGAACAGCCCCCCCGATCAGAACTCGAGTGGTGTTTTGTTATTGGACTTCTGTGCTCATCACGGATTGTCCATAACGAACACCTTGTTCAAACATAAGGGTGTCCACATGTGCACTTGGCACCAGGACACCCTAGGCCGCAGTTCGATGATTGACTTTGTGTTTGTATCATCGGATTTGCGGCCACATGTTTTGGACACTCGGGTGAAGAGAGGGGCGGAGCTGTCAACCGATTACCACCTGGTGGTGAGTAGGCTCCGATGGCGGGGGAAGATGCCGGTCCGTCCTGGAAGACCTAAATGTATTGTGAGGGTCAGAAAGAGTTTTAAATCTCACCTCCGGCAGAGCTTTTCCCAAGTCCCGGGGGATGCGGGGGACATTGAGTCCGAATGAACAATGTTCCACGCCTCTATTGTTGAGGCGGCCAATCTGACTTGTGGCCGTAAGGTGGTTGGTGCCTGTCGTGGCGGCAACCCTCATACTCGCTGGTGGACACCAGCAGTAAGGGATGCCGTCAAGCTGAAGAAGGAGTCCTATCGGGCCTCTATGGCCTGTGGGACCCCAGAGGCAGCTGACGGGTATCGACTGGCTAAGCGGAACGCACCTTCGGTGGTCGCCGAGGCAAAAACCCGGGCGTGGGAAGAGTTCGGTGAGGCCATGGAAGCCGACTTCCGGACGGCTTCAAGGAAATTCTGGTCCACCATCCGACGTCTCAGTAAGATGAAGCAATGCACCACTAACACTGTGTACAGTGGGGATGGGGCGCTGCTGACTTCAACTGGGGACGTTGTGAACCGGTGTGCAGAGTACTTAGAAGACCTCCTCAACTCCAGCAACATGCCTTCCTTGGAGGAAGCAGAGTCTGGGGACCCTGAGGTGGGCTCTCCTATCTCTGTGGTTGAAGTCACCAATGTGGTCAAAAGCTCCTCGGTGGCAAGGCCCCAGGGGTGGATGAGATCCGGCCGGAGTTCCTCAAGGCTCTGGATACTGTGGGGCTGTCCTGGTTGACACGCCTCTGCAGCATCGCATGGTCATCGGGGAGAGTGTCTCTGGATTGGCAGACTGGGGTGGTGGTCCCTCTTTTAAAAAAGGGGGACTGGAGGGTGTGTTCCAACTACAGAGGGATCACACTCCTCAGCCTTCCTGGTAAGGTCTATGCAGGGGTGTTGGTGAGGAGGGTCCATCGGGAAGTCGAGCCTCAGATTGAGGAGGAGCAGTGTGGTGTTTGTCCCGGCTGTGGAACTATGGACCAGCTATACACCCTTAGCAGGGTCCTCGAGGGTACGTGGGAACTCGCCCAACCAGTCTTCATGTGTTTTGTAGACTTGGAGAAGGCGTTTGCCCGTGTCCCTCGGGGAGTTCTTTGGGGGGTGCTTCGGGAGTATGGGGTACCGATCCCCCTGATATGCGCTATTCGGTCCCTATACTGCCGATGTCAGAGTTTGGTTTGCATTGCCAGCAATAAGTCGAAATTGTTTCCAGTCAGGGTTGGACTCCGCCAAGGCTGCCCTTTGTCGCCGATTCTGTTCATCACCTTTATGGATAGAATTTCTAGGGGTCCGTTTTGGTGGCCTCAGTATTGCATCTCTGCTTTTTGCAGATGATGTGATGCTGTTGGCTCCTTCAAACAGGGCTCTCCAACTCTCACTGGAGCATTTCGCAGCTGAGTGTGAAGCAGTTGGGATGAAGATTAGTACCTCCAAATCTGAAACCATGGTCCTCAGTCAGAAAAGGGTGGAGTGCCCTCTCCGGGTCGGGGAGGAGATCTTGCCCCAAGTGGAGGAGTTTAAGTATCTTGGGGTCTTGTTCACGAGTGAGGGCAGGAGGGAGCGAGAGATCGACAGGCGGATCAGTGCAACGTCTGCTGTGATGCAGACGTTGTATCGGTCTGTCGTGGTGAAGAAGGAGCTGAGCGAAAGGGCAAAGCTCTCAATTTACCGGTCGATCTATGTCCCAACCCTAATCTATGGTCCGAAAGAACGAGATCCCGGATACAAGCGGCCGAAATGAGTTTTCTCCGCAGGGTGTCCGGGCTCTCCCTTAGAGATAAGGTGAGAAGCTCGGTCATCCGGGAGGGGCTCAGAGTAGGACCGCTTCTCCTCCACATCGAGAGGAGCCAGATGAGGTGGCTCAGGCACCTAATTAGGATGCCTCCTGGACGCCTCCCTGGTGAGGTGTTCCGGGCATGTCCCACTGGCAGGAGACCTCGGGGAAGACCCAGGACACGCTGGAGAGACTATGTCACCCAGCTGGCCTGGGAAGGCGTTGGAATCCGCCAGGAAGAGCTTGAAGAAGTGGCTGGGGAGAGGGAAATCTGGGCTTCCCTCCTAAAGCTGCTGCCCCCGCGACCCGGCCCCGGATAAGCGGTGGAAAATGGATGGATGGATGGATGGGTAGTATCCTGAACTGATAGTGATTACCAGCCAATCGCAGGGCACGCTGAGACAAACAACCATTCGCTGTACATCCTTAAACTTTGATATCTATTGGTAGTAAATGATGCAAAGGCCTCTCATTAGTGCACCCTTTTCAAATGCTGAAAAAATACCAACACTTATTCCATATATTTCAGTAGACCGAATATTCATGTAACCACAGGGCACAAGTAGTTACCGTCAGTCATGGAAAATGGAAAACAATACAAATGCATATGCGGTTCAAACTGTATTTCTAAACTGTCTGTCTGCAGAAGACGTGCATCCGGATGATTTTCAATTGAGTCAACCAATTCTTTGGAGAGCTCAATTCATTTGTCTTTTTATAATGCAAAATTTAATAATGGATACAATTTGCTCCTTCCCAGTGGCCTCTGGGATTATGAGGATGCACAAGCCATCCTGGCATCTAAATGTCTTCCATACAAGATTAACAATTGACAAAGGGTTTCGGGTTGCGGGGTGATTATTGGCTGAAGGCGCAGATTAAAGCAAAGCACAAATGCAGCTGACAGTTTGGTTATCTGTTTTGGACTAAATGAAAATCATGGCCTGAATCCATCAGAGGAGATTAGTAAATCATGAGCCCATTTCTAATGTCCTCTCTGGTTGGTGTGTCTGTAAACATTCATCTTTTTCGTACTTTTTTTTTTTTTTCCTGTCATTGATTGAAAGATGAATCTTCTGCTTCACCCCAGTCACTCAGTATAGACATCTCCTTCAACTTCAGTTGGCAATGTTGTTTGTGCAGTCACTCAAGAGACATTATTCTAATTATTTTCCTGCTGCACATTTTGATTCAGAATATATTGGGTCGGTAATGATATACAAGAGTGGTATAAAGGGAGTCCGATACACGTGTGATTGATTTGCTCGTTGTTTACTTTTGTATTAAAGTTGATGAAAAGCCGGGAACAGAATTATCCGGAGACATTATCGAAGAAGTCTTGCAGCACCGCTATGTATTTTGCCTATTAAGTGACAAAATCACAGCTGACGTCGCAACTGTCAAGGGCGCATTTTATGCAACTCAAGGGGAGATCCGCAGGGAGAAACAAGCAAGCGGATGTCAGGAACACGACAGTATTTCATGAATTTATTGGCCTTGCACATTGTTCAGTAATACTCAGGCCCTCATCACCCTTCGCCACGCGTCGTCCTCAACACATGCCGGGAGGGAGGAGGACCTGTGATTTGTGTTATATGTTAAATCTGTGGTCTTCGGGCAAAGCAAATCTAGAGGAAAATGTGTTGTCAAAACCAATTTTGTTTAGCACAGAGGGTTGCCATTTATTATCATAACGTGAGCTCAGCAACTACAGCTAGGAATTGATTAAAAAAAAAAGTAAGCATAATGATTCCAAGGCTGCCATTTGGATGGATCATTGGAACAAAAAGAGAAAGACAGCAGACTTATCTTAAGCTACCGGTAAATAAAACATTGACATATTTGCACTTTTTAAGTCAAGAACCATGCGAAATGACATAATATATAGGAAAGATACACAATACTACTAATAAAATAGTGTACATTTCAGATATACAAAGTATAAGATATGAAAAATACAGTGTATGAATCTGGACTACTCAATAGGGGCCCTCTGGGCCCACAGTGCACCGACTTGCGGAACCTGACCTTTTCCAAGATCTGAACGCAGCCGTTCTCATAACGGTATAGCTCAAAACCTCATTTCATATCACACAGCGCAACATATAGTCGACCAACCTATTTATGGTGTATGTGAGGCAAGCAGCGCACAAGGATGGGGCCTGAGACATAGCAGCGAGACCAAATAGACAAGCGTTCACTGTGTTTCGGTTGGGTCAGCACATGTAGACCGGGACTTGTCCCCATGCCAATGATACACAGACAGATTCTAGCCAATGTCCCAAAGTAACGAGTCTTATTGAGAATATGTTCACATCTATGATTTTGAATGCCTTCGACATTTATTGCTTTTGCGTTCATTTGTAAATGTGTTATTCAAGCGGACCTGTTTATGTGGCTCATGTAAGGGCGGTGATGCGATTCAGTCTGTAGCGTGCGCACAGAATTGTAAATTTTGTTCAGCTATCTGCATCAATCACTACTTACTGTGTGTCGATTGCAAAGTCAGCTACAGTATTTTCACTGGCACAAGTGAAACGCTTTTACTTTCAGAATAAGAAAGGAACAGAGTAAGTGCTATGTAACTATAATTAAGTTCTTGGCGGATATCATTTGTAAGCATATCCATTCGATTACTGTTACCCATACTTGTTTGGGTTCACTTATTAATCTGTATTTGGTCATTCTTTATACAATACAATACATGCTCATTTATATAGCGCTTTCACAACAGCGGCAACTGTAACAAAGCGCTTAACAAAACAGTTAACAAAGTAAAATACACACACCATAAAACACGAACATAAAGTAAAATAATGAACACAACACATAACATAAAACACGGACAGTCGTGCAGTCCTAAACACTTTTCCCTCATACGCTTTATTGTTTAAAGCAGTTTGAGATTAAAGAGGAGAGAATCAAACTGTCCTTTCACCAGTGGATCAGAGACGTCATGCTCAAAATGTGCACACGTCCGCTACAAGCTAAGTTTCAAAGTCAACAAGAAGCTGTAGCATCCAGTGACGAAAAAAGAGATTGTTTCACTTCTCCTGTCCCATGTAAATCCATTCCAATTCCAAGCGGTGACTCTCAGTTCCAAATATGCATCGGCGCTCCACGCCGACGCTCCTCTCTCCTCATCCTCAACTTCAGTAGCCATCCATCCAGCCGCACCAAAGCAGACTGTCCCAACAGCGCCAACATCTCCAATGAACAAAACGGGGCTGTGAAAAATGCTGCCCATGACAGGCGCAAAAAACACAAGCGCCCCGGGGCTGTCCAGCACCGACAGTCAATGGCGCCGACATTCCTCCCAATCAAAATCTGTGCTGGTACAGGCGTGCTGCAGAGAAGGCGCAACCACCAAGCACAGATTCTTCTCCTTTGACGAATGTCGTGGCCAAAAAACGATGAAAACAGTCCACATCAGGTCCACACGACGAAACAACAAACAACGTGTGACAAAACAAAAAGACAGAAACAACAAAAAAGAACAAAAAAGCAAGGCTCTTGAAGAGCACTTGCCGAAGGCTGCCTACTCGGGCGCCATCTTGGAGAAAAAAAAATCTTTCTTGAATCCAACTCTGTCATCGATTGTGAACCATTGAATTACATGAGCTGCCACATTTAATAAATGCTTGGAGCTCCCGTTCCTCGAGAGCCTCATCCTGCCCTTTTTTGAGCTGTACTCCAACACACCTGATTCACTTGATCATGAATGTTTCAGGCTTTGCAGTGCTTGCTGATGAGCTGATCGTTTGAATCAGGTGCGTTGGAGTAGGGAGGGATCCAAAGCAGACAGGATATGGCTCTTGAAGGAACCGGCGTTCCCTACGCCTGCCCTAAAGTGTCTCAGTTACTGTATGCGGACCCACACAACATCAAGTGTGTGGGTGACGCCGTGGACATTCCCTGCCTCTGTTGGCAAAGAGTAGCACCGGTTAGCATTTGACCTAGCTGGTGCCAAGTGCCTCTCGTCGTGGCATGGGAAGTCTGCGGTGTGCCGGTAAGATATATAAGATATATTCCGGCCACAAACATGTAGCTATACGATAGATGTGTGGTATTTCAATGACAGTTGACAGTTGAGCTGGGCTTGGTTTTCAACATATTTAGCAAACATGCCCACATTGTTTGCGAGCGTAGAGAGCTGTTTGATTTTTCATGACTTTGAAGCCTCATTTTATACACTGTCCTTGGCCATTTTTATCATTCTAATCTAGCAGTGTTGGTTGTTCAAAACACTGTTTTCCGTGGTGTGTCAGATTTTGAAAATAATTATTCCCACTCTACAGGGACTTCAAATGCATCAGCTAATTCTACAGTATGTGTAATACAGTATATTTTAGCTGCAATTGTAAATACACTCCTCAAGGTAGACCCTTTGCAACCGTACAAGTCTTAAGAGGGGAAATGAAGATGGACCAGGAGCTCTATTACTTTACTTTAAAGCAGTTCATGCTGACAACTTAGTCAGCCTCCACAGTAGCAAGTTTATCAAATCTCCAACTGCATGAGATCAGACATATAATAAGCTTTCAACAAAACAACCTGTGGGGTTGCAGAACCACTCACACTGCTTCTTAGTTGCATGCTGAGATGCTCCATCAATTTCTCCCAGGGTGCTACACCTCCAAACTTGCGGTGGTGACAGACACTGCACTCATTAATGACAGGGAGTGCACTTGTTTTCTTGTTAGCAAGGTATCCTCTCAGGGAAGACCTCACAATTACTCATGTGAAATAAGAGGACATAAGATGATTGTGCTGAGATGGACTAAACAAGGAATAAAGGGGTCAAAATTAAGTAACCCCCCACCAGCCCCCCCCCCCAAATAAATAAATAAAAACATTAATGCTGTGTTTCCGACTTCCTAATCCGCACAATAATATTTCAGTGACAGTTTTATAGAAACACCATCTCAGATTCATAGAATGTGCATAAAATATTAGACATTATTATTATTATAATATTAGTCTGCCTTATTATGTTCTAAACAGAACTGGTAATTATTATTCTTGGGTACGTTCTGGTGAATTGATTAAGTTGATTAAATTGTTGTAATCAACACTGGAGCCCATTTTCTTTGAGTGGATTTGGATAAGTACAACCATGGTATAATGATAATTGAGAAAGTTTTTATACTGAAAGAAAAAGGTCATGCTCTACTAAATAACAGACACTGCATCTGAGTGGTGCTAAAATTAAGGAATAATTCTAGAAGAAAAAGAAATTAAATCAGCAGAACTTCATTGTTGTCTCCAGACAACACCTTAAATCCACAGTCTCAAAAAATGTAGGCAGTTGTGTTTATGAATTAGTAACTTTCACTGTATCCACTGCCTCCCTACACTGACTGTAAATCTGTTTTTTCTAAATATGTATTTTATTTGGAACGAAGGAAGAAACCACTGTACCCAAAGAAAATCCTTCCACACAGGGTGAACATGCATGTTCACCCTGTGTGGATGGAGCCGGCACACCAAATGGCCCGCCGTGCCAACATTTATAGCTATTTCAATGTGACTTATTAATGATGACAGTGTTAGCTTTGTGGAAACATGGAGCGTTAGGCTGATAGCTATTGTCAGGAGATGCAAGGAAGATCAACAGAAGCCTCACACTTCAAAACTATACTGAATAATGTTTTTGTTGAATATACTCAATTATATATTATTATAGTATGTATTATATATGGAAATATAATCCACATTCCTTATTAAAATATATTAAACATTTTTTTTTAAATCTATTTAATTATATGGTCTTTTAGTAATTTCAGAAAGCTTTTTATTTTAATTAATACCTTTGCTTTTAAATGTTTTTAATCTTTTGTTAGATAATAATAATATACGTCCAATATGAATTGGTTCTTCAATTGATTTTTTTCTTCTCATTAGTTGAAAATATCATCTGAAATACAGCATAGTAGTATTAAATGTAAAGTAATACAGGCATATATCAAGCAAGACATTGAGAAAACACGGGCTGAATAACAAAAAGCCCATGAGGGCAAAATAGGTGAAGTCTTGTAGTCTATGAAAATGAAGCCTTTGAAAATGTGATGTACCTCTGCAATTCCCTCAAACCGTGGGGGTCTGAAATAATGGGTCCTTGGCAGTGTGCACTCCATCTTTGTTCTCCACCAATTCGACACATAAATGCCATTGGCCAGCTCATACTTATTATGCTCAGATGGTTTTGGAAATGAGACCCTGGCTGTTTTCTCAATTTGGAGCCCTCAGGCAGTGATTTAAAGAGATAAAAGGGGCTAAATTCTGGCACAAAAGCGTAGTCCAATTCATCATTGACATGACCTTGACTCACTCAGGAGACATGAATCTTGAGAAGCTGATGATATAAAGGTTGAGTGCTACAGGTCCTCCATTTCATTCAAGGTATCCTTTGTAATAACCAGGCAATCTAAAAGGTTAACAGGGCCACTCTCACTTACATGTCAATGTTAAGCCATAACCTCAAACACAGACCTGACAAAAGTACTCAGCCAGTCATGACTATTTCAGACGAACCAAAATGTATCAGACTGAAATCATCATTCAATTCAAAAGCTATTCGGTGTACCGGTACTCCATTAACGCTGTCAGTTATGAACTTTGGGCAATAAAACTCTGACATGACATGAAAATAACTCGCTTATGTCTTGAGCTCCTCTTTGAAGTTTCTCTTGTTAGCATAATGAATATATAGCATTCTTGGGCCACTGAATGAAAAAAAAAAAAAACTGTATGGCATTCATATTTACAACGCAACCTTCATACAGTGGAAAGAGAATACGTTTTTTAAACATGTGGAATAAAGTAGTCAAACCCCTCTCAAGATTATTACCCGAGCCCAAACTGTGTCTCGAGGGAAGATCAATTTCATCGAGTTGCAACCTCTCAAACTCGCTCAGGCTCTGAGCTGGGCAACTGAGATCCAAGGACAGCTTCAGAATTTTTTTTTTTATCTCCCAGCACTAAAAACCGGCTTGACCAGTATATAGAGGCTGAGAAAATAATTTATAAATATGTTATAGAATATCAAATAAAATGCCAGAGGGTCTTAAATGGGGTGATACGAATGTCTGACAGGGCTATGGCCCTCCCCCACTAACCACAGTGTAGCACCATCCCTGCTGAGATCCATGTATATTTTCCATCCTAAAGGGTCATTTAAGCCTTGTTTATCTGGTTATTAATCTAGTTTAGCCTGTGTGACACCACCAAGCCAATAAAGCAACTTAAATTCTTGAATCATTGGGTCTCACAAACCCCTCTACCCTGAGAAGGTGACGGCTGAAGTATGAGATGTATGTAAATCTATGCGGAATTCATCTTAATCATGGAAATGTGGGTCATTACAAATACTGTTTTGAAAGTTGTTCCGTTTTGCTCAGTTAATCACAGTAAGAGAAAAAAATGGAGACAAACGGTTTGATTTAGATGTACCAATTCAAGGTACATCAATAATTAATCATCATTTTGAGATGTTGAAAGATTTCCAACACGGTAAAGACTTTCTACAAGCAGGAAAAAAATGCCAGAATCACAGCAAGCATTTCCTTTTTCTCAATCCTACAAAATGTTGACGTAGACCGCCAAGGTCTTATACACACTCTTCTATTGGCCTGTGTGTCCCAGACAGCTGTCCTTTCCTTGACATCGGTGAAAGCCATCTAATCTCACTATGATCTGATTAGATAGCGTGTGCCAAATTAAAGAGCAACAACCTTGGGCGGGCTGTCAAGCAAACATGCTGCAAGACGCTTTTAGATAAATATTATAATGTGCTTCAAATCAGGTTAAAATACAATCTGCAAAAGGTCCCGTCTTTTTTGGCCTCTGTTTATGCAGTAACGCCCTAAAGCCAAATGTCCCTAACTTTGTACAATTCAGAACTCAAACAAATTCTGATGGATAAATTGGGTTCTACGGTTATAGCAAAGGTCGCGTTTTTCAAATAAAGCACGGGAAGATGCCCCTCCATTGCATGTACCGGGTTCGTGAAACACAGCACTGAAATAGGAATATACTTTATGACGGCAGCTTCATCATCATCATCATCATCGTCGTCTTTGCTTGGGTAAGTACACATTTTTACATTATTTGAATAACATGTTTGTCATTCATTAACCGTGCACTTAATGTGCTACAGATGATGAAATGCTAAGTTGTGTCAATTTAAAAGTGGATTTAAAGACCTAATATCATAATTTAAAAAAGTGCCTTAAATGCTATTAACAACATGCCTCGGGTGGGGTTTATTTCTATATCACGGATTTCACTTATAGTTCTGTTTTACTCACATAACATATAATCTAACATCAAATTCACGACCAAGCGTTCTTTAAACTTAAAAAATATGTGCAGACTCCACCCATCACTCACTCATTATGTCATCAAGAACCTCATCCATGCCCAAATCACTTCTCGTCTGCACTACTAAAAAGGTCTGCTGTCTATCCCACCCACTAAACTCTTGCCTTCAGCGCCACCTTATGCTCTATCTCTTAAAATATGTGATGCTGCGTCCCCAGGATGTTATTTTATTGTTTGAAAACCTCTCAAGCACAGTTTACACACTGCCATTGCATTAGCAGTCAATATTAGAGTCAAGGTCAAAATTCCGCTTTCCGAAACTTTAGGGATAATCGGTTTACCCGAGTGAGCGGACAAGAGTTACTCCCATATACTTGGTAGCTGAGTTGAGTTGTGTGTGTGTGTGTGTGTGTGTGAGATTGTGTGTGTGTGTATATATATATATATATATATATATATATATATATATATATATATATATATCTATCTTTCTGCATCACAATGTAAATATGTATATAATTGTCATTAATGAATACCTTTATTTAACAATATGTTTAATAAATAATGTAATCAACCCTGATTTCACTATGTATCATTATCGTCATCATTATTCATTGTTTTAAACGTAAGAAACTATTCAACACAAACATAAAGTCGAATCGAACAAAAGAACTACAAGTCCCAATACTCAATCCCGGAAGTGGAGCGCCGGCATGAACGTATCAAGTCGAATCGAACAAAAGAACTACAAGTCCCAAAGGTCCAACCCGGAAGTGGAGCGCCGGCTGCAACGCAATTTACTTCTTTAAACGTCAGATTGCAGACGGACAAACATGACAACTATGCACAAATGAGCTAAGACACCCCTGTTCTAGCAACATTTTAGCCCACGCTGTTTAAATTGCCGATTGCTTCAGCAACTTTGTTCTTTGTCGTGTCATCCATTTTCTTCGCTTTGAAATGATCCATAGCCACAGACGAGGGGGGCGGACTCCTCACGTCAGCGGTGTGCTTGGCCATTAATTAAGTGGTATTTCAGACTCGACGTGCTATGATGATAGCTCAGTTTACGACTGCAAAACATCCAGGTCACTTTGGTCTTGTCAGTGGAACAATCTGGCAACTTTTTAAAAATATATATATGTTCCCAGAAAGTGTGTGTGAGCCGAAAAGTTCGTTTTCCGAACATTTATTTCCCATTAGAAACCATTAAAATGAGAATAATCCGTTCCCAGGTCCCCATAAACATAATTTTCGACTAAACATAATTTTTGACTAAATAAGCCTAAAAACTACACAAAAATATACCTTATTTTATGTATGATAAATGTGCTATTGTATTGAAGTTAAAGAAATAAACTGTACTGTATAATAAAGTCGTTTTATTTACCTTTGTGATTGTAGTTGATGGCTTGATGGAACGGAGTGGGAGGGGGAGGGAGGGAGGGAGTTACGGTTTGGAAGGAGAGTCACCTTTCATAAGGACTGTAGGTAACTCTACCTCCGGTGTGGCTTCTCTTCTTTGCTTCTTAGAAGGAGACTCTTTATCCTTTTTGCTGACTAAAAACCTCTTAATTGACACCTGTTGCGTGTTAGCGTACTGGTACTGGGACGCTAAGTCACACAAACGCACATCTTGTCCGTGTTTTTCAATTATCTCCTTATTCTGGTCTATCATAATTTTCTTTAGTGTTTTCTTTGGCTTAACACTAGCCTGTGGTGGGGTCTTTTTCGGTCCCATAATAGCAAAAGTGCCTATCAACTCAAACCAGGTCCACATTCAAAGAAAGGGGGTGACGAAGTGAACGCCGTGAGCGTGCGTCAGCTTCTCGCGGCCGCCACAGGGGCGCTGTTCGACCGCTTGGTTTGGTTCGTCCGCCGAAAACTAGTTCGTCAGCCTAGACTAAATGCTCGTGAAATTAATGTTTATGAGGCGAAAAGTTCGTGAGCTAAAGCGTTCGTGAGCCGAGGTACCACTGTATATGAGAGAGAGAGAGAGAGAGAGAGAGAGAGAGAGAGAGAGAGAGAGAGAGAGAGAGAGAGAGAGAGAGCACACACACGGGGGCATGGATGACTGGTTAGCACTTCCGCCTCACAGTGCAGAGGTGCAGGGTTTGATTCTAGGTCTCAATCTCCTGTGTGGAGTTTGCATGTTCCCCCCGTGCCTACATGGGTTTACTCCCGGTTTCTCAGAAAACATGCACTGTTGTTTAATTGAAAACTCTAAATTGTCCCTTGGTGTGATTGTGAGCGTGAATGCGCCTCAGGACAAAGTAGTGTTCAATTAACCTGCCATGCATGTTTAGTTTTTTTGGAGTGGTAAGTGCTCTTACACCCTACCACCCACCGGTCGACATACAGCTGCCAATAGCACTTCCACTCCCCAAACTCCCATGACCCCAACCTTCACATATAACTCCCCATCCTCCTGGTCTTTGTAGCACCCGTTGACATTTCGGTAGCACCTCTAAACCTTGGATCCCAGGATCCTAGAAACCCCCATGGTTATGTATCAGAAATCATGATCCATAAATACAAAGCAATTTGAGTACCGGTACATCCCAGAATTTCTTTCTATCTTCATATAATGTTAAAAGTGTTACTTTTGGTATTGCTACGGGTGTTTGGGAAGTGAAGAATGTAGCTGCTTTGCGATGGTAGCATTAGGAGCAATATTTACTGTATATTCACGCTTCAAAAGAAGATTACATGAGCAGGACTCTCCTTGCTGCAGTCATCCATCAGTTCAATTGTGGTGTTTGGAAAACCAGCTGGGAAGCGGAACACACCTGCCACAATGAACTGCCAAGCATTCCCATCCATCTCTGTCAGAGAATGGCTGTTTTAAGTCCAAGAATATTTGCATTTAAAAGAATTCCCAATCTATCGATTGATCTTTGTATCAAATACTGTAAGGTCACCAAGAAGTATCCCCTTTCTGACTCAGCCCTCGTCAATAGAACATGCCATGGACCAAGAACAGCTGACGGTTGAGTGGCTTTCAAAAGAGATGTTTGGCCTTAATTGAGGGAAAGGCTCTCCTGTTTGTAGTCAACTGTAGAAAGAGGCAAAAAAAGCTGCCACTGATGTGTGGCTGCATAAAAATACATGTTTGGAGGAGAAAAAAAGATCATAAAGCAATAAATGACACTGTCCTCAATAACAAACAAGTGACCAAGAATTTGAATTGTTGCCACCACTTTGAGAGATCACATTCCATCCGGGTTTGGTTTACAATAAATTGCTGAAGGAAATATGATGATTCCCATGAACAAGAGCCTAGGTCTACTGTGTTAAAATCGGGAGAGATGGCAAAAACCTCTTGAGAAAGGAAAACACACTTCCTCAATATCATTAAACACTGAGAAAAAGGTAGAACGCCCAATAAAATCCGTATGGGTGTAAATACTTAACATCAACAGGGGTGCAATATTGCTATCTATTGACCACACACCCTGTTATAAGGGCTTCTGACTAGATTATCTGTGTTTTTCATTACTTCTCTCACATTTTCTGTTTCAGTCCTCATGTGACATTGCAATGTATTTTTCCGCTGTTTGTGAAAAGTGTCGACTACTGAGACTGTTTTCCCCCTCAATTATAACATTTCAAAAAACTGAAATAGAAATGAAATATGTGATGATGTCCTTGGAACAAGCCAGCTGCCTCTTCAAAATCTCTTTCACTGATACTCATTGCTCAGGATAAGGACATTGCTGTATCACTTTTGAAATGAAAGATTTAAGCACTTTGGCAGCAACACACTGTAAGAAGTGTGTATGTACTTTGTGATTGTGTGGTCTTGTGCTAGCATGGCCCCCAACATGAATTGGTCGAGTCATTACAAAAATTGGTCCCTGAAGCACCAATGTTTGGAAACCCCATGCATGAAGAATATGCGCGCTACAGTTCACTTGGCTGAAAGCCTGTAGTCATTGCGGTCTAACAGGAGCATGGGCGAGTGGGAGCTGGTCTCCTCCAGTACATGACAAGAGGGTACAGCAGATTGGGGCTGCAGAGAGTGAGCTGGGCTTGAGGAAAATCTAACATTTGGCTTAGAATGTTCAACTCTCAAACAAATCACGATGTATCATTTTGCAGTGCATTAATTAGATTTTTAAACATGTATAATATACATGCTTTTATTATTTATCCATTCAATAGTAATTAATATTTTGCACTGCAATTGGCTGCCTCTTGCCCAAATTCAGCTGGAATCTGCTCAAGATAACTCTAATGAGAACAATTTGGATTGAAAATGGATGGACGGGTGGATGATATTTTGCATGATTGCCAATTTATACCAAAATCTACTAAAGTGTTCCAGTGATAACTAAAGTGGCTTTTGGATTGAAAACAGTTTTGTTTTTAATGCATTCATGCAGATTTTTGTCTATCAATCCAGAAGAGTTTGTGTTGTTGATTCCACTCTCAGTTCAAGTTCATCCCGAAGTCGCGTGTTATGGTTCTCACATTCTTCCATACAAAGCGCATCCCCAAAATTGTGCTTTCTAATGTTCTTAGTGCTATTCCACCCTCCTTGAAATAAATTATTAAGAGTTATGTCTACTTATGTCCATAGAGTTTATGAGAGTCAGAAAGATTGTAAAACTGTGTGTGTTTAGCTTTATTTTAATGCAGTGGAAGGCGGTGCACTCCCCCTGTCCAGACATAATAAATAACCCATGCGCTCCAGTTGTAAAGTGATATCATCAAACAACATGAATCAGCACTATCCCTTTGTGTGTACAACTCATCCCTTTTTAAAACATCAGCAAATAAAAAGATATACATTAAGGGCATTGTTTTAACTCCTCTCGAATAAGCAGTTTGGGTCGCGGCGTTTGTGGCATTTAGTTCCTCAGACAGTTCGCACAAATCTTGATAAGCCTTGAACATTCCGACAAGGAAACTGTTTGGGTGTTGGTACCAGGCGGAAATTACCATAGCTGCAACAACCAATGACTGGAAATTGGTCAAATCCGCACGCGAGTTAAGTGACCTCATGGGCAAGAAGTTGAATGAAACTGTTGTAAATCTCTAATCAGAAATTAACCTGAAATCAAGAAGCTGATGTGAGCCGATATCTTGACACCATGGTGGCGAGTGTCAGGAACTGTAAGCCACACTACACCATCACACTTAAAATCACTATGCAGACGTTCCCCAGCTTACGAACGAGTTACGTTCCGAACGATCGTTCATAAGGTGAATTCGTTCCTAAGTTGCTTCAGTGCTATATTTAGTATGGAATGTATGTTTAAGGCTTATATGTTTGACATCCATATAACGGGGAGAGAGCTTTTAGTCACGTTCTTCCGGGCTCGAGGGTTGGCTGCCCGGTAAACTAGCAGCGGCTTCAGCTTGAAGTTCCCGATATTTCTGTTTAGAAATGGTACCGATGGTCGAACGATTCATCTTGTATTGACGTGCAACGCTCACCATTTTCTCACCCGCATCAAGCTTCTTTATTATTGCCACTTTCATTTGAAATGAAATGGCTTGCCTCTTCTTTACATTTCCACTCTCACTAGAAGCCTTTCGCTTTTCACCAACCATATTGAATAATGGATGCACGAGATATTTAACAACTGGGCAGAGGAAGCTGGATTCGGGGTGGATGCTGGGCGAGCTCTCACAGCGCCTCACGTCGGTATTAGCGGCGGAAAGAAGTACTACAGTACCTGTACTCGGAAAAAGGCGTGCAATACAAAATCTAACCTTTTCTTTTCTTTCTCGACGTACCCGTAAAAATGTTCGTATGTACCGTTGTTCGTAACTCGGATGTTCGTAAGTCGGGGAGCGTCTGTACTGATGTTCTGAGACCGGGGCTAATGTGAAAGATGTGTAAGTTGCTTAATTTTTAACGTCACTTTTAACACAACTGTGAAGTTATCATCATCATCATCAAACTCTGGTGCTTTGCTCCATTAGGCTCTTTGCTAGTACATGCAGGTTGATCTTAATGATGGTGTCTCACATCATTGTTAGTCCCCCCTCGCCCTCCCCCCGGCCACTTCCTGTCACATATTTCACACATCCTGTAAAACAAAGACAACAACATTTGATCAATTTGACTGTAAATCGCACCGATGTACAGTGTCAACCCTCAAAACTGTTTGCGAAAATGTAACATGTGCTGCATACGCTCTATGTTTCTGTTACGCCATTTGTAATGGTGCAAAACTAGTGATAAAAATGACGAAAGATATGCACTGCTTTTGAAAATGTGATTCACACAAAACGGCAAAGTGATTCCGATGAGTTTATTTGTAAATTATATCAGCAAGCGATGCCAAAGGGCAACATATTTCTTTCTGAAAACAGTTGGTGAGTAGCGAGTGCAGCAATCTAGACTCAGCACCGATCGGTGGCTTGAAACTGGGAGGACCAGTCAGGAGGTGGTAGCCAATCCCAGATGAGCACCAGCACACATGCATTTCCATACAATTAGTTTGGCAATACAAATTGAAAACTGGAAAAAAAAATACCCTTGCCGTAGCAACAGAATGTTTCCGTTTGAAACAACGGCAACCAAATCTGGCTCTTGCAATTTGAAATAGAAAGTATGTCTCACATCAAGGCTATTTTCTCTTTTAATATCCGAGTTCTCAATTGGACGTTCCTATCTCAAGCTGTTATGTGTTGCGGTTTTACCGTGCAAATCCTCCTTTGAAGAATGAAAAGTGAGCACTTAGTTGCTGTTGCACTTCCAAGCATTTGCCAAGCGTGACTGGAAAACTGTCGCTCATACTCTATTGCTGGCGCATACAAAGCTCCAGCGTAATCTTCGCGTGTTGTGTTTGCAAAAAGGAAACCGTGAGAGATAAGGAACTGGTCGTCACAAGGCTGCCTGTCAAAATCGTTTCCCAGCCGTAAAGATTATTTCAGATCGAATTTCATTTTGCAGTGCTTTTGAATTGTATAATCAATTTCAGGGTACAAATGTTCATGTTTGTTGTGCGGATTATATTCTATCATTCATCTTTCACTCGAGGTCTGACTGCTCAATTCAGAATAGGCACATATCTAAGATTTGTTGTGAGTGTCAGTTTCATAAACAGACAGTATCATTTGAGTGACTCGCATCTTTTTTTTTCTTCCTCATCACCTATTTATATCACCTTTACAGGACATCTGAACATGAACACTAATAACTGCATGAGCGGAAACACCGGCTGTTAAAAACAAGAAAAATTATTTTAAAATGTACAATATATTACTTACCATTTAGATGATTGGGAGAATTTTCTCCTCCTTGGTTTAAATGCAGGCATTTTTTAAAAACTATTTGGTGTTCTTTAATGCCCATTTAGTTTTGATTTTCTCCAGGTGTTTTGGATTTCACAAGGTCTTTTCTACATATTGGCTGTCCATTTACGGTTCATTTGCATTATTGGATATCCAATGCAAATTTAGATTTTTTTGGGGGTTTTTAAGCAATTGAATTTCTAACACGGGGATATCTGATTATGTGTATTTTTTTCATCACAGCAAACCCATTCAAAACATGCAGATTTGATTTACTTTGTCAAAGCAACAAAGTTTCTGTTTTTAAATATATCTCATGTAGTGTTGCCATACCAACCCATTGTGGTCTGACTGTGGTCTGTTCTGATTCATCACCGTTCTCATGAGAGCAAAAGCTGACCTGTGTGCTTGCCGAATTTTCAGCAATGAAGTAATTTAATATACAAGGCCTTCGGAATGAATTTATTCTCACTTTCTTTTACACAAGTCATTAAACGGTACATAATTGTTTGCAAATGAAGCACATTCAAATCCTTTTTGTGGCAAACCAGAAATCACAGAAACCTCAAAGTCAGCTCAAGGCAGCCACTGGCGTGATTCTTTTATTCATTTGAGTCACAACACAGCATAGGCTTCAATTTAGCAATTCTGTGGTTTGGAATGATTTTTTGAAGTGCAGCTTGCTTCTGATTTACCTTAATATTTGGCCTAATGAGAGCATTACAATATTCGCTGAGCCGTCAAATTTAAAAACTGAAATAGACTGTGCCAAAAATGCCCAATATGGTATCAAGATGCCTCTGCAGATCCAGGCTTATTGATTTTATTTCAATTAATGAATAATTCAGTCAGATGAGTTTTCACATTGTTGCATCAGAAATATAGTCATAGAGAAAATCCTTGAAGTAGAAATAACTGCATAAATGTTTTATTGGATTCTGGGCACTATAAGTTTCCATATTCAGGCAGACTTGCCATGGACATTAGGGAGGGTCTCGGTCTCACTCTAATATCAAACTCTAAAAAATATATTTTTGAATAATGGAAGGAACAGCGCTTTGCTTTCAAATAGTCAGAGTGAGTTTCTATCAAGGGGGAAGCAGAAAAAAGCCCATAAGTGTGAGACAGATGGACAACTTTGGTCAGTATCTACCCTGCCAGGGCTGACATTTCCATTCGTGTTTGCTTGACAGACACCCATTGTTGCCGGCGCTTCTCGCCGGTTAATTCACGGCGTTTCTCTGGAAGAACAGAGCATTAGCTTGATTTCCCTATCAGTCAAAGTCAGTTACCCGTCTGAAGCAAAATCCTCATTCAGACACGCTGACTGTGTCCTATGTTCACACTGACGGAGAGCCAGATGGCCTGCAGAGCAGAACATTTACATTTGCAGATCCACAGTCAGCCGTGCAGTGGCAATATGGGCAATATGGACCCCCCCCCCCCCCTGATTCAAGCGTGCAAAATACTCAATATAAGTGGCAAAAGGTGGCATGGAAAAGCATAGCCAATGGAAACACAGTTTCTTCACGTATTCATCTTTAAAGGGAGAGATTGGCCATGTAGGCTCAAGTGCTGCACCGCCATCATGCCGCCTGAAAGCCACTACAATAATGTTACATTCATGCAGATTATTTATTAATCTGACAATGAAAGGTGCAAGAAGCCGTGGTGGAGGAGACACGCTGTCTTCTGGAAGTGGATGATGAGAAGGCATAAACCTGCAAAGACTATTTTCACCCTGAATCTTTTCAGGTTGGCTTTCATTGTTGCCACTGTCAAAAGCTGTCAGGCCTGAAACAGTCCTGACAACAGTATCCTCCAGATAGGTACCCTCTCTGTTCTTGGAGAACTTGGGCAGACTTTTACAGATGGGAAGCAAACTGTTTGTCCTTGGTATAGTACTTGAAGGGATATAGTTCAATTGCTTTTGAAAAGTGTTTATCGGCCCGAGTGTTTATTTTTGGGGTTGAAAAGAATAAATGAGCAGGCTCACATTTACATGGATCGGAGGCACTTTTAGACCATAACGTTAGGATTTGCAGGGCTTGACAACAAACGGCCCTGAATTCTGAAGGCAATTTGTGGACAAAAGCCCCAAATTCGATTTTACTTTAAAAAATACGCGATGAAGAGCACAGTACACAGTGTTAAGTTAAATAAAGTGTTCAAGCAAATTTGTGCGGCAACCAAACAAAGTGCAGCTCCTTCTTTTTTGTTGACTTGTGGTTCTCATTTAATCCGTCTCATACATTTGGCCAAATACTAATAAAATAACAGGCATCATCACAGTGAGCAAACGTGCTTTAGTTTCTAACTCGTAAAGTGTGTTGCGTAGGTGTTGTCCTCGGATATTTGCGGGGGAGAAGGTTAAAGAATTTTATTTGAATTTTTCTGCCCTACTCAGCAACTGTGGTCTGCATTTGGCTTATAATTATTAGCAGTTGCCTGTCCCTTTCTGCTTAATTAAGGTGCCATATTAAGAAGTGAAAACTAATAAATCACCCTGCCGGTAAACTGTTAAATTAGCTGATTATTAACAGGGTAAGCTACATGTGTGCGCACGCACACACACACACACATACACACACACACACGCACACACATAACCCGATAATTTCTAAATACGTGGAGTAGGATGTCATTAATCTAAAAAAAATAAGTAGATTCATTATGCAGAAAGCTGAATGTGGCCACTGATAAAAGCAGATAAGAATGCGACGAGAGAAGAGATTATTGGCCAACAATGGTTTCTTTGCATATATTGTGTGCTGTTGGGCTGTTGACAAAAGTCAAATCATTTGCCTCACACACACACACGCACGCACGCACACACACGCACGCACGCACGCACGCATGCACGCACACGCACAGTGCAGATACAGGACTTCTAGCCATGTGGCAAACATTTCTAATCATCGGCATTCGGAAACAAAGTCCGCAATTTACATATCCTGCGCTTCTCTCTGAGCTATAAGGCAAATATTACACAGGAACAGCAGCCACGGCACCGGCAGAATTAATAGACTTCTGCTGTTGTCACTCGTGTTGCATTTCCAGCTGCCTATGCAGCTTGTGAGAGAAGCCGAAGCAGATTAAATTTGATAGAGGAAAGAAAGGGAATATGCACACGGAGGCACAAGGAGAAATCATTTGCAGGGGAGTTGTCAGCAAATGGAATCACTCTATGTTGCTCAAAGTGATTTTGTTTCAAGCAATCGGAGAAATGCGGAAAAGGCTGGCTGGGCTTTGATATGACCGGATGCATTCACATAACGTATGCATGTGTTATGAATTCAGATATTAATATATTTTATGAAAAGGGGATGTGAACAGTGGTGAGCCTGCCTTCATTGCTTAATGTGTTTTGTCTATTCACACTGGATGCTTCATCTCCTTGATGCCCTATTTGTCAGCCAATCAGCTATTTTCGCAGAGATCCAATAAATAACACCGGTCCATCATTGAACAGATTAGGTGTCAGCTAACTTCCGCTCCGCCCCACGTGCCGTGTAGAAGCCTCGGGGGGCCCGTGTCCCGGGAATGATGGCTAATAAAAATGAATCATAGATGAAGGCCAGAGACAGGGTGCTACAGGAGGAGTCTTGATGCATTAAACAGGAACAGTCGATATGTCCTCTTGTGATAATAGAGCATACAGGAGCTGCCGCCAAGCTATTTAACGCTTGTCAATCCAACCCCGTAAAGGGGAGCGGGTTTGCAGCAGCAACACTGATGGTTGAAATGGTTCATTTGGGAAGTTGGGAATGAAAGTTTGAAGCTGTTTGAATCTAAAAGTAAACTCAAAATGTCAAAGTTGTTTGTTGTTTGCTCAGCTTTGTCTCGGAAAAAAACAAGTAATGACAACAAATGCAGCGTTGCTTCGCTCTTGACTTGACAGACAGACAGAGTTCAAATGTTCTTGTTAACTAATAATTAGCGAAAAACAACATTGCATAACGAAATGCCACATGATAAATGATGGTGCCTTGACTGAACGCATCTCTGGAGAAAATTGCTTCTGAGCTCATTGACAGCGGTCATCACTGCGAGGAGCACTTTTGATAAATGTGACCTCATAGTTTCACCTCTTTTAGGATTAATTACATTTTGCGTCTCCACACTGTGAATAACCTGCAAGAGCTGTTCATTCATGAGGCTTTTTTTTTTTGGTACAATGTCACTTGAAGAGTGTTACATTGGTTGGCAGTGATCTGACATCTTTTGAAAAATGTGTCTCTTCTGAGAGAGTGAAGTAAAATTGGTTATTTCAATCAAGGAAGTAAGATCCTGGTGGTTTGCCATCATGATATTAACATGGTGCGTACTTGCTCAATCTCGCACCAAGAATCTGGGGGCTGATGAAACAAGGAGACAGCCCATACTCGTCACTGTCAAAGAAAGTCAGCGTACGTCTGAAATAAATAATGATGTATGAGATGTGAACTCTGGTTGCCCTCTGCCATACTCGCGCCCAGCAACAATTATTGACATGCTGCCATTAAAAATGCACTTAAGAGACAAATACGGTCAACAAGAAAGCATGAGAGCCAAGAATAAGGGAGAGCATTTTAAGAGCTCCAAACTTCATTTTCAGTTTGTATGAAGGTGGAATTATACCTTTGCAACTGAATATGTCAGACATTTATGGAAAAGGTGAAAAAAATGTCAGTTTTAATTGTAGAGTTAATTTTTTGAGATTGTGATTTGCAACCATCATTTCAAATTGAGATAATTCTAGTTTCAAAAGCTAAACGGAGTAATGCTGGCCCGAGAAATACAATTTTTTGTGCAATAAACTATATGGACAGTGCTAAAAACACCATAGAAAGAAATGGAAAAAAAGCCTTATGGAAAGGTGCCGAAATTAGGATATATATATATATATTTATTTATTTATTTTTAGGTTATAAGACTGTTCTTCATTTACCCTCCAGATGTCCTGCTGTTTCCTCATGGTAATATTAACGTACTAAGGTTAACAGTAAAGCAGCTGGCTATTTTAATTAAAAGGGACTAATCTCATCTGAAGCTCGTTGAGTTTGTTGCAAAAATAAGAAGTCATTCATTAAAAAAAAAGTTAATTAAATAGAAGCAAATTTGTTGGGAAAGGGAAAACACTTATGTCTGATGATGAATTTCAAATGGTAGGCTGTATGCTGACGCTGTCTGGTAGTCTATCTGGACCGTGCTACGCCACGGGTAAGTCTCTTTGCAGTTCAATTGGCATAGTGACACCTGCATTGGGAGTGTTGATGTTACACAAACACAGAACTAACAGGAAAAGTTTAAAGCTATGATTGTGAAGCAAATCTCTCGTCCAACGTATATTTTTGACTGGCACACACCGATGACATTGTTCTGTTAAAATTGCTACGATTGGGTTTTTTTTGTTGGACTTTGCGTTTTTCTGTGGGGACAATAACTGACCATGCAACATGTAATAACCATTACCTCCTTATATCTGTTGCCTTCCACTTGGCTGCAACTGTGTCTTCTTTGTCCTCTAGTTTTTCCGAGCTCCCGGTGCCCTCCGTTCATTTCTGACCAATCCTGTGTGCTTGGTTTGGGTGTGGCTTTTTGTTTTATTATTTAGTCTTGGTAGATTGACTGTATTTTTCTCACGTAAAGTCAGTTCTTTTCATATTTTGGTATTTCCTGTAACTTATACTCAGGTGGGACTTGTATGTGGCCACCTGATGGTAATGCATCAAAAATATATAAATGGAAGAAGTAATAGCTAATTTAGAATGTGGCATCCTTATGCCACAGCAAATATTTACACCAACATACACACTAATAAACCAACTAAGATTTGACCTTTGGCCACAATGTGACCCAGGATTCTACAAAGTCGAGAAGGTAAGCCATTTTTTTCGGGAAAGCTTCATTAATTTTTTTATGGCTTGATTGGTAGCAATTGATTAGTTGATCTTAGAAAAAATGGATGAGACCTGAAAAGACACATGAGGAGCAGACTACGATTACGTTTTGCAGTTTGAGATGGGGAACGCCACGCGGTGACATGAAAACCAACACCGTGCTGAGTATTTTTAACGAGCCAGAGGTGGGAGTTGTACCGAGGAAGGATCTCTGGGTATCCTCTGCTAAAAGCGAGAAACCTTCACCGTCCCTGCCGTTGTACGTGTGGTGTTATATCCATAGTGGGGCTAATGAAGCCCATGCACAAGTTATGGCCATACAACAACTGTTGAATCATTTAAAGAAGTACTCCCACTCAAGTGATTATTTGGTAAACATGAAAATGCAAGCTGAGTCTCCCAGCACTCATAGTGTTAGCTGTGTCCACCCCTGAGACACGGGACCAACGCGGTGCACTTTTTATCATGCGCGTTGACAAGAACCAATGATCTTAACACGATGTAGCATCATAACTCACACATGCTAAAATTGTGATACCCCAAGTGAAAACTACAACCTCCTGATCCACTCAATTTTTTTTCATTTGTTTTTTCATTTCAAAACAAAAAGAAAAAAATCAATCTTTTTACTGATTGAAACCATTCCAACTTTGAAATCATCAGCTTCACCCTACCAAGAAGTCCCCCCAAATTTCAAAATAATATTTTGGTCTCAGTTGGTGTGGTCTTGACTTCAGCACTAGTACAAATAGATACATATATAAGAATCAGAATCATCCTTATTGGCCAAGTATGTACAACACACAAGGAATTTGTCTCCGGTAGTACAGGCTGCATTAGTATTATCAATAACAAGCAACTACAATAAAGATATATGCGTGTACAGTATAATGTAGGGAAACATCCAATTTTGTCTGTCACATATATTCAAGAAACACACTGTTTATGTCAATATATGTCCATATACGTAAGTATGATCTTGGAAAATGGCCAGTTTTTATATATGTCACATATATTCAAAATCTAGATAAAATAGAACTATAGGTTCTTTCTTTGTGGGTTCTCCCCTGTAATGTTTTGGTATTTCTACTACATTTACCTTGTAGCAGTAGCTATTTAATTATTGTTATACACAACCGCAATGAGCAAACAGAACGTATGTGACAACATATTTTGTGTCGAAGACCTATTGGACTTCAGCCACAATATCTTTTTAGTTTGAGGCAACCTTTGATCATATATTTTTCTTCTCTGCCACACATGCACACTCATTTGATTTCTTTCTTGCTGATGCTTTCATCACCAGGGAGCCACAGACACCCCCACACCCCACCCACCCACCTCTGATGGGCTGTGGCTGGATCGCTGTCATGGTGTCCCTCCCCTTAGTTCTCTCTGTGGCGCTTCAGTCACAGCCGATGTTTTAGCCAGACACAGTGCCTTTAGGCAATCAGCCGCCTCCAAATCTGAAGGGATGAAGCACATGTTGCCACAGATAAACCACCATGATCAATCTCATGGACGCAGAGCGAATCGGTGGAGCGAAAGGCTTTGAAAATCAAGCCTTGTCCCCAATGTGCCCAGCAATGATGATTTGGTCAGTGGAGCCAACGGCAACCGGCAAACATCAAGGAAGTTGGACCAGCGGGCCTGTCAGTTCTCAACACTAATTAAACATACACAAGCAGACCCAGTGATATGATGCCAGCAGGGCAAAGCTCACATCCTTTGGTCTAAATAAAATTTATCCCTGCCAGTGAGATTATTTGTCACAAACATCATGTGCAACTCTGGAGGTGGTTGCTTGGAACAACATACGGCTGCACCTCCTATATGACCAGCATGCTGATTTTTGTTCAGAGATTCTATGTAATGACAACCTGATAGTCTGTCATGTATCTGTTTTTGATTATTGTATCTGTTATTTCTTACACATAATATTTGTCTCTAATGTGTCCATTTTAATCAGCTGTGGGCTGTTGTGGCCCTAGAAAAGTTTAAATCAAGCCAATCAAATCACCAAAGCCATAATTTGGTTTTCGCATCAGCATGTGACATCACGATGAAAGACTTATTCATCCATCCAGACTTTTCGATCCCGATTATCCTAATTACGGTGGTAGCTACTAAAGTGGCCAATGTTTGCAAAAGTAGCCAATGTTGGATTCTGAATGTTGGAACTTTTTTTGCCGAATGTTGGCAAAAATCATTGTGTCACCATTAGTGTCATCATTAGTGACGTATAGCGACATTTAGCAATTCTGGGACACAATTAGCAACATTCATGCAGATGCTTGGGAAAGTGTTTGTGAAAGAGAGATGGTAATTATGCGTGACTGTTTGGGACAGTTTGAGAAGATTAGCAAATATTTTCCACGCCTTCACCACTATGTGTTAACCTTTGGGTCCTATTGCCAACTCCTGGTGTAGCAGACAAATGTATGGACCCACTGCAAGGAAAACGTTCCCCAGCATTCATTGTACTGCTGTCAAAGATGGATTTCGATAATAGAAAATTCATTTCTGTCTGTTCAACAGCAAGAGGGGGTCTACAGCATCTTCCAAAACGAAGGTTTTCCATCCTCGGCTGGGACCTGGGCATGAATGTCCACGACTTTCCCAAAATCCCCCTTAGGGGATTTCTGGTATGACGATGAATGCGGCGTTTGGTTGCTGATATCTCATTGGTCAGTGAATGCTTGTGAATGCTCGTGCAGGAACGAGTCGATATATATTGGAACCACGGTCACATGGTCTCCAGCAGTGGTGAATAAAAAAGATACTTTGGTGACACGTTTTTGACCGTTTAGCGATGCTTACGACTGTTTTGCAAACCCTTGCCACTGTCAGGAAAACAGTGAATTTGCAAGGACATTTTAAACATGTTCACAATTTTCTTGCAACAAGAAAAACTGTTTTGCGACAAGTAAAGCAGTTTCCAAATAATGTTTGCAACCTTTTACAAACTCTGCTGAAAACAAAAAAAAATGCTACGTTAGCAAACATTCACCGCCCAGTAAGGCTTTGGGCTCAGCGGTGTACAGAACTGGAGCCAAGCTTTTGTTATTTTTTTTTCCGAGGCATTTGTACACTTGTACAACAAAAGGGAGACAGGATCTATTCCTAGAAGTGAAATTCCTTGAATAGATGCACATGGTCCACTTGGTTTTCATTCTTTGTGAGAGCTAAAGAAAAGCCCTGTGTTTACTAACAACCTTGAATGTGTGAATGTGAACCAAAAACACCCGATTGTTGGTGTGCTTGATAATAAAGCCACATTCCAGCAGGGGTTGTGCAAAAAGTTTCAATACATGTAAGAAAAGTGTATACAAGTGTATACTTTCATCGGAGTTAACAATAAACAGAGAAAACATATGGGATTCACATCGCATTAAAAAGTCAAATCGATGATATGTCCAACACAACTTTTTGCATTGTAGACAGTGACAGTATTGACATCTGATGTCGGTTTATTGAAACTGTACCACAATAGAGAGTGGCCTACGGTAACTGCAGATGGCACCCCAATGCAATGGAGCAGTGCAGTTATACATTATGGATTACAGTAGTTATTGTGGGTACTGTACGTGTGCAGGTTTTGACAAATGGGAAAACTACATTCAGTACTGATCCGATGTCAAACGAATGGAAACTAAATTGCCTTCACAATAAGACATACAGTGTGTTAAAGCCTAATTCATAAGAAAAAGAGTCTGCCTTTAAACAACCTGGGCAAGGTTACTGCAAGGGACTGTGTTGTCATGAGCAAAGATGAGAGTGACAGTTTGACTGAATTTGAGTGACACCCGTTCAGGTTCAAGTAACTGTTCTTATATGATGTCAACAGTTCAAGTGGACTCCTTGCTCAGGCTGAATTAATAAACGGGCTTGGTTCCCTGCTGCACTCCACCAAACATATATGCCATGCTCTGTTGACTGATGCAGTCTTCTTGCTCTGCAGCTCCTCATTTCTATCCAAAAGCAGGGAGAAAACGTTCATTCACTTATTTTACTTTAACACCACTTAGCTCCTCGTGAGGGAGCAGTGAGTGGCTGTACACTCACAAAAGTAAAATGTTGACTATTATGTGAAATTTAATTAAGTGCCAAGACAATGTCTTTCAATTGTTATTTTTGTGTTTAACAAACGAGTTTGTGTGGAAGGTTCTGACATAAAAATAAAAATCTAAAAACATTGTCTGCGAGTATGGATAATTGCTGTTCGTCAATGTGTGCTCAGTGATTGGCTGGCAACCAGTCCAGGTTGTACCCCACCTACTGCCCGAAGACAGCTGGGATAGGCTCCAGCACGCCCACAACCCCGGTGAGGATAAGCGGATCAGAAAATGGGTGGATATTGTTCCAGAGGGCCTGTGCCCGTATCCAATGACTTTGTATTATTTCGCTGTTGTGCGGCATCTTACTCTGACTCATCTGACGCTTTTTACTATCAGTCACAGCATTCAACCATGAGCGTTGCATTTAAATGTTTGTTTGTTCGTGTGTGTAACTGTTTCATTTTGATTTGTTTGAAGAAACCAAATTCAAGGAGTTTGCCATTATTCTCAGGAATGTAACAAGCTTAACCCTTATATTAAGGGTCAATTTGACCCATTTCAGTTTTTGCCTTGACCAAAGCACTGGATATCCTTTCTTTTTCTTCATGAAATTTATTGACTTTTCCTCATCTAGGGTCATGAACTGGTGTGTAAAATCTGTGACACTCTGATGTGTAGTCGGATGTCTGTGCACGGTTTGAATACAAATATGATGTTGCGGGTCATTTTAACCCAGGCACTTTAAGGAGGAATTTCACATATTTGTTCAAGGCCCAGAATACATGAAATGAACCACAACAATATTGGAGCTGCATAAAATGCCTCCTAAAGTCTGTCAGATGCTCACAAATGCCTTGGGCACTTTTATCTTTTCACCTTTTGAGAAAATGAGCGGAATTTGGTTTTGCATATTTTATGTAATATGAAACGGCAGTCTTAATATTATGGTTAGATCAAATTGAACCTTCGGGTTAACATTTACTCACTCAGCCTACATCTGAAGATACTTTAGCCTCCCGGAACTTGTGCTTTTAATTGCAACATGCAAATGATCTCGTTGTCTGTTACATGTCTAGATCTGAAGTTCTCTGGGTGATGTGAAACACAATAAAAATGTGTTATTCCAGTCATGCTCTGCAGCCCACCTGTCATAACATTCCAATTAAACAGAGGTGGGCATTTTACAGAATTATTCAGGTCCGCCATTTGTCATCCGTCAATGGCCTGGTACCTGGCCATTGTCATTTGATCAGTCTTTCATGTTATTTTAAATGCGCTTGATCCTCAAGTCCTTCAGTACATTTCACCAGTACGCCAGTCCACCCGCCCCTGCCCCAAAAAGCAGGTCATCGTCCAACAGATGAAAAATCCAATGTGATTAAAATGGAAAATGAACTGCACTATCAGTATATCTACATCATACGGTGATTGTCCAAAGAGCGACACACACACGGACACACACACACACGCACCCTCACGTAAATTTTACACATATTATTTGCCAATCTATTGAACGGTAAAAGTAAAGTCTGCGGGAGCAGGCTACACTATCTGTCTATCTATCTATCTATCTATCTATCTATCTATCTATCTATCTATCTATCTATCTATCTATCTATCTATCTATCTATCTATCTATCTATCTATCTATCTATCTATCTATCTATCTATCTATCTATCTATCTATCTATCTATCTATCTATCCATCCATCCATCCATCTATCTGACCACAAGATAGATTAGTGTAGCCTGCTCCCGCAGACTATCTATCTATCTATCTATCTATCTATCTATCTATCTATCTATCTATCTATCTATCTATCTATCTATCTATCTATCTATCTATCTAGATAGATAGATATCTAGATAGATAGATAGATAGATAGATAGATAGATAGATAGATAGATAGATAGATAGATAGAGAGAGAGAGATTTTATTATTTTTTTCCAAATGCAGTTCTCTCAACGAACAACTGCCAACAAACACACAAGGCAGGCGGGGTGTGTTTCTGTCAGTCATAAGAAAAATGGGTGTCCGTCAACGACAGATTGAGGAGTATGTCAGTGCATGACCGGGTTAGTGACAATAACAGCGATGGACAACTTACTTCCGCCAGTGCTGAGTCCGTCAGTTTTTATTTCGTTTATTCTTTTTTTTTTTTTTTTCGTCATTCATCAATCCTCAGCAAAACGGCCGTCCGTCAGTACTGACAGAGTGCCCACCTCTCGTATTAAGTGTTAATAAGATCCACTTGGCACTATTTTGGCACTTAACAGTGGTAATAAAACAGCTGTCTTAACAGTAAAACCACATCAAGATAAGGTTTAAAGCAGCAGTGGTTTTCCCAAAGCATGTCCCTGAGCGAGGAGATGAGGATTGAAGGCCTCTTTTATACTCGTGCAGTCACCGCCTGGGCTGATGTGACCACGGCGCAATTTTCCTTCTACTTGCGCGCAACCTGTTTTGAAAATACCCTGCAGTTGCACTCAAAATGTCGCTATGGCTGGTAGGACGCCACGAGTTGGGAGGTGCCTCTTCATGGTATCGCCACTTACAGTAGCTGATTTTTACGAGGAAGAAATGGGCCTAGAAGACCAGATGATTTGTTTAATTCTATTGCAAAATGGACGGTGGTGTAGGCAGTATGTGCTCAATTGTTGTCAAAAGTTCATCACTCGGTATTGAGGTTGATATGCGACGAGGAGCAAGTAGGTGGCTGGCTGTCCGACTAACATGAATGAGAGGACTATTATATAGTGCTATATATAGTAGTATAGTGTAGTAAATAAGGGATTAGGGGATAAGGGTGGAAGTTCAGACACAGCACTTGTCGGCCACACCATTCGGTCTGTAATTGGTTGTTTTTGTTTTTCAGGTGGTGAAAATGAATCAGTTACAAGAGAAGGCATGATTTTACATTAGTTGTCATTCTATTGTCACATTATTCTGACAGTTTAAATAAATATTGATAAGTGTTTTTTTAAACACTGCCCATTTAAGTCTTCATTATGTTTTCGCTTCGCTTTTGACTAAGCTTGAACTTGTGTGATACTGCTTTGACTGATCCTCCCAAACATTTGTCAAACAACCAGCCTATGATGATGACATTTATTTTTGTAAAGTAATTGTGTTTCTGACTAACCTTGTTGTGTGATGTGGTATTTGAACAACCCCCCCACCACCATCACCATCACCGCTACTGCTGCCACACACTCTCACCCCCACGCCACACTGAACTTGATATATTGTTTGACACGATTACAGTCACGTTCCATTGAACTTAGGACCGGCAGCGCTCCAGCTCAATCACATTGATATTCCATAACAATATGAAGAACACTGTTCAGTGCAGAGGATTAATGAATTGTATCGTCATAGTCACTTTGACATTCCTAATGAAGGGAAATGAAATTCCCTGAACAGGGCAGCTGTGTTTGAATTGGTGCTTGCTGTGCCAGGATAGAGGCATAGCGAAGTCAAGAGGAGAAAAAAAAATACCAAGTATTCCATAGAGGCATAAATCTTCCTTTGACCTGTCAGATGAATTTAGTAAAAATATATGATTCAAAGTGTAACATTTATCATCATCAGGCCGATAGCGTTTCAGCCTCCTTTGTTGGCCTCCTGTATTTTCTGATTTTAACATGTTTCTTGTCCATAGAGACAATTCAAAAAAAACATTTCACCCGAGGTTGAGATTCAATTTCAGGAAAACAATGGATTCTTTACTAAATTTGAAGAGAATGAATGCCAGGTATATTTTTGAGGAGAAAGGTAAAACACAAATTTGAATTTCTATTAATTTGTATGCCATGTTGCCACTTACTTTCCATACATATATTCCAAATGTTCAAGCAGTTCTTAAGTTATTGATCCGTCAACATGTTTCAGATATTATTCAAAGTCAATAAGGTTCTTAACTCTTCGAAGAATAACTCCAAACCACTCTTAGATAAAAGTAATTTTGCCTTTGTCTACATGAAGTAACATGGGTAAAATATGAAGCAAAACAAGGCTCGAATGCCCTTGTTCTCGTCTTTAGTATTTCAATGAAACATTCTTTTCCACAGCACATCTCTTTTCATTCCCAAGGCAACGGTTTCAAGACATTTAACAGAACAACTTATCACCAAGGGGTTCATGCATTTTTTTCTTTGTGATGAATAGATTAATGAAATGGAAAGAAGAAAACTTGCTATAATACAAGTCCCCTAATAGACCTGACTCGAAGTGGAAAATAACTATTTTATGCGTTGCTATGATAGTACTTCCTGTGTCAGATTTTACTGCCTCAGTGGAAAATGCAAAGACCCAAAGGGAGACCTGTTTTTCCTCTCATCTTCCCATAGAACTCAGTTGCTGGAGATTTTTGAGAATATAGTCCAGAATGTGTGCCACACGTACCAATATCGAACAGAGGAGGAACGTGATTTCCCCAATCACCCCCACCCCAGATTTGTTGAAAATGGGTTTTCATATTTCAAGGTCCCTCTGAGACCTTACCATCTGACACTGTTTCTGATAACAATTAATTTCACTGAATCAGAACCACTGCCTGACACCCATTCCCATTTCAGACCACCAGTTGCGTGGACGTGGACTCTGAAATAACCATTTGTTGAATTCTCACGTCAGCCGTCTTGATAAGCGCGCCTTTGAATTATTTTTCTGCTTGGCTGTACCTGTGAAATAGCTCCAGGCTAATGTAAACTTGCTTTCTGATACAGTGGGCTAGATCTGTGGCTGCAGGAGCGGGACCCATTTTGCCTTCAAACATTTGTCGAGAAAATGCTGTTTAAACTATTATCATCAACATATTAGGTAAATCTTTTTTTTTTTAATCAAAGCAAGGGTCTTAAATTGGCGCCTTAAGTACACAGTATGACGTACAACAACTTGCTTTGACATGCTATAATTTATCCATAATTTTTTTTCTGCCGGTTGCAGTGAAATGACTCGACCGCTTTATACTTGAGTTGAGAGGAATCGAAACACAGCACTGACAACAATACAAACTATATCACTCGTGCTTCAGCTAAACGTCATCATCGACACTGATCTTTCATGCTTCACATTAACGCAAAGGGTTATTGTCTTTACTCAGTAAACCCAGCCAGATAGCGGCATGGCGCTGTTGTTTTCCTCAGTTATGATGATTGCGAAATGATTTTGCTGACACACCTTTTTTCAAGAAGACAATGTGACAGATGTGACTTGATGACTAAATCGCGATGGGGCGCGTGCGGGTTTTCGTTGACGAAGCAAGACTGGATGAATATGTTAGTGGGTGTTCTGTCAGATGTTCAAAATGCATGCTCGCTGCACTCATTGTTAAAAATTGAACTGGAAGTGCAATGGAGTGGCCGTCAGATTGCCCCTGAGTCGCACCTCCATCACCCGCTTCTGTACTTTATCTATGTGTTACTCTGTTTGCGAATATTACATGGCGCATGTGTGAACGAAGTGTTGCTATTTTTAGACGCACCTCTTTTTCCTACCGCAGCGTTATCGGCCTGTTTCGTTGGGAGGGATCTCGCCACGTTGGCAGCTGGAGAACTGTTATTGACATGTAAATACCTGTATTATGTGTAACTTTGAGTTGTAAAGTGTATGCAGACTTACATTATTTGAATATTTTCATGTTCATTTTACCATTAAAGAAAAAATATTTTCTTTTTACTGTACATATGGGTGGATGCGCTGTAGGCCCATGTGATGAAAAGTGATTCAATCGATAGAAGTCTCCTTCCCATATTTTTCACAAATGTTGAAGGTGAGTTTCAAATCCTCTTAACAAAGCTTATATATAAAGGGCCCTATTTTCGCAGACAGAGGCCCGTGCGTTCAGAATAAAAACGCATTTATCTTAATTTTCGTGCCAGGGCAAGTTTAGCTTTTCGGGCGGACGGAGCTGGCACAGTCCAGTGCACCTGACAATTCGGTGAACGAAAATCTCTATTCATCTCTATTTTCGTAGCAGGTCTATTTTGTGAATTTGTGTAAATTAATCTGACTCATTGTAGAAATCAATTCATTGAACAAAATCTTATCAGAATCATCTTAAAAATATTTTAATTGCACATCCTTGACTGCGTAGCACATCAATGGGTGGATTTTAATCAGTGCTCGGGAAGGGATGGGGGGCAGAGGATCAAGCACTTCCGAACCAGATGGTTGACAACAAATTGTATGTTAAATATGGAGAAAATACGTGCATATGTGCAAAATGCATGCTCTCATTGTGTTTCATTTATTGGTACCGTATTTTCCACACTAAAAGGTCGCACCTAAAAACCTTTCATTTTCTTAAAAGCTCACAGCGCGCCTTAAAATCCGATGCGCCTTTTGTTTATTTATTTTAAGGTTGCCAGTATTTCCTTTTTTTTCCTATCCATTCTCGGAGGGGTCAAAATGTTCACTAGAGAGGTACGATAACACAGAACAAAACATTAATGTAATTCAACTCACACAATTTATCATTTAATGTCTATATATTCATGTCCAACGAATAATACGATGACAGAAGCACGGAGAAGGTTACAATCTCAAATAAGGTGCATGAATCCATCTCTCTCGGGGTAAAAGTCCTCATTCACGCATACACTCCCTGCTGACATTTTCCCAATATTTTCACAGAAAACTTGAAAAGCTTTCCAACAAGAGTGTACAGCCGTAAATCCAATTTAAACCTGAAAGTGGAAAGGGAGGAGGCGGGGCACGGGGGGTGGCATAAGCCTTTTAAATAGAAAGGAGACAACATGGACTTGAGTGGTCTGCTCGTGTGTCTGTTAACAAGCATAACACCACTTGCAACAGCAACAAAATAATCTCGAAGCGTCCTACATGGAAGCTACAGCCTTAGCTGGCCAAACTGGCTGCAATCAGTGTGAAACATGGCTCCCAGGCAAACTCGCTGAAGCACGGTTTGAATTGAAGGCGGCCAATCAAGTTTCCACACTTGCATATGTCTTGTGTTCCAAAAGAGCAGACACGCACAAGGATTCTCGTGCCAGTTTGGAAAACGTCTCACATCCGGGTTCGGGAACCGGGAAGTGATCTACTGTACTGTATCTTCTCTGTTTCAAAGCAGAGCAACAGCGGTGTGGATGGCTCAGACTGTTGAAACGTGCTTGCCTGGTGACGGAACGCCATTCTTAAAGAGAATGCAGGACTCCTCTCTTGGCCATCATGACAAGATGCTCTTCTTTATTTCTTAGCCATGGATAATAAATACTCATAAAGCAAATGACGCTTGATTACAGCTGCAATCTTTGGCTCATTAGGCTGATTAGCTGCAACTGTGCGGCTGCTAGATGTGTAAAAATACACTCCTGGTGCACTGTGTCTATGCATGTTGGGCTTTAGTTGACAGATGGCTGAAAGCCTAATATATCGACGCGGTTTTATAAGTAAACACGTTTTTCTCAACTTAAATGTGGTGAAACATCACTTAAATCATCAACCTTCAAACAGCGGTGTGTTTCACAGGGGCTTCGTCTCAAATGCTGTTGTAGTGAAGGCTTGTCGTTTCATTTACATTCCTTGTTGGTGAGGAATGTCCTTCAACGTCACCGTGAGTGTTGTGTGTCCACAAACAAATCAACAGAGCAGGTGGAGTCAGTGACCCCAATAATTTGGTGCATGACTGTGGACGTTTTGAGATGCTGTGGAAAATGGCCATTTTTTTTCCCAAATCGCAGCATGGCCCCTCCTTTTTATTACATGTTTGTGACCTGTGCGGGGCCCTGTTGAGCGGGCCTGGAGGAGGTAGAGGGTAGTGTTACCGCAAAAAGGGATCGTACCAATGACACCGCGCGTTGCTCACATCAATCACAACACTGAAAGTCAGCAAGGAAGGAAAAACAGCCAGATTTGAAGCAGATTTGAAGAATTACGCTCAGATTGTTTAATTGTAACAAGACACACACAGAAAAAACTGTTGGTAAATTCCTGTTAACTAAGAAATCTGTAGACCATGACAAAAAATGACAAATCTAGGACTTTTTGCCAAGTCCTATTAGGTTTATGTTTAGAGAAATTGAAAAATTAAAACATTGAAAAACCATAACACCATGCTTAAGCGAGAAACATTAAGAAGGTACTCCAAATAAGTTGAATCAAGGGAGCCAGACACTTCTTGGATTTTAAAGATTCAATGAGTTCACCTTTATTACCAAAGGCTTATGTTGGCAGTCTCCCTATTGGATGTCTCAAGTGGTTGTGTCCCCTGGGGATGGTCTCACGAAGGTGACGACCAGTTTTATGCAAAATGTTCATTCAGCGGCCTCACCTGGCAACAAGAGCGACTCCCATGTAACCACACACATGGTACAAACCCATAAGTGAAACTAAAATTTGAAACTAAAGAAGCCTTTTGGATTAAACTTGAAATGTCTTCAACAACCAAGTAGAATCTAGCTGCCTAAATTAAAGTTTTGCTAATGACCAGATGACCATGATCTGGACGACTGCGAATATACACAAGTGGAAGCCTGGTTATGTTCTTCGGCTGCTTTGCTTCATCCTGCAAAGTGCGTCTTGAATCAGCGCAGGGTATAATCCATGCCACCATTTATCCATTTTCAACACCGCTTATCCTGAACAGGTTTGTGGGACGTTGTTGGAGCTTATCCCAGCTGACTTAGTGCGGAAGGCAGACTAAACCCTGAACAGGTCACCAGTCAGTCACAGGGCACATACAGAGACGACTATTCACACCCACATTCACACCATCAATGAGTGAGAACCAATCCCATGCTGCCCGCACACAAGTCAGGTGAGTGTACCACTACATCATCAGCGACTCGGGTACAATCCAGGCATTCTGCAATTGAGTAGCCTCGGACTAGGAAAAGTGGTTATTACACAACAGCAAATTATAGCAATCCCACTGACACTATTCAATTCTCCAGGAGCTGTGAGTAAGATAGGCAATGATCTCACTCTGATTGGATCCTGTGCTGCATTTCAGAGTGCTGCAAAGTAGGGACTACTCCACTTGAAGCTGCGGAGGACTCACCTCAAATCATTACAGTCGCAATTAAACAAAGAACATGGCTGGCAACTTTGATAAGCATGTATAGTATTAGTTTGCCGGGCTGTAATTGTCATGTCCCGTTTTCGGCAGCAGGTGGCAGGCGGCGCATTCTGGCTGGCTGCACACCTGCCACCTATTTTGTCATTAAGCACCTGCTTTATTAGGGCTGTCTTTCTGTGTCTTGTTTGCCGGAGAATTGTTTGCCGTGCCACTGCTTTTGCCCATGTGTTGATCTCTTGCCTCTCGTAGTAACAGTAAGTGCGTTAGTTAGGATCGTCGGTTGTTTTGGTGTTGTATTTCCTGCGTGATATCGTGTTCGAGTTGATTTGTTCCTTGCCGTTGTGCGAGCGCCTTTTGTTAATGAGTTTGCGTGTTTCTCCTGGTACTCGTTTTGACCAGCGTTTTTTGTTGTCTATTTTCGGCGTTGCGGTTTTTGTTAATAAATATAATTTCTTGTACGGAGTTCTTGTTGGTGTCTGCTATTTCGGGAATCCCCTATTTTCAAATTGGTTGCGAGTGAAGCGCTTTGCCTTCCGCTCCGCTCGCAATTCATAACAGAATTCTCCGGCCACCATGGGTTCCGCAGACATCAATAGGATTTTTTCCGCCCTGGCCAGCCAAGAACAACTGGTGAGTCAGCAGGCCCAAGCGATCTTAGAACTCCGAGACGCGGTCTCCATGTTGGCCCACCGTTTCGAGGAGTACGGGCCGCGTATGGAGCGTTTAGAAAACCGGAGAACGCCAACTCCGGAAATCCCCCGTGCTACCGCGGAGGTACCCAGTCGTTCCCCGACAGGTTGTCGGGAACCAATACTGCCACACCCGCCACGCTATGGTGGTGAGCACGGTCAGTGTGGGCACTTCCTCCTTCAGTGCTCACTCGTTTTTGATCAGCAACCGTCCGCTTATGTCAGTGACGACTCGAAGATAGCGTACGTCATGAGCTTGTTGACTGGTCAGGCGGCGTCATGGGCACTGGCAGTGAGCGAGGCTAAGCCGAGCCTCCGGTCTTCCTTCCCCGATTTTGTTGCCGCGTTGCGTCGGGTGTTCCACCATCCCGTTCGGGGAAGAGAGGCCGAAGGCCGGTTGCTAGAGCTCCGTCAAGGTACACAATCTGTTGCGGACTATTCCATCACATTTCGTATCTTGGCCGCTCAAAGTGGATATGGCGACCGAGCCTTATGTGGACTGTTTCGCCGCGGGTTGAACACTCTATTAACCCTTGTGCAGTATCTGTCCCAAATTTGGACATTTTTGGACAGTCAGACAGTTGTACACACAGCCAGAGTGTGAAAAATAACCCTCTGAAGCTGAAATTTCCATAGGATGTCAAAAGGGTCAAAGTTCAAAATGACAGCAAGCTGGACATTTTTGAACATTGCAGTTGGTATATATGACATTGTAACAAATTTGGAATACCTTGATAGTAGAAATCCCAAATTTGGCATATTGACGCCCATTATAAATTCAAATTTCCAATAGACTGTAAAACTGGTGTTTTATCGCGCATTTTCTCAATTTCTGCACAAATCACATCACCGCGGCTCACCAATACTATCAAAGCTTGAGAATTGTGGTAGTGAGTTTTTACCTCACTCTCCACGAGATGGCGCTTTAGCCTAAGATATCATCTTCGTGCTGACTCTTTACGTCATTGAGAGTACTTCCAGTTCGTCATTTTCATTCGAATAAACGGTGTAGTTTGTTGCGAGAGGTCTATTTGCATCTATGTGTGTGGATATGATCGTTTGTGCACGTCACATAGAACAGTACTGAGCAAAGACATCGAAGCAGTATTTTTCCGCCATTTGTGCACATTTGAATGTGAGGTCGTGCGCGTCTCTTGCAGAGACGTCACCCAGACAGACTCAACTTCCTGGTGTCACCTCTTAAGATGTCCCACCCGCGTATGTTGCACATAAATTACATTGGTTTGCACGTGCATCTCGGCATACGCGCAAAACAATGTAATGCAGTTTGTAGACATTGCTAGCTGGGTGTTTTTGGAAAATCAGGTGTTATTTTTGAAAATCGACTTTTGAATTGGTCAAACTGTTATGCAATGCACGTCCCGGCCGTGTGGGCTCGTAATGAACGTGGCGCGCGCTACGCGCGCTCATGTGAACAGCGCTCAGCACAAGCGAAACAGCCACGTTTTAGGAGTGTACTTACGGCCATTTGAAATGATGGGCTCATCAGTCTTTTTCTTGTCTTCACGCCAGTAGATCGCGCACTCACAATGTGCATTTGTGCACGGGCATGCCCAGTGCCCTGATTGATTGGCATGATTGGCTTGTTTGAGGGTGCAGCACGCGCAAACTCAACGCGTAACGATAGTTACTGGCTGGACGTTGTTTTGAAAATCAAGTGTTATTTTTTGAGAATCGACTTTTACATTTATCGAGCGGTTCAGAAGATGAATGAATGAATGAGTTTTACATTTGTTTATGCACGTAAACACACCAACACTGCAACTGCAGCTGCACAGCAGTCCGGTGCAGCAGCTGCAGGAAGAGGACATGCGAGAAAAAGAAAGCAATACGTATAGCTTTTGCGAAAAACCGCTTCATGCTTCGAATTATTGTGGCAGATGTGGAAAGGCCAATCCGCCACAAACACACTACAACCATTTGTTCTGATTGTAAAAAAAAAAAAAAAAAAAAGTTTTTTTTTTGTTTTCGTTTTTGTTATCAAGTTTGCATATTAGTTGCTGGTTGTTTTGTTTGTTTGTTATAAAGTATGTTACTTCAACATTTTTCATAGTTTTGTGACTTTTATACTTTTTCAAGGTTCTAATTACCATGTACAACATTTTTCACTCTGATATCTATATAAACGCTATACACAATATTGGACACATAGAGTTAGAGTTACTTATATAGAGTCATAACCCAATACTCATTTTGTTATTCAAGAAAAAAAGTAATGCAAACTATATATGTATGGCTAGATCTAATGCCACTGAACATTTTGAAAGTGAAAACAAATTCAAAAGTGAAAAAAGTTGTCACACCTCAAAGCACAACCCAATTTGGGACAAATATGTTTGATGTCACATTTTTTTAAATGGCCATTACAGAAAAAACAGGCATGAAATACAATTCTGTTCCTGCGGTTTGGTGACATATTCAAGGCTCTATTTATGTCATATGCAAGATTTGGACTGGGTGGGTTTTTATTTACATATGCAGCATAGTGACTGTGTGATTGACACACTCCTGCTGCTGCGGCTCATAGAGGCGCCAAATATAAATAAATAAATAATGATATGTATGTCTTGGCCTGATGCCACTGAACATTTTGAAAGTTGAAAGTGAAAAAAATTCAAAAGTGAAAAAGTTGTCACACCTCAAAGCGCAACCCAATTTGGGACAAATATGTTTGATGTCACATTTTTTTAAAATGGCCATTACAGAAAAAACAGGCATGAAATACAATTCTGTTCCTGCGGTTTGGTGACATATTCAAGGCTCTATTTATGTCATATGCAAGATTTGGACTGGGTGGGTTTTTATTTACATATGCAGCATAGTGACTGTGTGATTGACACACTCCTGCTGCTGCGGCTCATAGAGGGCGCCAAATATAAATAAAGAAATAAATAATGATATGTATGTCTTGGCCTGATGCCACTGAACATTTTGAAAGTTGAAAGTGAAAAAAAAATTCAAAAGTGAAAAAGTTGTCACACCTCAAAGCGCAACCCAATTTGGGACAAATATGTTTGATGTCACATGTTTTTAAAAATGGCCATTACAGAAAAAACAGGCATGAAATACAATTCTGTTCCTGCGGTTTGGTGACATATTCAAGGCTCTATTTATGTCATATGCAAGATTTGGACTGGGTGGGTTTTTATTGACATATGCAGCATAGTGACTGTGTGATTGACACACTCCTGCTGCTGCGACTCATAGAGGGCGCCAAATATAAATAAATAAATAAATAATGATATGTATGTCTTGGCCTGATGCCACTGAACATTTTGAAAGTTGAAAGTGAAAAAAAAATTCAAAAGTGAAAAAGTTGTCACACCTCAAAGCGCAACCCAATTTGGGACAAATATGTTTGATGTCACATTTTTTAAAAATGGCCATTACAGAAAAAACAGGCATGAAATACAATTCTGTTCCTGCGGTTTGGTGACATATTCAAGGCTCTATTTATGTCATATGCAAGATTTGGACTGGGTGTTTTTTTTATTTACATATGCAGCATAGTGACTGTGTGATTGACACACTCCTGCTGCTGTGGCTCATAGAGGGCGCCAAATATAAATAAATAAATAAATAATGATATGTATGTCTTGGCCTGATGCCACTGAACATTTTGAAAGTTGAAAGTGAAAAAAAATTCAAAAGTGAAAAAAGTTGTCACACCTCAAAGCGCAACCCAATTTGGGACAAATACTGAGAACGTGACAAACTGTATTACTGCACAAGGGTTAAAGGATGAACTGGCAACCCGTGACAACAGCTCGGACTTGGAGGAGCTCATAGACCTCACTTTGGTCCTGGACAACCGCATTAGGGAGAGGAGCCGGGAGCGCGCAGGTGGATGGGTTCCTTACCGGCATGCTGCTTTCCGAGGGCTTCCGAGGCGCCTCGGACATCGGGTCCGGGACCACTCCAGGACACGGAATACGGCCGCAGTGGACGAGCCGATGCAGCTGGGAGGCGAACACTTGGACCCGGAGGAGAGATGGCGTCGGATCCAGGACCGGACTTGTTTTCACTGCGACCAACATGGGCATCAGGTCGCCTCCTGCCCATGGACATCTAAACCACCTACGTCGCTCAATGACTGTGAGTTACGACCCCGCATCGAACATCGGGAACCGAGGAGAGTCTCGTCTCGTTCATGCCTCCCTAAGAGACTGGAACTGGAGGGGAGATTTACGGGCCGTCTCGGGTTCTGCCGATCCGGGCTTTGGTAGGTCGGGGCGACAATTGCTTCATCGATACCAGCCTGGCGCGAAATAGGTTGTGACATCGAGGATTTGAATGAAGAAAACGGGTTCATGATCTCGATGGGCGTCTCCTGGCGGTGGTGAAGAAGATTACGGGACCCGTTAAACTCAAGCTCTCGGGCAATCACGTCGAACATAGGCGATTCTATGTGATGCAGTCGAGCCGTCCCAGTTATTCTCGGCTTACCGTGGCTTAAGACTCACAACCCGTTAATTTCGTGGGATCGCCCTGCGATAGAGATTTGGAGCCCGTTTTGTTATGAGCATTGTTTGCGGTCCGCCGTTGGGGGGCCTGTGCGTTCTCGTAAGGAGCCCCCTGAATCCATTTGTCTAGATGGAGTACCTGGTTGCTATCATGATTTGCAACAGGTTTTTAGTAAAGACCGCGCCCAATCCTTGCCACCGCACCGTCCTTACGACTGTGCCATAGACCTGCAGGCGGGTGCCCCGCTGCCGAGCTCTCGGCTTTATCGGGTTTCTCACCCTGAACAAGAGGCTCTGAGGGAATACATCAACAGCTCGCTCACTGCAGGTCTTATCAGACCATCACGATCGCCGTTAGGTGCTGGGTTCTTTTTTATCGAAAAGAAGGACAAGTCTTTGCGGCCATGTGTGGACTATCGAGGACTCAATGAAATAACCATTAGGAACAAGTATCCACTTCCACTGTTAGATTCCGCATTTGCTCCCCTTCAATCAGCCGCCTTCTTCTCGAAGTTGGATTTACGCAGTGCGTATCATCTGGTTCGCGTCCGGGAAGGGGATGAATGGAAGACAGCTTTTAAGACTCCCTTAGGCCACTTCGAATATTTGGTCATGCCTTTCGGTCTGACAAATGCCCCTGCGGTGTTTCAGAGTCTCATCAACGACGTGCTGAGGGATCTATTGAATGTGTTTTGTTTTGTTTATCTTGATGACATTTTGATTTTCTCACGGACTCTAGAGGAACACAGACAGCACGTCAGGCTCATATTACAACGGTTGTTAGAAAATAGGCTTTTTGTCAAGGCCGAAAAATGTGAATTTCATGTTAAAACTATATCATTTCTGGGATTTGTCATAGAGAGGGGTCAATTGAGAGCCGACCCCGTCAAGATTAGGCGGTGGTAGAATGGCCGACACCCACCACTCGTAAGGAGCTGCAACGTTTTTTGGGTTTTGCTAACTTTTACAGACGTTTTATTCGTAATTACAGTCAAAAGGCCCTTCCGTTGACCCGGTTGACATCCATTAAGGTTCCGTATAGGTGGGACTCGGACGCCGACTCGGCGTTTACGGCGTTAAAGAAAGCTTTTACTAACCCACCTGTACTGCAACATCCTAACCCTGATTGTTCTTTTATCGTGGAGGTGGATGCCTCGGATTCGGGAGTAGGGGCGGTTTTGTCTCAGCGTTCCCCGGTTGACCAGGTACTGCACCCTTGCGCCTTCTACTCTCGTCGCCTTAGTCCCGCTGAGTCAAACTATGATGTGGGAAACCGGGAACTGTTGGCTGTAGTGGTAGCGCTACAAGAATGGAGACACTGGCTCGAGGGGACTAAGGAGCCATTTACTGTATACACCGACCACAAGAACCTTGCGTACATACGCTCTGCCAAGAGACTGAACTCGCGTCAGGCCCGGTGGGCGCTTCTGTTGACTCGATACAATTTCACACTCACATATTGCCCTGGTTCAAAGAACACCAAACCTGATGCCCTCTCCCGGGTCCACGATCCCGCGGAATGGGACGGCGAGCCAGGGACGATCCTCCCGGACCACTGCATCCTGGGGGCTCTGAGATGGGAGATCGAGCGGAGGATCCAGGAGACTCAGGACGGGGTCCGAGTCCCGGCTGGATGTCCCGCAGGAAAGCTGTTTGTGCCCCACCACTGCGTTCAGAGGTGTTGCAGTGGGGCACACGTCTAAAGTGGCTTGCCACCCAGGGGTGAGCCGGACTTTGCATATCGTCTCCCAGCGGTTTTGGTGGCCGGGCTTGAAGGGATATCGTGGACTTCATCAATGCCTGCTCCGCCTGCGCCTGTGGTAAGGCCTCGCACCGCCCCGGCGGGTTGCTTCAACCCCTACCCGTTCCCCCTCGACCCTGGTCCCACATATCCATTGACTTTGTCACGGGCCTTCCTCCTTCCCGTGGAAAGACCGTCATACTCACCATTGTGGACCGCTTTTCAAAATCTGTTCATTTTGTTCCGCTTTCCAAGTTGCCGTCCGCCTTGGAGACCGCCGACCTATTGGTAACCCATGTGTTCCGTCTCCACGGGATCCCGATGGACATTGTGTCGGACCGTGGGCCCCAGTTTGTTTCCAGGGTGTGGAAACGGTTCTGTCGGGCTCTGGGGGCCACGGCGAGTCTCTCATCTGGGTACCACCCGCAGTCCAATGGGCAGGCGGAGCGGGCGAACCAGGACCTGGGGGCGGCTCTTCGTTGTGTGTGTCTCCACCGGCCCTCGTCTTGGGCCGTCCACCTGCCTTGGGTGGAGTATGCGCACAACACCCTCGTCTCTTCGGCCACAGGTCGGTCTCCCTTCATGTCGGCTTACGGTTATCAGCCGCCACTGTTCCCGTCCCAGGAGGGAGAGGTGGAGGTTCCGTCGGTGCAGTACCATCTGAAGCGGGCCCGTCGCGTGTGGAGGGAGACTAGGGCGCATTGTCCCGCACGGCGTCCGTAACCGGCGGATTGCGGACCGTCGTCGTCGCCGGCACCGTCCTATGAGGTGGGGCAGGAGGTGTGGCTGGCGACGAGACCTGCGTCTGGCGGCACGTCGTCCAAGTTGGGACCACGCTTCACGGGACCCTTCGTGGTGGAGTCCGTCATCAGCCCCGTCGCTGTCAGGCTCGGTTGCCGGCCACCATGAAAGTTCACCCTGTGTTTCACGTCTCCCTGCTCAAGCCGGTGGCGACCAGTCCCTTGGCTCCTTCTCCCACCCGCCTCCTCCTCCGCGGATCGTTGACGGTGACCCGGTGTACACGGTGCGGCGATCTTGGACTCTCGGCGGAGGGGTAAGGGGTTCCAGTACCTGGTCGACTGGGAGGGCTACGGACCGGAGGATCGGCAATGGGTCCCCCGCTCCTGGATCTTGGATCCGTCCCTTCTGCGTGACTTCCACGCTTCTCACCCTTCCAAACCGGGTGGGCCGCCAGGGGGCGTCCGTTGAGGGGGGGGTACTGTCATGTCCCGTTTTCGGCAGCAGGTGGCAGGCGGCGCATTCTGGCTGGCTGCACACCTGCCACCTATTTTGTCATTAAGCACCTGCTTTATTAGGGCTGTCTTTCTGTGTCTTGTTTGCCGGAGAATTGTTTGCCGTGCCACTGCTTTTGCCCATGTGTTGATCTCTTGCCTCTCGTAGTAACAGTAAGTGCGTTAGTTAGGATCGTCGGTTGTTTTGGTGTTGTATTTCCTGCGTGATATCGTGTTCGAGTTGATTTGTTCCTTGCCGTTGTGCGAGCGCCTTTTGTTAATGAGTTTTGCGTGTTTCTCCTGGTACTCGTTTTGACCAGCGTTTTTTGTTGTCTATTTTCGGCGTTGCGGTTTTTGTTAATAAATATAATTTCTTGTACGGAGTTCTTGTTGGTGTCTGCTATTTCGGGAATCCCCTATTTTCAAATTGGTTGCGAGTGAAGCGCTTTGCCTTCCGCTCCGCTCGCAATTCATAACAGTAATAAGGTGAGTGATGACACATCACTGAAGTTGGACTTTTTGCACCCTTAGAATACTGAAGTAACGCTAGTCATCATAGCTTCTGCTCCATGAAACACACTTTAATGCTCAGTAGTAAACGTGGCACTCATTTGATTATTTGTACTTACATTGTAGGCTAACTAAATGTGATATTTTTTAATGGGCATATACAGGTATATTAAGCTGAAACAGGTAGACATCAATATAAGATTACATCCTGATCAAGATGGCCTTTATAACATTGTTTTGGGGGCAGGGGATGGATGAGTGCACAACATGCCCCTGTGAAGCGGCCCAAGACAAACTTTGGGTTAGGGTAGATTCATCTGATTAATGATTATTCCATTAACACGTCATTTACATGTCATATGAATCTGAACACTCTGTGTTTGTGTGTGTGTGTGTGTGTGTGTGTATATATATATATATATATATATATATATATATATATATATATACATATATATATATATATATATATATATATATATATATATATATACACACACAGTCTTTCTTCACTTAAATATTGTTTTTAATGAAATCTAAAATGTAAAATATAACTGTCAACCAGTTCAGGTTGTACCCCACATACTGTCTGAGGTCAGCTAGGATAGGCTCCAGCACTCCCATGACCCGAACGGACGGACGGATGGATGGATGGATGGATGGATGGATGGATGGATGGATGGATGGATGGATGATGGCACATGAAGTGCAGAATGCAAAAGATGTGCAATAAATCCATATGGAATTGTCTGTTTTAATCTTACCTTGACCAATCAGATGCATGTTCATCTCCATCTAATACGAGAACAGTATGTAGGAGCATTCCTCATACGGACACAATAGAATACATTTTTATTTTTCTGCATGAAAAAAATAATGAGAGGATAAAGATATAATTTCTTTAGATATGTTAAATATCACAATAATACTGATATTGCAATGTGCAACACTCATAACGTATATTGCATGTTCAAGTCAAGTCAGTTTTATTGTCAAATGTGCTCTTTGTGCAACATACAACACAGGTAAAATTAATTTCCTCTCAACTACAGTGCAACCACAGGAGAGAGGATGCGGTGCAGCCCTACTTTAAATATATTCGAGTTATAATGTATGGCATCTTTGATTAGCATGTCAGTATCTTGACGCTGGGTCAAGTGTCCTCTTTTTTGGAAATCCAAATATGGTCACCCCAGAGTTATACACCAGTAATCCATACTTACTACTTCTGCAACCCCCCAAGACATAAGTACGTCTCACTTTGGGTCCCCTATTTGTGGAGTGCACACAGAACACAAGGGCAAAACTATGTCTGGAAAACCGCTTGCATGTAGCACTGTGGAAGTGACGACGATGTCGGACGTTATACCTACAACGGGGACTTGGACTTTTACGGGCAGATGCTGGGAGTGGAGGAAAGACACAAAGTGATATTGGTTCTCCTAATACAGAGACACCAACTTCAGAACACGAGGCAGCGGCTGAGACAATGATGGGTACGCATATGGATTGAACTGCGGAGACTCTATGGACAGTATCGAACCCTGTTCCAAGAGCTAGTGAGAAAGTCGCAATGGAACTTTCTCTCATACTTATCGATGCATGCTAAGCTGTTCGCGTGGCCGCAGACTTTGTGGAAGAGCAAATCTGAACCGGGCGGTCCTTTCGTCAAGGCGGGATAGGTTTCAAGGACTGCTGCTTAATACATGTTGGATGATTTCAGTTTTCTCGTACCAAAACATACTTATTCACATACTGTGCACCCACACTCTGGTTGATTGTTACATGCTAATCTCACAAGTCGTACACTTGCGCCGAATGCAGAAAAATGATTAATTGCATTTTAAACATACACCACACGAGGAAGTCAGCCATGCTGCTTGAATATGACAAATACTGTACTCTTCACTCAAAATGTTCTCGGGTTCACCATGACCTTGCAGTCTGGCTACACGGTACCAAACCTTGCGACCCATGCTTGTCCAAAAACACTTAAGGCAGGATTTTGAGAGAGGCTTACATGTGTCTATTTTACTAAACTGTGAAAACTAACCACATCGGTTCATTTGTGAGTTTCCTTATCAATCGGATACTGTAATTATGGTGTTGAAGCTTTTGGGCTAAGGCACACATGTCTACATTTTTATTTTTATTTTTAACTAACAGATAGGGGCATGATGACAGCTCCTCAGTGTGGTTAGTGAAAATATTCGAGTAACTCCAGCGCACTTTATGGTGTCCGTGTGTTGAGGAGGCTTATTGTTTTCGTATGACAGGAAAGTGAATAAGGGAAATCAACATTGATCTCGGACCCAACGGCTTTATTTTCCCATGGAGACAGCATGGCTAATTAGGCTAGCATGTTGCCTGTTCCAGCACAGCTGCAGTCAGAGATTAGACAGACAGAAGCTGCCAGCTGTTACACCGATTTGCTATCGCTGACTAATTGAGACCAGCCAATGGTGGCGGAGCGAGACCCATGCCGCTCGTCCTCATCCCGCCATTCATAATATGTATATCATTGGATGATAAGGTTAATCAGTGGGATTGTTGTGGAAGAGAGGAGCTGATTAAATGTAAATATTCCAAAATGTAAACGATTCAATTGAATGGTGTGTAAATTAAAACTTTTCTCTCGAGACGTCTTTGTTTCTTTAAGTGGTTCTGCAGTGTTTGTGAAAATGAGAATTTACTGTTCGACAAGGCACAGACAGTCACGGTAGATGGTCTGTTGGTTGATGCCGATGGAGGGTAATTTTGGTGTCAAAACAAGGTAGCGTGTTATGTTTTGCAATTTAATGAAAGGACAGCGAAAATAGTTTAGAAAAAAAGGCTGATCTCACAGCAGCGGTGTCAGTTTTCTGACAAAAAGTAATGCTTCGTGAAAAAACCTTTCAGGATTGAATTAAATTGAAATTTGTGACTTTAGAAGGATGCACTTTCTGGGTGTGGTGCTCCTGGAAAACAGTCCGCTCACAAAATAACTAACTACTTTCTTTTTCATTTCTCGAAAACTATTACTGCTACATTTTTTTTCTTTCCTTGTGCACGTTTCTATTGATTCCCAATATTGTTATATGAAATCCATTCGGAACCAGACTTTTTGTCATCTAGGAATTAAAAGGTGAAGTCACACGTCGAGAAATGTTCCATCTCCATGTCCAATAATGACTCTGTATATCTATCCATCACTTTCTCTCTACCGCCTATCCTCACAAGGCTTTTGGATGAGCTGGAGTCTATCCCAACTCACTTTGGACCAGTTGCTAAACGATCGCAGGGCACAAATAAACAAACAGCCGTTCACACTCACATTCACACCTAAGGACAATTTAGAGTCTTTAATCATCATAATCTGCATGTTCTCAGAGTGTGGGAGGAACCGAGAGTACCGGGAGAAAACCCACACATCAGAAGCACATGCAAAGACCTTTATTTGAACCTTTGAGCTGTGAGGCAGATGTGCCGGTTTACCTTGCATTACTTCATATTTCCAGACTGATTTGAGTTTGAAAAGGTACACTTTCTTTCAAAAGGCGGTTGAAATGCGTGGCTGAGTTTCCAGTCATTTTACCAAGTGTAACTGTGGTAGAAATGTTGCTGGTCTCCAAAGAACTAACTGTAGTCTGTATATCCAAACATTTTGCAGTTCTCAGTATCATAATCTGTAATATTCCGGTTTATTCTGTTCAGGGTCACAGGGATCCGGATTTCATCCCACTTGACTTTGGGCAAAAGACTGACGACACCTTGAACTGGTCGCCAGTCAATCACATGGCACATCGAGACAGGCATCCATTTGCATTCACAATGTCATTGAGCAAGAACTCACCGCCTGCAATATTTCAGGTGAGTGGACCACTACACAATCAGCAACCTTATATCCAATCATAAAATATTTATTTGTAGATAAGACCCATACATTCCCATTATCTCAAAACACTCGCACTCCTCTGCACACTTCCCATCGCTTGACAGACCGTTGCGTAGAATCCAACTACTGTACAGTGCTGTCAGCTAAAATAATCTTCTTTGCAAAGAATTTAACTGCGTACCTTCTGACACAGTGTGGCGATGCAATTTAATGGCTCCTGTGATAACTGAATGGAAGAAACTCTTGAAACTTCAGAGCTTATAATAAGCTTGTCATCTTATCGTATTAGGCATGTGAGCTTATAACATTAGCATTTTAATGTTCTCGCATGTACAGTAATGTGATTGGAAGGTGTTGCCATTTTCACTGTGCCACTGAGGAGATGAGCAGACAGAGAAAAGTCAGTGATTCTGCTGTGAATGTTCAGGGTCGTTGGCTGATGATCGTGTGTGTGTGTGGGGGGGTGATTTGTGAGCTTGGTTTGATTAACTGGAGCATGCGCGAAATCTCCAAGTGGTAGGACTGGGAACAGCAGCAGTATTTCTTGAATGCTGAGTTGTACGGTCTTAATATGGGCACTAATTTTCGGTAAGAAATATAGGTATGTTAATACAGTAATGTATTTTAATTGCACTTTTGTATGAATTTATGATTGGACAAGGTTTTCTTCCTTCATATCTGCCATTTATTATTGATTCCATTGCATTTATATTCCAAGTGGTGCCTGAAGATACAATTTTTCCCCTTCAAAACACTCCTATTTGAAATAATCTTTGCCCATTGAAATGAGTGGAAATGACATTAATCTGAACCAGTCTCTCCAAATAAGTCCAACAAAAGTAATGTAATGCTTTTTTAAAATCTGGATAATTCGAAGAAAATCGTATAATTAAACAGAATATGAAGTAGAATATACAATATACAAACTAAACAGTTTGAGAGCATGCTTTGCGTCAATAATATTATTAATTATTATTATTATCCATTGAGGATAAATAATATACTTCATATAAATGTTGGTATATTGTTTGTCTACATGTGTGGCTCCATCATCTTGTGTTCAAGTATATGTTGCTTAAAGGCTTATAACACCATTACTGTCAGTGTTAATCATTAGCCCATGAATGGAGTTTTCCACTATTTGTTAGCATTAAGCTAGAGTGGGCATTCTTCAGACAAAGTTTGATTATTTTAAATAAACAACATGTAATCATCTTTGTTTTAAATGTAATTTGATAGTAGACTTCAACTGGGTGTGGTATTAAACAGCTTGAAGCCTCATTTTTAACGATTTCCAGTGAGGATAGGCGGTTCAGAGTGTGGATGGATGGAGGGATGGATGATGGAGGATGCATTGTGGCTACACTGCATTTAGCTTACAACAATATTCCGTGTACATAATTTTTGCTTCTTACTTATAGTTGTACATAATGCACAGATCAACTGTTTTGGGTCAGAAAAGGATTTTGATTGCGGGGAATTAGTATGTCTGGCAGAGGCTATTCAAGGTGAACGGCATATATTTCTTTGTTGTGCTCTTTTACTGTATGACAGATTGTTTTCCAATAACATGTTAGTTGTTTATCTAATAGTTTAAATATGGTTCTCCATTCACTATTTTACTTCCCCCTTCCAATATGTATATGTCTTGAATAAATACAGTACAAGAACCCTAAGCATGATGTGAGGGTGGACAGATATTATTAAACAAAACTAATTAGTCATTGGTATCGAACAGTCATATCCTGCACACTAAAGTATTAATGTTGGAGATTTAAATAGGCCTATTCATTAAAAAGCACGATGTTTCATTCTATCAACAAGGAGGAAATAAGTTTAATAGTCCTTCATATCAGCAAGGAAATGGGCACCGGTAGAGGTACATCAATTAATAATTGAAAATACTGTACTACCAGACCACTGCCTGTGAATGGTGCTTGCACACTATACAGCTGACAGACATTTAAAAAGGACATTTTAATAAGCAAAAAGCATGGTAAGATGCTTGAATATTAATACCAGAGGAGTATAGGACCACAATTATGTACAGTACCACAGATTATTGAATGTTAAATGCAGTTGTGTGTGATTGGGCCGTTTGTTCGGATGGGACGTATACAATGCTTGTGAGAGCATGACGCTTTGTGTGTGTTCTGAATCTCCCAAAAGTCTTCTGTTCTCCTATTTGGGTCATTCGCAACACTCATTAATTTAATGAGAGCTCAATTATGATGAAAAATCACTTGGTGTAATTTCAAATTCATTCTTACTGGAGCGCGTAAATCTCCCGTTTTTTTAAGTGTTAATTTAGTGCCCCCGTTCTGTCTAAACATTATTTTCGGGTGGAATTGAACAGTAAATACCACTTTGGGTGCAACTTACCTGAACATAATGAGTATTCATTTGCACATTTGACACGTGTAATTTTCTTTGGTTTCTGTTATTCAGATCATCAACAAGTAATTTTCTTTTACAGCACGGGCAGTTTTTTTTTCCTTCACTCCATTTTGTGCCATCATCATCTAACTGTGTCCAAAGGCTGTTTTGTCAGTTAAAATCAAGCCAATAGCTATAGCTCAAACTGAGCTGAAAATGTTTGTTTTCACATTTCTCGCAGTGATGTTTTGATTTCATGAAGCTCTCCAACCCATCTGAAATATTGAACCTCCGGCAGGGAAATTGGTGGGAGGAATTTACAACATTGACCTCTTTTTTGCCCATTTAAGAAAACATTTATAAATAAATATTGATGATCAAATATCAGAGCAGGGCTGATTAAAAGATACATGGATAAATAGGGTGTCGTGATCCTGTCCTGTTTGTTTTCGTTTTTCAGTCTCCAGCTGGAGAGTGGGTGTTCCTTCATGAACCGCACCTGACACTCATCATTCTCATTACCTAGCTGCCTTTAAAAGCCACCCCATGTCAACAGCTGGCTGTCTGTTATTAAGACTTGCTCACAACTCCAAGTTCTTACATTTTCTAGCTGTTCTTGATATTTTGTTTCCTCTCATAGCTTTTCACCGTGCCGGTTCATAGTATATTTCATGTAAAAATTATCTTGTTGATCAGCAATTTAAGTTTTTCTCATTCCTTGGCTTTTGCAAGCATTTTCTGTTTGTACTCGCCTTTTCCTGATTCTTTGTTCTCAGGGTCCATCGTTGTACTTTGTCGGTCTTGCGTTTTGTTTGTAAATAACTGTATTTTGGTCAAAACTTCTTAACTGTGTCCATGATTGTAAAATCCCAATTCTGTTTGCAACTGTTCCGGAAGCGGTCCATAGGGTTAGTCGGTCATCAATAATTTATGGACAAGACGGACCTCATCATCCAGTCTGTCTAAATGGAGCCCATTACAAAATGGTCACCAAACAAACAGTATGTATACTGTAAACCACCCATAAGATACTTTCTTCTTTAGTTAGCTGTCAACATGTGACTGCTTGTCACAGAATGTTTTGAGAGTTTTGATGAGAGCTTGAGTGTACACTTCTCATCAACAGAGGAGCAAGGAGGCACAAATGTCCGGTGATTGCGCTCATACTGGTCAACGGAGACTTCAGTCCTGCTCCTCTCACTCATCTAAAAGCTTCAAATAACGTGTGCAACTTTAGAGTACAACTCTATGCCAAATGCCACTGTAAACGTAGCTATGGTGTAATTCCATTTGAAAACGTTATTTAAAATTCTTAGTTATGATAGTTGTAATTTATTAATTATAGATGTTAGACTATTAATGATTATTATGGTTGTTTTATTATGTTTATGATGATGGTGAAGACTATGATGATGGTATGGATGGTGATGATGATTGAGTGTATGTTTTCTCTTATTTGTTAGGCCTAGGCTTGATGACTACACGTCAACAACACAAGTCCCGTCGTATTGAAGAACAGATAATCCACGTCTGAGTCAATTTGGTTTTGCTCCTGTCCCTCAGGAACATGGATGGAATTGAAGCCTGTGTTTCCCAATACACTTTGCTATTTGAAATTACGCATTTCACAGCCTCTGAAATGTTTTGATGGATTTGCATCATTCGAGACAATAACCAACACACTCGAAGCTTCAGGATGCTGCAGTGACCTTGCAACGGGAGGCCTGTAGCGCTCAAATGCTTGATCGGCATGAAGCCGTCGTGTGTATTCAAAACCAAATGACAGACAGGAATATTAAAGCTCAATGACATTTACCTTTATTATGCTGCCACCTTTAATGCATTCAGGGATTTAAAGTTAAACCTCCAGGGAATTTCAGCCTCTCTGAGTCAGCATGCTCTCATCGCAGCAACATCACCGGGTTCACTGGTACACTCTCATGTGATCAAATAGAACAGCTATGGCAGAAGGTCTGCAGTTGTAACAAAACAATATTGTTTCCTCTTGACATTCTTGACATGTCAATGTTTATTTTTTGGTCATGACTTGAAATTCTATTGAAATTTGGGTTTAACTTTTGAATGTTTACCTTTAGGCATTCCATCCAATGTTGTACTCTACTACTATTTTCACCGGTTATTGCCATTACAGTATTACTTTCTATTCTTTAGCTTTACATTTGTAGGTTAAACCCAGCACAACGGTGTTTACTTTTGAAAACATTGAAATGCCTTTCATATTTCAAATGCCATGTAATAATTTACTTAGAACTCAACTGTCCGGAAGCATTCAGCAATAGTCAAGATGATTAAACCAAAATGAAACAATTCGGTCATTCTGGACGGGATTACAAGAAAAGACCAAAAATGAAAGCCTTCTTTTGAAAAGTTCAGAAAAGTGAACTGTGTTTAGTCAGGTGTGGAACTCCACGGTGATTAGGCAACACAGAAATACAGTGACTGGCTGTTGGAAGCCATCCGGAACTAACAATAAGTCAGATCTCGATAGGCCAATTAGCCCTTGGAGTTCTCATGTAAAACCTTTCATGAGGATCCTGTGATCGGGGGCCATTACGGACAGAGAACTGTGCCAGGGGAGACATGGCATCCTCAATGGGCTTCTTCTTCCTTGTTCATTCAAGCTTGCACATGTCACAAGCAGACCCAAGTTCACAAAGTGGCACTGCTCCTACCGGAAACCATTTACAGCTCTCAAATCAAATTGTCATTGACCATTCGAGCAGGTAGCTATGATTGATTGATTCCATTCCAAATCAGAACGACAAAAAGAATCTGGCCTTAGACAAGAATCGTGATGGCCATCTAGAACTGAATCTTGGTTCTCTAACTCATGAGAGACTTTGAGAGGATCCGAATTGCAACTTCCCCAAATGTTTTATGAGATTATTTAGCTAGAATGTTTTCATAACAGTCTGTAAAAGAGACTTGTAACATCACTAAACAATTCATCAAACCAGTGTATCATAGTTTTAATGAAACTGTAGTTTGCTTGTTTAGTTGTTACTGTGGGTTGTACAGTTCCAAAACATACTCGAGAGGGGTCAGTATATGTGACAGCCATCCTGCAAATGTGTTTGTGTGCTATGGTTATGCATCGTTACTTCAAACGACTGCACACTCTCCTGAGCACAGCAGAGGGTGAGGTCCTTGAAATCCCATGCTCCTTCCTGTCCTCTAACTCAAGGTTTGACTCACTTTCACATTCAGAGGTGAACATTAACTCCAGTAGCTATATTTTATTTATTTTGAGGAAACAAGACGGAAGCGTATTTCCTTTGTTTTTCATATTTCTTTCCTCTCCTGAGGCACAGAACTCAAAGAACAGTTGGGGTAACATCCTCAAAGCATTGTATTTCCAGTGAGGATTAAATACTTGCATTTGAATTTGGTAGAAAATGAAAGTCTGTCTTGCCTGCATCAAAGAGCATTCTTGTCATTATAAACTGTAGGGGGAGGGATATGCCACATGACAGAAGCGAATATTGTCCTGTGTTGTCTTATTCAAGGTGTCCTCCTCCCCTTTCCTGTCAAGCTGCTTATATCGTAATAGCCTGAAAGTGCATTCATGTTGCTCAACTAATTGGGGCTTTGTTGGAGCCGATGGTCCATTAGTCCGGCAGGAATCAGGCCCCATCATTTGTTGGCAAAGCTGTTGTACACGTTACTTCAGTATTCTATTCCAGATTTTTCTGTCGCTTTGATATATTTCTCTGATCAGAAGTGAATTCCTCCAAACTACTTGTTTAATTTTCACATCATTGTGCACGTAAAAAAAAAAAAAAAAAAAAAAAACATTTGTATGAATGAGTTGCAAAAGGTTTGGCACATACCTGCACATTATTATGTACAATTCTCTGCTGTTCCTGACGTTATCAAATGTGTCATCCACTCATTTTCCGATCTGCTTTATCCTCACAAGGGTTGCAGGGGGTGATGGAGCCTATCCCAGCTGTCTTTAGGCATTATTTTAAATGTATAATTTAAAATAATTGTCCCGCAGTTTACATCTGTTAGTCTAGTCTACAGTGCAACATGTCTTACTGGGCGGTGCAATGAGCTGCCACGCTCCCGATGCACCTGTTAATTTGGCAATGGAAAGTATATTGCGCTTGGCATAAAAATGATGCAACTCCATTTTCGTACCAAGGCAAGTTTAGTTTAGCGTGTTTGTGGAATTGGTCGAAAGTGGTACTTTGAGCTTTACTATAGAACGTTGAATCGAAAATCTGCTAAAACTAATGCACAAAATGACACTATTACTTAAAAGTAGATACTAGTCATTGTTTTAGTTTTAAATTAAAAATGTGTTTTTGACGGAAGCTGTGGCAGGACTCGCAAGACGAGAGTATGCATGAATCTGAGTTAAACTGGTGGTTGAAATTTCTAATTCATTTCCGTGATTTTAACTTTCTGTTTCCAGACATCAAGGTATATACAGCCTTTTCTGAAAATGCACCTCCCTTGTTTGACGTACAGCACATGCCGTGCTTTGATAGATCACCCAGTAATATTTTTGGTATCACATGAAAATTGCAGTCATTGAGCTTAAGCGATACCTGAGTTCTCTGATTTGCTGTGTGGGAAACACCCTCTGCAATTCCTCCACTCGCCGAAAGCTGACAGGAATGGATCGGCTCTATTAACGTAGGTCTAGGTGGCCGGAGGCTGTGCTGCAACTAGTGTAATTAATCCATATAGTTGGTCTATCCCGAGGTGCTACCCTCTGTCATACAAGCACGCCCTGACTTTAAAAAGATTGTTCCAAATAATGGATACAGATCTTAGGAGAAGACGATGTTGACAGGAGAGATTGTCCTGTTTTTGCCCTTGTTGTCGGCTAAAGTTATGATGCATGTGACCAATATGTTTCCCATTAGCAGCTGTGGTGTATTTTATCAGTCAATATAGTTTGTCTGGCTTTGTGGTTGGAAGAGTACAAACGTGGACTCGTAAAAAAGGTAGCAAGAGTGTTTCAACACATTTCAATGACACCTCTGTCTGTGGGAAGAAGCGTGACGTACGCTGGGCCTTTGATGACCACTAGCACTACGATGTCTGTTTCTAAGATATCGTGTCTTGAAACGGTGCCACTGGGTTTAACCATTACATTAGCAATTTAAATAATCAACCTCAAAGACATTGTTCACACATTTGCATCTCAAAGGAGTCATCTTTGCATTTGGAATTGGTGTGAAGGTGTATTTATAAATAAATGTATTTGTGTACGTGCATGGTTGTGTGTATTTATATATTTTCTGTTTTGTTGAAGCCAGTGTCTTTTACATTGAAAATAGGATAAGGAAAAAAAAGTGCCGATATATCAAGTGCTGCGCCGTTTCAGCATGACTTATTCAAAAGGTTACACTGACATTCTTATTGATGTAAAACAAAAGCGTGGAAATGTAATTTTCATATCATTGATGGTGCTGCCATTTGATTGCTACTTGCTGGACATTCCAATGACTAAATTAAAAAAACATTGGGAAAATGAATACTAATCAAAGGATTCCATAGATTACAAGTGCAAGTCTGTATGAGCGTCACATTTGCTCTGCAAGCCCAACAAAATACAATGGCTTGCACATTTGTTGGTGATTTCTCCAGGCAACTCCACAAGTTCCTCTGTCAGCTGGAAAATGTCTCCTGTAAAATGTGCTACTTTTATTGATTGCTCTAAATGTTAATGCCTTTTGCGCCAGATACTTCACCATTAAGACAACAATAAAGCATGGAGCATTGTAACGATATTTAAGCCCCTGTCACACCTTGACGATTTAGCCAGCGTATGCCGACGTAGGAAAAATTTGGCAAATACGCTGGCGTACGTCGAATAAGTTATGGGTAAGTTTTGTATACGTAACAGCACGCTGAAGCACGTTAGTATACGCCGAGCATGCGTCGAGTCGTCGAGAAATTTTAAGCATGCTTAAAATTTCTCGTCAGTATATCAGCGTATGGCTATACGTCCCGTATCACGCAGGCCATAAGTAATAGGTAAGTTATGCGATCGTTGCACACGTTCAAACACGTTAAGTGTAGGTTACTCATAAGTCCAAATACGTCGAGAATACCTACTAGCTGTTCTCCAACATCCGTGCCTTTCGGAACTGCAATACGCTGCTGCATAGCGTGCAGCAGCGTATTGCCGACGATCACGTGACGTAGTCTATAAAAAGGCTGGCGCTCGACGTTTCAAATCATAACTGCACTAGACATTGCAGTACCAACATCTGTTTGGGGACTATCCCCGGTCTAGTTAAAATGGTATAACCCAAGAGGCAAGGTGCGGCTTGCCATCGTTACTGTGAGTTGCTATTCACGCTATTAAAGCAGCAATCAAACGCCATTATGACTTGTGTCATTAATAAACCAAACAACATCAGCGTCATGGCAAAGAAAAGTCTTGGGAGCTCATCAAAGGTCTCGCAGAGGCTCAGCCCATCACAGCCACTGCAGCCTTCGCCAACTACGTGCGTGACAGCCTGGTCAGCATGTCCAAGCGCCAAGTTCCGAAGGCACGGATGTTGGAGAACAGCTAGTAGGTATTCTCGACGTATTTGGACTTATGAGTAACCTACACTTAACGTGTTTGAACGTGTGCAACGATCGCATAACTTACCTATTACTTATGGCCTGCGATACGGGACGATAGCCATACGCTGACATACGCCGAGAAATTTTAAGCATGCTTAAAATTTCTCGACGACTCGACGCATTTCGACGTATACCAACGTGCTTCAGCGTGCTGTTACGTATACAAAACTTACCCATAACTTATTCGACGACGCCAGCGTATTTGCCAAATTTTTCCTACGTCAGCATACGCTGGCTAAATCGTCAAGGTGTGACAGGGCCTTTACCAACAGCTGTTCTCCCATTACTCCCTGGGGGGCTAGCTGGGTAAGGAATTGATGTGGCCTGGGTAGTTTTGTCGATCAATTTTGTGAAGTGGGGGGGGGGCCCAAATGTCGAGAGAAATTTTCCTTAACAATGTTTTTATGCCTTTGAAGGGATACAGCAGGTTGGCAATTTTACACTGCCGAAATGAGAATTTGCTCAAATTATATCTGAACTGCTATTTGGGAATCCTGCCTTTCAAAGTAGCACATTTTTACAAAACCGTGAGGTGCATCCATGTCTATGATATTGAGAATTGGGTTGTAATCAAATGATTTATGGTCTCCAAAGCCCAATCAAAGGTCTGATGAAATGGTGGACAATGAATTTCCTGACATTGCTCAGCATGCGAAGATTTTGATATGCTTGTACGAACGAAAAAGTTCCGCTTCATCAAATGAAAGAGCTGCTGGAGGAATGTGAGCTGTAGCACAACATAGGGGAAAGTGCTTCCCATAATTGCTTCGTTAAAAACCAGTTGCTTTGTGCGTCCTGGAGTAATTAAGCAGTTGGAACTTTACATTACACTAGTGAAAATTAACAAAGAGCACATCTGGGTGTCCCATAGGTTTAGTCATTAAAAAGCCCATTATTTTTCAAATTACTTTTTCAATCTTTCAGCCCCCCTAATCTGGAGGAATTTCCCAACAGACAAGTTCCTGTTCTTGTTTTGAATGACTCCTTTAGGAAAGTTAAACATTTAGAGTATGTTGTGAACCAGCGGTGGCTGTGCGTTTCTCCTCAACTATACGGAACGATATTTCCAAGACAACATGGGACAGGTCAATGGGCATTTGGAAGTGCATCATATAATATGGGGTCCTTCATCCTTGGCCCAAAATATGTATAGTGTCTAACGAAAATGACAAAAACAGGGACAATACTAGGGAGCGTTTAACTGAGGCTGCCATACCTGTCGGCGCCTGAATTTTATTTTATATACTGTATGTATGTATGTATGTATGTGTGTGTGTGTGTGTGTGTGTGTATTTGGTGGCCTGGTGGCCAACTGGTTATCAAGGCGGCCTCACAGTGCGGTTCAATTCCGGCTCCCCCTGCCTGCGTGGGTTTTCTCCAGGTACTCCGGTTTCCTCCCACATTCTAAAAACATGCGTGGCAGGTTAATGGAACACTCTAAATTGTCCCGAGGTGTGAGTGTGAACACGGGTGTTTTTTTGTGTGCGCTTGCTTGGCTGGCAACCAGTTCAGAGTGTCCCCCGCCTACTGCCCAAAGACTGCTGGGATAGGCTTCAGCAGCACGCCCTGCGACCCTTGTGAGGATAAAGCGGATCAGAAAATGGATGGATGGAGATATATACAGTTTAAATTAGACTCGGTTTATTATCAAACTTGTCTGAGATTGATCCTGGTGATCTACTGTAAATGGATGGGAGAAACATCTCAGAAGAAAAACACTCAAATGTTTATTTACATGCATTGCAGTTCCCAACACTGTGTGAATGTACAGTATTAACACAATATATGTGGACTGGATTTGAAAAATCACATTCAAGGTGTCTTTTTTTTTCAATAATACAACGGAGGAAATAATTGATGAGTGCATATGAAGCCCAAATGAATTAATGCAGAGTTGAAGCACAAGGAATGTCTAGTCAATTGTATTTATTTAAAATCGTCTGGTGAGTCACATGATCACATTATGAAATTTGAATGAAATCATTCGTGGTGTGCTTGAAACACAAGGAAATGCTTGAAACACAATGAAATTTACATTTCTCAAAGCTTCGCTCTCAGAAGCAGCGTCACAAAAAATGGAGTGTAAACAACCATCTGTGAAAAGTATTTGAAAGGAATAACAAAAGTTCATAGCTAGCATATCTAAAATGTCTTACTTATAGCGCATATTACATACATCGCATGCACGAAATCCATGACCCGCTACTGTATCTATTTGATGTTTGTGTGTGTGCCACACTCATGACTGTATTCATACTAGAGCACATCCCCAGCTGTTTCACTGTTGTTCTATACTGGGATGCTCTGGTGTGTCAAAACAAAGAGCCAGTCACAGCGAATCTGACATGATAAACCTGCATGAAGTCATTCTTGGGTGCTGCTCGATCTCCAATTTGGTTTGCATTTGGAAACAGTTTTCCCATCGTAAAAACAATCATAAACCTACAAGACTTTCATTAATTTGCAAATGCATTTAATTGCATGTTCCTCGTTGTGCCCTCCAGGCTACTCAGAACTTGTATCTTTAACCTGTTACGCCGTTTGCACTGAAGTGTACGAAACTGAACATGCAATAAATAGTCCTTGTCATCAAAGCCAACACGAGCAACACGCCCACCAATGGCATCCAGTAATCTGATAGAGGGTCTACACGAATGTGATCTCGGCCCTAATCAGGTGGGGTCATCTTCTAATTTTCGCTGCACTGAGCTTTCATGAGGTATGCTGAGGTCTTTGGTCACCTCATAGATGACCGCAATTGGAACACTACGTTTTTTTGTGCATCACTAGGGGCATATTTTCTTTGACGTTTTCGTTAAAACCAAACTGTATGACCTTGGGGGCGTTTGGCATGTTCCACTGTATTGTAATACTGCTCGTATGCATAGTTTGCAAGTACCTTACAGTTCGCATCCTTCCTGCAAAGTGGTCAAGCAGTAGCTGTCATAAAATGTCTCATTTATTTTTGTTTGGTTTAAAAAAAAAAGTACATTATCAAAAGGATCAATTATTTCCAGAGATCTGAACATTTCTGGGGGTTTTGCAGCAGTGGTGAAGACGAGCAAGTATTTCATCCATGTGAGACTCCTGGCGGATGCTGCTGTGGTAAAAGTCAGTGATGGAGATAAGAGGACACTTTGACCAGCCTTGCCTCCTCATGATAAATCTTTATCATTGTTGGTGATGGTCTGACCTCTACAACGTGCATTGGGGCAGTGGGGGTTGCAGGGTGATGATGAAGAGACTCGCTCATTAATACAACTTGAAATCCTGTCGGCTCATCCTGTCTATTTTCGTGAAGCCTGTGACCTTTCCAGAATTGCCGCAATCAAATGAAAGCATTTTCGAAGGCCGGAAGGAAAACTAGACCATGTTTTCTTTCGCACGTGTGTGTGTGTGTGTGTGTGTGTGTGTGTGTGTGTGTGTGTGTGTGTGTGTGTGTATCCATCCATTCATTTTCAACTGCGTTTATCCTGAAGAGGGTCGTGGGGAGTTACTGGAGCCTATCACAGCTGACTTCAGACGGAAGGCAGACTACACCCTGGAATGGTTGCCTGTCAGTTGCAGGGCACATATAGAGACAAATGACCATTCACGCCCACATCCACACCGTCATTGAGTGGGAACCAATCACTAACACACTGCCAGTACATATATGCGAACAACTGCAAGTTTTTTCAAAGGCAGCAAATGTTGCATGCACGACGAAGTTCATCAGGGCTTGTTGAAGGTCCCAAATGTTTGCCAGACTTTCACCTGTACTTTTCTTGTAGCATGCGACAAGAAAAAATACAACTGCTTGTGAAAGTTGGGACATTTGGAAAAGAAATTACGACCTTGAACGAACCCTGATGAACTCTGACATGAAGATGCATTCTACTACCTTCGCCAGCAGTTCGCCCCACGATGGCATAGGGCCCCAGCATTTTGAACATTTTGCACTGTTTTATTTGGGGTTTTTTTGGGATAATTCATTGGATCTATTTTTTTAATGATACCACCACACTTCACTGGATGTCAGTTCCATGCAGATTTTGTTATTTGTGGGCTGGCCCGGTCCGAATCTCGCTCGAAAACGGTGCTCCAAAGGACACAAGCAGTTTGTAAAGATGTCATTTTAAATTGATACCCGGTGGTTGACTACTTGAAACCTCTGAGTGGCAAGCTTATCATACATGAGCATTAATTATTGTAAAGACCACCATCTTGTGCTTGTTGAAGTTTAATTGTTCACTATTCACTTTTTATTTCTGTGAAATGACAATATGCGTATTAATTTCTTGCGGAAGTCGAGGTCTTGTGTCACAGTCAAGCCATTGACTCTAATTATAGTAGGATTAATGGTGTGGTAATTACGACAGTTACTCAAACCACTCTGATATGGTCAAAATGATTCATGATGAGCATAAACTGGAAATTCCAAATGATGGATTGTCATTGTCAAAGGGTAAAGGAACACTTGTTCTCTGAGAGTCACTATTCACATTCACAGCATATGCAATATAATCAACTGTTAGACCGTTTCCATACCATATCTAAGACCCAAATAAATGATGATGCTGTTCCATCCCATATATTTGACGCAAGCCTCTCCTTCAGTGGAAAGTGACAGTTTTTTTGTTGTTGTTGTTTTTTTTAATAGAAAAAGAGCTGTTTGGTTCATTTTTAATCAATAAAATGCCTTGCTGTCATGCACGGCCCCAGGAATTTGGGTTTTACATTGTAAGAATATGAAAATTAGATCAGGAAAGTAATTTTGATAGTTTTATTTTGTCTTCGGTGCAGGCTTTCCATTGTGATTTTTTTCCTCATCCAATATTGACCACTGCATGCACAAGTCAATATCCTGTGGCATTCTGGGGGAAACCAGTGATGTGTTTTTCGCATTTATGCCAACATTTTACCAATACGTTTGAAGGTATTTTGCAAATATTTCCGAATGTGGACTATCTGTAACCGAACGTGCACATAGTTTAAAGTCACCCTCACTGTCGGCCCCATGCACACCCACCTTCACAAACAGGGTACAGAAGCACCACAAACACGGAAATGAGAATTCTATTGGAACAGAATGGCTACCGGTACTTGTGAACACTTTCATGTTTTAAAACTAAAATAAATAAATACATGAGGGGTGAGACAGATATCTGATGGGGCAATAGCACCACCTAGCCGCGGTGTTCTGTTCTTGTATTCGCTAGTTTTAGTGGCAAACAGCCGAGACAAATTGCCATTGAAAGACTCAAGCCGGTCGTATACCTCAGACATCTTTTTGTTTTTTCAATGTTTATTCCAAAGTACAGCCCTGCTAATTTCTCCCATACAGTGCATAACTGAAATGTATGAAATAATTAACACTGTTTTCTCTGCATGACGTTAGGCTTCTCTTCCATTCAGCAGACATTGCTCTCAATTAAATTGTCTGAAAGCATGTGTCAGGTTTACCTCCATGAGGAATTAAATCTGGAATTTTGCACAATTCTGTCTAACAGCAAGATGAAACATTACCACAATGAGCTACGGTGAAGTGCAAGCCATTAAAGGACACTGGTTGACCTCATTTATTTGGACTTCAAGGCAATTTTCCCCATAAAAAATAATGTCAATATTGTGGTCTTGGGTTAAACTGCGGTCATCATAAAACCTCTATTAATTCCTTTTTGATTAATAGCACTGTGAGAGCGGCAGCTGGTTTCAGCAGCTCCGGCTCACAGTTTAGCTTTTTTTAATCAATTTTATCCATCCATCCATTTTCCGATTCGCTTTAGTCGCGGGGGTGCTAGAGCCTATCCCAGCTGTCTTCGGGCAGTAGGCGGGGGACACCCTGAACCGATTGTCAGCCAATCGCAGGACACACAGAGACGAATAACCATCTGTCCTCCGATTCCCATTTAGGGACGATTTCGAGTGTTCAATCAGCCTGCCATGCATGTTTTTGGAATGTGGGAGGAAACCGGAGGACCCGGAGAAATACCACGCAGGCCTGGGGAGAACATGCAAACTCCACACAGGAAGGACGGAGCTGGGATCGAACCCACGACCTCTGCACTGTGAGGTTGACGCGCTAACCACTCATTCACAGGGCCGCCCTATCAATTTCATATTTTGATATTTTTCAGTCTCATTGTATTTCTTCGTCTTTCTGGACATGGATGAACAGTTTATCCGAGGTCTAAGGCATGCTTTTGTTTACAGCTAACATTGCAATGGCTCCCGGAGCATTACTTGACATTTCCCGTTACTTGACAGTCCCCGTGAGCTAAAGAGAAAGAGAAGTGGGTGTGGTGTCAGGATAAAGCATTGAGCAAGGAGGAGAAGATATCAACCCATCCACCTGTTACAGTGGGAAATGTAAATTGTATCCTCACTAAGGAAGCAATAGACAAGTTCGCAAATTAATGGAAAGGACTTCTCGGAGGAAAATCAGCTGCTTTTAATGGAGACAACGCTCACAGCACTCATGCTGGACGAGTAATTTTAAAATGGACTGTGTAAACCTCGCTTCCATGTGCACTTTTTACATTATACAGGTTCAGGTACATTAAAAATTGTTAATTCCGGGAGTTATTTCCCATATCGAGTATTGCAGCTGAAATGTCAATTTCCCACTTGTGGGACAAATAAAGTCAACCCTGTCTAATTAACTATAACCGCAGTTTTGAAGCGAAAATACAATTCAGTCTGAAAGACAAATAATAACCAAATGGCAAATTTTAGATTTCAGCGTTCAGATGTTCCACTGTATACTATGCATGGTGATATTGCAGTGGACACATGGTAAGTTGAGAACAGTTTTGCCGGGCATTTCATTGACCACCTTTTAGAAAAGCTACAAGTATGTGACATACCTTTTTGATAAACCACAAATTGTTTTCCCTCATTATTATGCATAATGCATGAAAAGAGCTAGCACAAGACTGACTTTGGCTTGACACAGCCTAGTAACACATTTTGCTACGCCTGAGCAGCCTCAATGTGCGTAAGCTAAAGCAACAGGACAGAATGTCTTCTTATGTCACCGGCAGCGCAGTCAGTCTTTGATTTCAACTAACACGCAGCAAATCAAATTGCCAACTAAATGTGACAAATTGAATCAACAGCCTTGATCATTAACCAGCTTTCCTGGCCGAAGAGGGTCTCACAACATAATGGCCCCTATGTCATAACCATACATGTCAAAGACAGACACTTGCGTGAACCATCAGAGTGGGAGGCTGCAGGGAAACGAAAAGAAATTACCTCTCGTTGGATTGAGAAAGATCTCAACCCATTTAAGTTTTGTAAAGACAGTGAGGACAGGTGTACTAGTTCCGTGGTGACATTTGTGAAAATACCCTCAAGCAAAGGCTTCAACTGCTGAAAGGACACCCAAGTGTGTTAGGGTTAATTGGATGACCCAATCTATCCCAATTAAAGATTTTAAGGCACACATCCACCCTCCACACCCCCAGTGCGTGTGTGAGGAAATTGAAATCCGCTACAGATGGCTCTTCCTGTGGGGTTGCTCCAAATAATTGCTGGCAGACTCTGTGTGTGCGCGAGTGTGTGTGTGTGTGTGTGTGTGTGTGTGTGTGTGTGTGTGTGTGTTTACCGATTGAATTTCAAAATAATATTAAATATTTGGGTCAAATACAGTGCATGTCACTACTTTTGCATTGCCACTGACAAGAGACGTTTGACAATCTTAAGAATGTTCTTTGGGCTGAAGCGAAAAATTCATCCGCACATGATCCAATTCAAAACATGTCACTGACACAGTGAGTGCAGAATCTTACATAATCCAGATCTGAGCCAAATACAATTCAAGTGCAGTTGCACATCACTACCCACTGTGCCTTTTCCAGAATGCTATTATAATCAATTATAATTTTTCAAAATCCCACAGCAGCACTCATCTTGGATCCCTTGGGGACCCTCACTAGGAATTGATATATACGGTAATGTTGGAGAGGGTACAAGCCACTTTTACTGATAAAAGTGCTGTAATGCATTGTTCTCCTGACCTATTTATGTCTGTGTTTATTTTTTTTTTTTTACTGACAGTGAGCTCATTTGATATTAGGTATCGGAGTAATTTAGAAACCACGGCTTTTGAGAGATTTTTTTCCCGAGTTTATTCAATCACATTTGTCCACAAAAAGAATGCATTCTCAATCCATAAAAACAGACTGAGATATGATTACCGTAGGCAGATTCGTTCAAGTAATCCAGCTATATGACTGTAAAAAAAATAGATAACTGCAGAAACATCTGCTGTCTTTGTTGGATGTCAGTTTTTGTGCAATTACCTTTTCATAGTGAAAAGATCATTCCAAATTCTTCTCCTGCTAATGTGTAATTAATGGAAACAATTCATCCTCGAGACCTAAGATATATGTCACAAACGTAATTCGTTTTGCAGGTGGTATGAATAGAATGGATTTCATTTCATGATGACCCATCACAGATTGTCACAATTATGCACATTACCCTCATTTAATAATAATAAAAAATGCAGTTTAAGAAGGCCTACGCGGCAGGAATCCTCAGCCCATCTGCAGTTTTTAGTGTCAAGCTGTGTGACTGGCCGCAGTTCAAAATCCTCATGATTAGTCATTACAATTCTAGCATCAAATCTGCTGAGGAATGTGTGTGTGTGCGTGTGTGTGTGTGTGTGTGTGAGTGTATGTGTATATATATATATATATATATATATATATATATATATATAAAATCCTCGTCTCACCCCTTGGGTGGTGTCCGTCCCCCATTCAGCTCGGGTCCTCTACCAGAGGCCAGGAAGCTTGAGGGTTCTGCGCACTATCCTTGCTGTTCCCAGCACTGCACATTTCTGGACTGAGATGTCCGATGTTTTTACCGGGATCTGTTGCAACCACTCATCTAGTTTGGAGGTCACTGCCCCGAGTGCTCCGACCACCACAGGCACGACTGTCACCTTTACCTTCCAGGCCTCGCCAGCTCCTCTCTGAGCCCTCGGTATTTCTCGAGTTTCTCGTGTTCCTTCTTTCTGATGTTTCCATCACTTGGGACCGCTACATCCACTAAAACGGCTTTCCTCTGCCCTTTATCTATGATCACGATATCCGGTTGGTTTGCCATTACCATCTTGTCAGTCTGGATCTGGAAGTCCCCCAGGATCTTCGTTTGGTCATTCTCCACCACCTTCGGAGGTGTTTCCCATTTTGACCTTGGGGTTTCTAGTCCATACTCGGCACTGATGTATCGGTAAACTATGCCAGCCACCTGGTTATGGCGTTCCACGTAGGCTTTCCTGTCAGCATCTTACACCCTGCAGTTATGTGTTGGATCGTCTCGGGTGCCTCTTTGCACAACCTACACCTTGGGTCTTGTCTGGTGTGGTATATCTGGGCCTCAATGGCTCTGGTGCTCAGGGCCTGCTCCTGAGCAGCCAGGATGAGTGCCTCTGTGCTGTCCTTCAGGCCAGCCCTCTCTAGCCACTGATAGGACTTCTTGAGATCAGCCACTTCAGTTATGGTCCGGTGGTACATCCCGTGTAGGGGCTTGTCCTCCCATGATGGTCCCTCTTCCAGCATCTCATTCTCTGTTCCCCATTGTTTGAGACATTCTCTGAGTATGGCATCTGTTGGAGCCTTCTCCTTGATGTATTCATGTAGCTTGGATGTTTCATCCTGGACAGTGGCTCACACACTCACTAGTCCCCGGCTTCCTTCCTTTCGGCTCGCGTATAGTCTCAGGGTGCTGGATTTGGGATGGAACCCTCCATGCATGGTTAGGAGCTTTCGGGTCTTAACATCCGTGGTCTGAATCTCTTCCTTTGGCCACCTGATTATTCCTGCAGGGTATCTGATCACTGGCAGGGCATAGCTGTTTATTGCCCGGGTCTTATTCTTGCCATTGAGCTGGCTTCTTAGGACTTGCCTCACCCGCTGGAGATATTTGGCCACAGCCGCTTTCCTTGTTGCCAGTTCGAGGTTGCCATTGGCTTGTGGTATACCGAGGTACTTGTAGCTGTCCTCAATGTCTGCTATTGTTCCTTCAGGGAGTGAGACCCCTTCAGTGCGGACTACCTTGCCTCTCTTAGTTACCATCTGACTACATTTCTCAAGCCCGAATGACATCCCGATGTCACTGCTGTAGATCCTGGTTGTGTGGATCAGGGAGTCTATGTCCCTTTCGCTCTTAGCATACAGCTTTATGTCATCCATGTAGAGGTGGTGACTGATCGTAGCTCCATTTTTGAGGCGGTATCCGGAGCCTGTCTTGGTGATTACTTGGCTGAGGGGGTTCAGTCCTATGCAGAACAGCAGTGGGGAGAGTGCATCACCTTGGTATATGCCACATTTGATGGACACTTGGGTAAGTGGCTTGCCATTGGCTTCAAGTGTGGTTTTCCACATCCTCATCGAGTTCGCAACGAAGGCTCTTAGGGTCCTGTTCACCTTATACAACTCCAAGCATTCAGTGATCCATGTATGTGGCATCGAGTCGTAGGCTTGCTTGTAATCAATCCAGGCTGTGCACAGGTTAGTATGTCGGGACCTCCAGTCTTGTGCGACTGTTGTGTCAACCAGGAGCTGGTTTTTGGCTCCTCTGGTATCTCTACCAATGCCCTTCTGTGCTTCGCTCATGTATTGATCCATGTGTCCACTTATCTTAGCTGCAATGATGCCTGACATGAGCTTCCATGTTGTGGAGAGACAGGTTATTGGCCGATAGTTGGATGGGACTGTACCCTTTGAGGGATCCTTCATGATCAGGATCGTTCGCCCTTCGGTTAGCCATCCTGGGTGAGTCCCATCCTTCAGCAACTGGTTCATTTGTGTTGCTAGGCGCTCATGGAGTGCTGTGAGTTTCTTTAGCCAGTAGGTGTGGACCATGTCCGGGCCTGGTGCTGTCCAGTTTTTCATATCTGAGACTCTATCCTGTATGTCTGCCACTGTTATGGTAACTGGGTTCTGCTCAGGGAGGTTGCTGTGCTCCTCTCTCAGGGTCACCAGCCATTATGCACTGCTGTTATGTGCAACCTCCCTCTCCCATATTCCTTTCCAGTACCTTTCAGTTTCCAGTCTTGGTGGGTCAGCTCTGCTGTTAGGACCCTGCCACTGAGCGTACACTTTCGCAGGTTGTGTTGCAAACAGCCTGTTTATTCGCCTGGCCTCATTCTCTTTCTTGTACCTCTTTAGGCGACCGGACAAGGCTTGGAGCCTTTGTTTGGCAGTTTCGAGTGCTTCAGGTATGGTCATCTGGATGTACCTCTCAGGTATCGGCCTTTTCATCACACCTCTCTGGGCCTCCGTCAATTGACTCACATCTTTCCGAGCCGCCTTGATCTTAGCCTCCAACCGTCTTTTCCATGGTGGGTAACGTGTCTCATGGTTCCTCCGATAGCCAAGGATTTCTAGGATCACTGGCGCTGAAGCGATCTGGCAGCCTGGGGCCCTTCACCATGGAACCTATATCAGCCCATCAGAAAGTCTCCAGTAAGGAGTTGGTAAGGCATCGGTTTGGCACAGTGGTTCGAATCCCGAGAAACCCTGAGAGAGGAGCACAGCAACCTCAGAGAAATACCAAGGGCCTCAGAGGAGGCGGCTAAGAGGACACATGGATCAATACATGAGCGAAGCACAGAAGGGCATTGGTAGAGATACCAGAGGAGCCAAACATCAGCTCCTGGTTGACAGAACAGTCGCACAAGACTGGAGGTCCCGACATGGATTGATTACAAGAAAGTCTACGACTCGATGCCACATACATGGATCACTGAATGCTTGGAGTTGTATAAGGTGAACAGGACCCTAAGAGCCTTCTGCGAACTCGATGAGGATGTGGAAAACCACACTTGAGAGCCTGTCATTCGAAGGTAAAGGTGACAGTCGTGCCTGTGGTGGTCGGAGCACTCGAGGCAGTGACCTCCAAATTAGATGAGTGGTTGCAACAGATCCGGGAACAACATCCGACATCTCAGTCCAGAAATGTGCAGTGCTGGGAACAGCAAGGATAGTGCTGGAAGAGGGACAGAACCCTCAAGCTTCCTGGCCTCTGGTAGAGGACCCGAGCTGAATGGGGACGGACACCACCCGAGGGGTGAGATGAGGATTTTTATATATATATATATATATATATATATATATGTTTATGTGTGTGTGTGTGTGTGTGTGTGTGTAAAGGTGACAGTCGCCACTCGGGTTTGAGTCCAGCTCCGGCCTCCTTCCTGGCCTCTGGTAGAGGACCCGAGCTGAATGGGGACGGACACCACCCGAGGGGTGTGTGGAGTTTGCATGTTCTCCCCGTGCGTGCTGTGAAATGGATCACTGGCAAAGAAGTTGAAGTCTTGCAGACACAACTGAACACTAATATGAAAGTATAACTAAAAAGCAGCCAAAATGGTAAGAGTTTGAATTTTAAAGAGTGACCCTTTTTTTCAGGGTTCTGTCTATTAGAGTTGAAAAGATTGGGTACAGGAAAGGTGAAGGTTCAAGTACAGCTCAGCACTGACAAGGTCTGCTTTAGCAAAGCATCAGAGGTCTGATTGCCTTTGCAGTAAAAGGTGATCGTGGTGTTGGCTCCAAGTGGGATTTGTTTTGCAACCTTTGAAGACAATTGCTTGATTAGTTTTCAATCACAAGTATCTAGTGAAAATGTGCACTTGAATCACTACTGAATAAAATCAGTTCTGTGCGATGGGGACCTTCAAAGCCTTCTTTGCTGTCTTCATTTAGTAGTGTGTGCTTACAATCAGTTATTTATTTATTTATTTATTGTCCAATCAGATTTCAACTTCTATGTTAGATCACTGTACACTCCCCAACGTCTTCAGATGCAGGATTGATTGCTTTTTTTTTTTAAATATAGACTACCGTAATCAGAGTTCATATAAAATATACAAGGCTTTCTAAAAGACGTCAGTTGTTTCCCATCATCTGATTGGTTTAACCTTCTTGAGTAGGATTCATTGCACAAAGCCAGGAGCGGATGTCTGTAAGTGGCTGAAAATTCATTTCCAAGGTGGACTTTTCAAAAAAAGAAAAAACATGGATTTTGTGAGGAAATGTCAGACAACGCTTGCAGCAGTCTGGCTTATTTCAACCTGGAAAAGGATCTATTCACCACTTTCACAGTGGCAACAACTACACTTGCATTCTCAGTTTAATTAGTATTTTTGTTTGTTTTTTATTCTTATGACACTTTATAAAGGCAACGATTGTGAACTATAATACTGCAGTGAAAAGATTTGGAGTTGAGCATTGTAATGGAGTCATTGATTTTGTAGTAGTACATTCGCCTGACTTTAGTGCGAGGTAGTCTGAGTTCAGTTCTCACTCAGTGGCAGTGTCAAAGTGAATGCGAAAGATTGCCCGTCTCAATTTGTGCCCTGCACTGACTGCTGACAAGCCTTTCGCCCCAAGTCAACTGGGATAGCCTCCAGCACCCGTGCTGAGTGACGGCCTATGTCTGAACAGCAATGCCCGCTTCTGTATGAAATACAAACTATTGTTCACATTTGTATACGTGATTAACTTGTGCCTATAGCAACATGCAAATGTACCTATTTCTATATTCCAAATGGACGTGTCCATGTAATTTGTTGAAATATACGCAAATGCACAGGTCCAAACCCCACAGCAGCCAGCTGCCTCGGCCGTGTTGACACCTATGCAATTGATTTCCCAGTGGCAGCACGGTCCATCAGTTGCCAGAAACATTGGCTTGGACTGCAGTCGCCTCATGTTGACACAGAGCGCAATCACCTCTGCTTGCATGCATTGCTCATGTGGCGCAAAAAGAAAACAGACAAGGACCAGGGAATAATTCAAGGTAGGATGACCATATTTTGATTTCCAATAAACAGGACATGCGGCCTTGAGATACTGAAAGATGCCATACATTATAACTCTAATATATTTAAAGTAGGAAAAACATGCAATATACGATTTGGGTGTTGCATATTGCAGTATTAATGTTCTTGTGGAATGTAAAATACCTAAAGAAATCATTAGTATCTAATGAAAATTTTTTTTTTCATGCCGATAAATATGACCCTATTCTCATCGAATTAAGTTATTTCTTAACTTACCACACTGTTTTCCTATCGGATGGCGGTGCACATTTAAGGTTGCATCTGATTGGCCAATGTTAGATTATAGCAAAGAATTCCATCTGAAAATATTGCCCATATTTTGCATTCTGCATGATCACAATGACAATATTGTTTTTCAATATATTGCATGGCCCTAATTTTAACTATACCTCCTCTGTATGGGTCTGAAAAAACAAAACAAAATATAATAGTAGCTCTCTTTTGAAATCCTAGTTGGCAATGTTCAAATAGTACCTCTTCTGGAGAAAATCCAGCTTCAAACAAATATTTTTTACTATTTTCTTCAGTGAAATAATGTAAATGATAAAACAGGAGTCTCTCAAGTATATTAATTTTCTTCCTCATAATTGTTTTCTTCATTCTGTGTTCCTGGATCTAACAATTCAGAACTCATTCAGCATTGCTGATGAACTCTCTAATTGTCTTTTTATACGAGCTTTGAGATCTCTGACCGCCACCTTTATCAGACATTGAAATATATATATATATATATATATATATATATATATATATATATATATATATATATATATATATATATATATATATATATATATATATATATACGTTGCACACTGTTACCTTTTATGAGTGTAAACGTAACGCACCTCTCGGTCCAGTGACTTCAATCACAGCGGTGAAACACAGTCGTACTTTGTTCTTCTTTCTTGTTCAGCTGGGGCTTCATTCCATCCGATTTCAGCAGCAAACGGTTTTCGATTGCCCTCACACTTACAGCTGAGCGCAACTGCTCCACACACGTGTCCTAATTGCCGCTGCCTTCTCTTCTGGGTTCTCTCTCCACGTCACACAGACCGGAAAAAGCACCCCCGTCTCTCTCATAACGTAATTCAAACTAAACACATGCTTATGGATCCCGTGAAAAACAAAGCCGGACATTTTCATGACTTCGTAAAACTCCCCCGCAATGCCGGACAGGGTGTAAAAATGTGGAGAAGTTCGAACAAAAGAGGTCATCACCTAAACCAAAGGCATGCTACACCATTCACATTCACATTCACTAAAATTTACTGCTGACCTTTTTTCAGAATCACCCAAACAGTCAACCATAAACTATACAGTTGATTTACTGCAACACAACCTGTTCAACCAAAAGAACACAACAACGTTATTTCGTGGGGGTGGCAGTAACATGCTTTGTGGCAGTTTTAGTTCAGTCATACCTGGAGCCTTAGACAAGGTGGAAGGAATTGTGAACAGTTCAAAATGGCTGTCACTGTGAGTACAAAAAGGACCGGCCTCTGCTAGAAAGGAAAACAGAAAAAGTAAAGAATATCCGAACCATGGCAGGCAGCTATGTGCCCACTCCCAATTAGCATGACAATAAATGTGACTGATTCTCATTCTGAACAGAGCCACATCCCCACATCTCACTACTTGTCCAACCACACTAATTCAGTTGTGTATTTTTACTTCCCCAACCTCCCATAAAAATAGATGTGCAAAACAGAATCAACTAATAATCGATTATCAAATCGACAATTCTTTTTTGAAGACCGATTAATCTTTGAGGTATCTATAAAATTTCAAATTGTCTAAATGCATCTTTAAACATGATTGTTCGCCGATTTACCTTGTCAATACCATCATCAAATTTGCTGACGACAACACCCTTGTAGGACACCTATTCTTACAGACTGCTTCGGACAGCCAGTGGTATCATGAAGGACCCCTCCCTTCCTGAATCTAAATCATCACACTACCACCATCACAAAAGACGTTCTCGAAGATCTAAATAACTGTCTTTTTGGGGGGGGAATAATCATGTACGAGTGTTTGTCACCTCAAGGCTCCAAATTGTGAAATGCCTAACTGATTTCAATTGTTCTTGTGACAGTGGCGGAAAAGTTGTATTGTATTCTATCCCATTGTAGTCTTTGTTCAACATGTTACAATGCACTCGGCAATAGTTCATTTTGCAGAATAGCACCCAGTTTTCTGAAAAGTAACCCCAAAGTTTGATGGAGCTGTTGAATTGATTTTCCAAAAGCCATTGCAGTGTTTATAAATCAAGTGGCTGTAAAGCCATCTGATATTGGTATTCAATTCAATTATGCTGTACGCTGTATTGATATTTTGTTACGACAAACAACCTAGCAATTATTAATGAAGACATCCTGCAAGTAATTACAACACTAATTTGGTTATGGAACATTGGATAAGTATCTGATTTCATTTGTTTGACCAAACAAAGATCTAATTATCCTCACAGAGGAGGTGCAAATTCTCTAACAGTCTCAGATCATAAGGTCTCTCCCAAAGACGAACATAGGCATGAGTAATTCCTGCAGTGTGACGTGAAAGGCTTCCCTGTGGGGCTAGTGGCTGTAACACAAACATTGATTTGGTGTTTACAGTGAGGAGAAAAAAAAAGTTTCAGGTCGAGACGTAGTGAGAAATCCAGATGCTTGTAGTCATCCGCAACAGCGCCTGAACAAAACGATTCATTTATTTTTCTCGGTTGTTCATGCTAATGCAGAGACATGAGTAAAGCGGCTAAATTTCGCTACGGACAATTGCACGTGAGTAATAAGGCCAATCAAGCCTTGTCTACATGGTCAGACTAATAGCGCTTTACATTGCCGAACTCAGTGCCTCTACTTCAACACCTCCATTACAATTTTCGCTGTACTACATCAATCATGGTCTATATTTCCAGCAATGAAAAATGTAACAGTGCCCAGACTGCATATGTCACTGTGAAGATCGCAGTGCTTCGAGCAGATGTTGTCCCCAGTAAATTAGTGAGTATATTAGTGTAATAAATGTGCAATTAGTCTGTCTAATAGAGGGACCAGTGCTTTCAACTGAAGCCTGAAGTCCTTCTGTTAACTGCACAAATACTAACTCGATATTCCATTCAGGACACCTTGAAAAATCTACTCCAATAAACATTCAACCCCTCAAGCCTGACTTCACAAAAATGTCAACTATCACAGCATGAGAAACATCTTTCATTTGTATCGCGGATGAGCGGAAGCCTAATACCAGCTGACTTTGGATTCAGGGGGGGGGGGGGGGTTGCAACACATGCACACGTAAAATCTGCTCAAGTAAATGTGTTTGTTCTCTATTCAAAATACAGTACTGATCATGATACGAATGGATACTTTTCAAACAAAACAACACAATATATGTTTCAATAATGAAATGCAAAGAAAATAGGTTAAAAAAGCTGCATCAGCCAACTGACTTTCAGCTTTTGTCAAAGCAACAAACCCATCAAATAAACTCTTTGGAGAAAGATTTATGGACGGAAGGAAAACCAAACATCGTGGTGCGACAGCATCACAGCCGATCAGTGAAGAGGAGCACTGAGGTGCAGACTACAGAACTGGTCGCGAGACTCCTCTCAGGTACTGAAGAAAGGGCAGTTGTTGGACATGAGGAGAGTGAAGTAAAATGTGTGATAAGGAAAGAGGTGGGGAAGTGGTGTGAGCACAAAAGTGAAATCCTGGATTTGAAGATATGAGTGAGGAAGAATACAAAGGTGGCATGTATTGAATGGAGCGAACAAGGTGAAAGAGGGAATGCAACAAAATGTGAAAGGAAGGTGGTTGGGGAAATCACACCCAGGAGTTGCAAAATATGTTTGGGGGGGGGGAGAACCTAAGAGAGACTGCAGTAACAAATATTCCAGTAGGTGCAGAGCCAAGTGCAATGTCAATCATTGGTTTTGTAGAAAAGTGAACCGCAGATTAATTCAAAAAACAGGTCCATGCCACGTGAAGCCTGATTTTGGTTTGTCAAGTGCAAATGGACAATTCACATTCTAAGACCGTGCACAGCAGTTTAAAAGGAACAATTCTGATTTAGTGCTGGCATGGAATTTATTCTGATTTCCCATTTTCGTGTATTTTCAAGTGACCCATATCCCGTGTTTACTGAACAGCAGAACTAAGCTGCACAATTTGAACAATGAACATAAACAGCTTCACGAGTGTCAACAACAGGCAGCAACAATGCAGAACTGACACCTGATATTAAAATGCCATCCCCAAGCGACTGTGACTGCGAAGAACTCTTCCACAACACTTCTGAACCTTATTAGCACATTCAATATCAAGCAACATATGTTGTATCTACTAGCGTCAAAATACGCTGACAGTGGTCCATCGTAAGATAATCATAATCATAATAATAATAATAACAGTAGAAGTAAATCTTTCTTTGGTTGTTTTCTGATATTGGTCAGTGACTTCAGTCAGCGTTAGTTGCAAACGCCACTATTGGTCCTGCTTTGACAAAATGCATTGCTCTCCCATCACCCTCTGTTTCTTGACTGAAGTGGACGGGGCATGTAGGTTCTAGTCACTGTTTTTTCCTGTTAGAGAAAAGTTGTTCTTTATTTTATAGGGTCTTTATTTTAAGAATTGTGGTCTTGAAGTTTCTCCATATAAAAAAAGAAATGCTTTCCATAGCGTTGGTTGTGATTTGACACAATAGATATGAATCAAAATGGAAATGAATCAGATTGCATAATTAGTTTAGGAGATGTTGAAAGTTAAAATAAAGTCTAATCAGACCCATATGTATGGGTCATTCACTTAGTGGCAATCTGCTGGCCATTGAACCAAAAATAATATTTTTCAGATATGAGTCTTTTGGATGTTGGCAAAGAAGATAACACCTTGGGACTTTTGCGTAATAAGCCATTCTGGTTTAGGTAGAGAAACGTGTTTCTAATACAGCAGGCTTTATTATCTGGCACACGCTTCAACGTGCCAGTTTCCCAATACTGTCCTCCTAATTAAGGCCCAGCACTCGACAGACACAAGTTACTGTATGTTTTCTAGCTCCAATTCTACTAACGATAGCTGGATTGTCAAGCCATTCTGATGGTTTTGGTGTAGAATGACCGTGTTACACATTTGACTTCTTGTACCTGTCAACACTTCCCCCCAAAAAGGGTGTCTGGTGGCTTTTCTTGTCATGATCACATTTTGTAATTTGACATGTCCCTTGCACGTGCTGTGCAATCAAAAACGAAAGATTTGCAGTGTGATACAAAATACAGGACTGAAATCTGCATCGGTGGGTTAATGTACGGTATTGTCAAGTTCACCAGAGATGTTTGATGTTCACATGTTGAAGGGAAGCAACCGAATTAACATAGCCCTTGTTCATCTGTGTCTTGTCCCTTGTTACTTTAGGGTGTTACTGTGGAGACGTATTCACCGGGTTGGTGTGCGCTGTGCGTGTGCGTGACCAAACGTGGCCAGATGCATTGTGTTTATTGTCTGCGCTCATCAGTGGATGTGCATGTGCATAATGGTGTGTAATCAGGAGCCTTTTGGAACTTAACAATAAGTCATTAACGGTCAAGATTATTGTGCAGACGCTGTGATTTCAAAGATGCTCCACAACAGCTTGTGCGGCATGGGCTGATTGAACTGGTGCACTTGAAAGGGGAAGAGAGAGAGAGAAAGAGAGAGAGACAGAGAGAGAGAGAGAGAGACGTCAGGTGCATGGCTTCTTGTCGTGGCCCATCTGCCTCGCTCTCTGCTCCTGCCGGCAGACGCCTTTGTGAAGAGGAAAGGGTTTGAACTTCAAAGAACAGCATTGCTACCTTGGAGACAGAAACAATTAGGACAGGGTCTGGTGGAGTGACGGTGCGGAGGAGTACTATCCGTCATCTGGGGTTGATAAGGTGCCACCTTTCTAGCTCACTCAAATGCCAAAAATCCACAAAGTGGAAGATCACTTCAGCTCACTGTGGTACAATTTGGAATGAAGGCCTTGATCTGCTAGGCCATTGCTTCTGTCGTGCTTGCTATCGTTGACTTTGATTGAGCTGGTGGGGGATCAATTCCCACAGAATGCGCGATTCAACATTGGCATAACTCCCTGGAAACCAGTCTATGGTGTAATTTGCCATATGGTGTGCTTGGGCTCGGCTACAGCCTCTGCCATAAGGCTGAATAGGATTAAGTGTTGCCGAACATTGATGGATGGATGGATGGATAGGCCAGGATCTGACTTTAAGTTTCAATTGGTGATGTGTGCGTGTGAGATGGCAGTATCGCCTGGGACACCACGTTAAAACCATGACAAGGGCAATACCGAGTAACCCAACAATGTATAAAGAAGGAACATGAGAGACAACTATGTTGAATGAATTATAAATCCAAAAGACTTGAAATTAGTGGACTTTAAAATGGTTCAGCACTCAATCATTCAAAATGTTTAAGGAAAATATGGTCCAACATTTGTTCACCTCTCATTGCTTCACCAAAGAAACGCTGCCCCTTGAGAGCTTTCTCAAAGTTTCAAATCCAGAGAATGTTTCAAGAAATGTGCGACAGAAGTCGAGTGGTCAACAAAAAAACAATCTCTTTTTCACATAGGGGTCCGCTGTATTGTGTGCATACTGTATATATATATATATATATATATATATATATATATATATAAGTGCTGTTTTCTCAAGTAAAAATTCCGTCTCTATATGGTTTTGTCCAAATCATTCATAAAGTTTCATCTTGATTGTTCACAGTGCAGCCAGTCCAATAAACATTCCTATTACGTTATGAATAAATAATCATTTAATTGCGTTCTTGCATTAAGCATCGAGCACCAGTCTCCATTACATCCTAAAATGTAGCAAACTAACTCAGACGAGAGCATATAGAGCTTAGACGTGTGGCTTTAATAAGTATATTCTCATTAACACTTATACCCCAAACTGTCTTTGCAGCAGCCCAGCTTGAGTCCAGAGCAAATCTCAGGGGAATGCTGCCTCATATAGAATACCCTTGAGCCATTTCACCACGCTCTAAAATCTCCTCCATGTCTTTGCTGGCTCGTTAAACAGCTCCACCTACTTTTACCTCGCTTGCATTTCATTATAGTGTGAAAGTTTTAGTTGAGAGTCTTTGCTCTTTAATAGCCCCTTCTCAGACCAGGCCTGACTGAGCAGATCACCCTGATAAAGAATTTGGTATTGTCATTATATCTTCTCCAGATAAAAAAAAAAAAAAAAATCAATATATATATATATTATTAAAGGGATACTGCATGTAAAGATTGAGACATGTCTCTAATCAATAGTGGTGGACTCACTGAATCCCAATTATTAATCTTATGAAGACGGTGGATTTATTCAGACCAGAGAAAGTGCTTTTTGCTTTTGCCCGCTTGTTTGGTCTGCACTAATCGCTGACTTTTTTTTCCCCCCTGTTTAGTGTGGTTTGAATTCCCACTGCTTTCTGCAAGTCAACTATATTCTGTAAAAGAGATTGATGCACGTGCCGATCGACATTCCTATTGGACAGAAATTACAAGGGAGGAACGCAGAGCACAGACCTGGAAATGGAGGTCATGCCCGAAAGGTGCGTTCTTTCTTTGCATAGTTGTACTGCTATTAGAGCTGCAAAATAATTGTGAGCGTCGAGAGCAGCTTATTCACCACAAGTTTCGCAACACGCTGTTTCAAATTTTGGAACAACGTCCGCGAATGCGTGCAGTCACCCGAAGGAGATGATGTGCCTTGCGCAGCCTACCCACAACATGCAAAACATTCAGGAGAGGCTATTATTTTTCCCACAATGCCTGTCTATGGTGGCTTGTTAAACCCAGAAAAGTGCATGTATCCTGTAGTTGGTGTAGATCGGCAACGGTTTGTATTCACATTTGAAGCAAACTGCACCGAGTCCGTTTGCAAGTGTGGCCAATGCAAAACGTGGGGTTCGGTTTTACCTTCTAGTTTTAATGTATGAACGTTTGCCTGCCAAAAAATGTATTGAGTTCAAATAAATGTGCAAACTTGAGATCAAAACATGTAACCTTTCTGAATGCCCATCTATATGGGAATATTTTGTTGAATGTAAGTTATGATTGGTTTTTATAATGAGTTTTCTAATTAAATGTGGCTAAAGAAAAGGAGTTTGAGAGCGTGAGAGCAAGCGAGACGGTAAAATGGAATCGAAATAAAATGAAACCCGTTTTTTTCCCCTCAATTTATTTATTTATTTTTGTGTTCGTGGTTACCATCATTCTGTAACTCCAAAGAGGTTACCTTGTTTTAGACAGAAGTGATTTAAAAATGTGTGTAGATGGTGAATGCATGTATCATACTGTGTATTTGATGAGTGCAGACCATTAAAATATCAGTACAATAGGGAATAATCAGTTTCAAATAAATATAATTTGTTCCAATTTACAATGGTTTTCTCGACAATGTGACCTTGTCTTGCTGAAATTGCTCCAAGAATATCTTTGTACGTTGAATACACTTGGTTTGTGGAATATGAAATTATTTTATTTAACTTAATGAAGTAAAATGAGCTGAGAGATTTGGCAAGACAGCCACTCGTTCATTCTTAACACAATGCCTCTTCTCCAGAAGTTCTCTGTCTTTAACACGGTGAGAAGACTCTCAAGGTTACTGCAGGTGTATTGTCATTTCCAACGGGCCCAGTGTTGGAGAGGAGATGAGAGAAACACACTGACACCAGCTGCCTGGCGAGCTTGTTGGACCTGCAGTCGTCAACAGTGAGTGGTATCAATCCCTGGAACGAGGCCGATGACTGATTCTGATTCAGGGCCGCATCAAAGAATGTGAATGCAGCAGCACTAACAGGGATGCTGCGGGTCAGGGACACTGACTGAGGGATTTAGTCATTTCAGGGCTTATGTGAAGCACCATGGAGAGCGGCAATAAAAGCACAATGTCACTTTGTGACCTACGGTTGGAGGCCTACAAACTAGGAGCCATGTGTACTGGATGATGGTGTTTTGACACACTCGAACATACTCAGGGCAGCCCATACCTTGCATCTCTGTATCCGTTTCTACTAAAGACGCATGCAGGTCAGCAGCCAACTTCACCAAATCGTTTTTCATCTCATTTCGTTTGATTCTGCGTTATATTGAGCGTTACCACGAATATGTTTTTGTTTCCAAATGTATCTACCGGAGAAGTAAGTTTATTTGGATGGCAAGACACTTTAAAGCACTTGACATGAATGTGGGAGGAAACCCACACAGGCCCGGGGAGAACATGCAAACTCCCCACAGGGAGGCCGCAGCCGGAATTGAACCCAGTACCTCTGCACTGTGAGGTCGACGCGCTGACCGCTGGACCACCGGGCCGCCATTGTTGTATCCAGAAGTTAAAAGGAAAAAAATATATATATATGTGGGACTGCCTGACCTTTCATACATCATGCTACATGAACCAAAGACTCTAACGCTGCCAACCGAATGCAAGAATGGCATTCTACGATTCTGTAGCCTATTTGCAGAGCACAGATATTGGATATGTTGATTTGTATTGGGTCTAAATTGGTCAAATGTACATAACTGATTGAGTGAGTATATATAGAATCGAGAACAGCATTTTTCTGTGGATTGTGAGTAAACGGCAGTGGTATTGTTTGCCAGGTTGTCCGCCATTGTCTAGTAAATATGTGGCAGTGTCTGTTTTAGCTCTGTTTGGCAGCCATACCTTCTACTTGTGTGACATTTACTGGGCACAATGACACTCTCAGGACACATTCACACCAGTCTCATCTGTATGCATCGCTCCAAACAATCCATCCAGGAATAGGTATGAAGCTTTTAGGGTGATAAAGCTCTTCATGGGCAATTCCGTGTCCTTTCATATCGTGCTTTTTTTTTTTTTTCGCCCCATTTTGTGTGCCTTTCAGTGAGCTGGGGCAAGCCTGGCGGTACCACTGCATCGGGCTGTAATTCCATTATATAACAGTTGGTGTGCTTGGGCTCGGCTACAGCCTCTGCCATAAGGCTGAATAGGATTAAGTGTTGCCGAACATTGATGGATGGATGGATGGATGGATAGGCCAGGATCTGACTTTAAGTTTCAATTGGTGATGTGTGCGTGTGAGATGGCAGTATCGCCTGGGACACCACGTTAAAACCATGACAAGGGCAATACCGAGTAACCCAACAATGTATAAAGAAGGAACATGAGAGACAACTATGTTGAATGAATTATAAATCCAAAAGACTTGAAATTAGTGGACTTTAAAATGGTTCAGCACTCAATCATTCGAAATGTTTAAGGAAAATATGGTCCAACATTTGTTCACCTCTCATTGCTTCACCAAAGAAACGCTGCCCCTTGAGAGCTTTCTCAAAGTTTCAAATCCAGAGAATGTTTCAAGAAATGTGCGACAGAGGTCGAGTGGTCAACAAAAAAACAATCTCTTTTTCACATAGGGGTCCACTGTATTGTGTGCATACTATATATATATATATATATATATATATATATATATATATATATATATATATATATATATATATATATATAAAGTGCTGTTTTCTCAAGTAAAAATTCCGTCTCTATATGGTTTTGTCCAAATCATTCATAAAGTTTCATCTTGATTGTTCACAGTGCAGCCAGTCCCATAAACATTCCTATTACGTTATGAATAAATAATCATTTAATTGCGTTCTTGCATTAAGCATCGAGCACCAGTCTCCATTACAGCCTAAAATGTAGCAAACTAACTCAGACGAGAGCATATAGAGCTTAGACGTGTGGCTTTAATAAGTATATTCTCATTAACACTTATACCCCAAACTGTCTTTGCAGCAGCCCAGCTTGAGTCCAGAGCAAATCTCAGGGGAATGCTGCCTCATATAGAATACCCTTGAGCCATTTCACCACGCTCTAAAATCTCCTCCATGTCTTTGCTGGCTCGTTAAACAGCTCCACCTACTTTTACCTCGCTTGCATTTCATTATAGTGTGAAAGTTTTAGTTGAGAGTCTTTGCTCTTTAATAGCCCCTTCTCAGACCAGGCCTGACTGAGCAGATCACCCTGATAAAGAATTTGGTATTGTCATTATATCTTCTCCAGATTAAAAAAAAAAATATATATATATATATATATATATATATATATATATATATATATATATATTTTTTTTAATCTGGAGATATATATATATATATATATATATATATATATATATATATATATATATATATATATATATATATATATATATATATATTATTAAAGGGATACTGCATGTAAAGATTGAGACATGTCTCTAATCAATAGTGCTGGACTCACTGAATCCCAATTATTAATCTTATGAAGACGGTGGATTTATTCAGACCAGAGAAAGTGCTTTTTGCTTTTGCCCGCTTGTTTGGTCTGCACTAATCGCTGACTTTTTTTTCCCCCCTGTTTAGTGTGGTTTGAATTCCCACTGCTTTCTGCAAGTCAACTATATTCTGTAAAAGAGATTGATGCACGTGCCGATCGACATTCCTATTGGACAGAAATTACAAGGGAGGAACGCAGAGCACAGACCTGGAAATGGAGGTCATGCCCGAAAGGTGCATTCTTTCTTTGCATAGTTGTACTGCTATTAGAGCTGCAAAATAATTGTGAGCGTCGAGAGCAGCTTATTCACCACAAGTTTCGCAACACGCTGTTTCAAATTTTGGAACAACGTCCGCGAATGCGTGCAGTCACCCGAAGGAGATGATGTGCCTTGCGCAGCCTACCCACAACATGCAAAACATTCAGGAGAGGCTATTATTTTTCCCACAATGCCTGTCTATGGTGGCTTGTTAAACCCAGAAAAGTGCATGTATCCTGTAGTTGGTGTAGATCGGCAACGGTTTGTATTCACATTTGAAGCAAACTGCACCGAGTCCGTTTGCAAGTGTGGCCAATGCAAAACGTGGGGTTCGGTTTTACCTTCTAGTTTTAATGTATGAACGTTTGCCTGCCAAAAAATGTATTGAGTTCAAATAAATGTGCAAACTTGAAATCAAAACATGTAACCTTTCTGAATGCCCATCTATATGGGAATATTTTGTTGAATGTAAGGTATGATTGGTTTTTATAATGAGTTTTCTAATTAAATATGGCTAAAGAAAAGGAGTTTGAGAGCGTGAGAGCAAGCGAGACGGTAAAATGGAATCGAAATAAAATGAAACCCGTTTTTTTCCCCTCAATTTATTTATGTATTTTTGTGTTCGTGGTTACCATCATTCTGTAACTCCAAAGAGGTTACCTTGTTTTAGACAGAAGTGATTTAAAAATGTGTGTAGATGGTGAATGCATGCATCATACTGTGTATTTGATGAGTGCAGACCATTAAAATATCGGTACAATAGGGATTAATCAGTTTCAGATAAATACAATTTGTTCCAATTTACAATGGTTTTCTCGACAATGTGACCTTGTCTTGCTGAAATTGCTCCAAGAATATCTTTGTACGTTGAATACACTTGGTTTGTGGAATATGAAATTATTTTATTTAACTTAATGAAGTAAAATGAGCTGAGAGATTTGGCAAGACAGCCACTCGTTCATTCTTAACACAATGCCTCTTCTCCAGAAGTTCTCTGTCTTTAACACGGTGAGAAGACTCTCAAGGTTACTGCAGGTGTATTGTCATTTCCAACGGGCCCAGTGTTGGAGAGGAGATGAGAGAAACACACTGACACCAGCTGCCTGGCGAGCTTGTTGGACCTGCAGTCGTCAACAGTGAGTGGTATCAATCCCTGGAACGAGGCCGATGACTGATTCTGATTCAGGGCCGCATCAAAGAATGTGAATGCAGCAGCACTAACAGGGATGCTGCGGGTCAGGGACACTGACTGAGGGATTTAGTCATTTCAGGGCTTATGTGAAGCACCATGGAGAGCGGCAATAAAAGCACAATGTCACTTTGTGACCTACGGTTGGAGGCCTACAAACTAGGAGCCATGTGTACTGGATGATGGTGTTTTGACACACTCGAACATACTCAGGGCAGCCCATACCTTGCATCTCTGTATCCGTTTCTACTAAAGACGCATGCAGGTCAGCAGCCAACTTCACCAAATCGTTTTTCATCTCATTTCGTTTGATTCTGCGTTATATTGAGCGTTACCACGAATATGTTTTTGTTTCCAAATGTATCTACCGGAGAAGTAAGTTTATTTGGATGGCAAGACACTTTAAAGCACTTGACATGAATGTGGGAGGAAACCCACACAGGCCCGGGGAGAACATGCAAACTCCCCACAGGGAGGCCGCAGCCGGAATTGAACCCAGTACCTCTGCACTGTGAGGTCGACGCGCTGACCGCTGGACCACCGGGCCGCCATTGTTGTATCCAGAAGTTAAAAGGAAAAAAATATATATATATGTGGGACTGCCTGACCTTTCATACATCATGCTACATGAACCAAAGACTCTAACGCTGCCAACCGAATGCAAGAATGGCATTCTACGATTCTGTAGCCTATTTGCAGAGCACAGATATTGGATATGTTGATTTGTATTGGGTCTAAATTGGTCAAATGTACATAACTGATTGAGTGAGTATATAAAGAATCGAGAACAGCATTTTTCTGTGGATTGTGAGTAAACGGCAGTGGTATTGTTTGCCAGGTTGTCCGCCATTGTCTAGTAAATATGTGGCAGTGTCTGTTTTAGCTCTGTTTGGCAGCCATACCTTCTACTTGTGTGACATTTACTGGGCACAATGACACTCTCAGGACACATTCACACCAGTCTCATCTGTATGCATCGCTCCAAACAATCCATCCAGGAATAGGTATGAAGCTTTTAGGGGTGATAAAGCTCTTCATGGGCAATTCCCGTGTCCTTTCATATTGTGCTTTTTTTTTTTTTTTCGCCCCCATTTTGTGTGCCTTTCAGTGAGCTGGGGCAAGCCTGGCGGTACCACTGCATCGGGCTGTAATTCCATTATATAACAGTTGACATCATGGGATCAGCATAGCAAATGTCCAAAGCCTCATTCGTCATAATATACTTTTTTCTCCATTTTTACTCCGCGACTGCACGTCTCACACAAACCATTATTAGCTTACGATCACCAACTTGAACTTTTGTCTCTTTTCTCCTTAGTTGTTAATGAGAGCTGCTGCTCGTGTGGCTGGCAGCCTCTCACGTTCTCGCCTACTTGCTTCGCTGCAATGAAGCGTACTGTAGGATGCCGAGGACAAGCTACTTAGAGGCGCACCTCAGCTGGATGGCTCGCAATGTCAGCGGTGTGGATAACAGAACCTTGTTTATTTGTTTTATTCCTCTCCTTCCTTGTGACTCCACATCTACATTCCTTTTTTCCATTGTGACTGATAGAGCCCTAATATTGCACGTTGTCAGACAAGGTGCTAAATTAAGTCTGCGTGTATACATTTATAGCCCACCCACATACAGCAATGCTGCCCCCCAGTGCATTCTATGGCTGACGTGAAGTAGCAGTCACTGCAATGCAAGCTTTTTGGATTAAGGCTGCCTATCTTCTATTGCTCACTTGTGATCTGTTAACGAAGTGACACAATTTTAGGTTTTTTTTGGGGGGGGTATCTTTTACATAATGCATCAGAGACTCGCGAGCACTGATTACACTTTACAAATAAGTCCGTGGAGAAAGAATGCAAAGAGGGCTGCCTTGCTCTCTGAGTCAGCATGGCTGTGATTTTTTTTTTTTACTTTTTACTTTCGATGTGTAGCTGGCAGCCATCCAGGAACATGCCATTCTCTCCATTCTTCAAAGTGCATTTATATTAGCGGCACTCTTGGCAGGCAGACAGGCCTCTCCCGCGGTTAAGGTTGAAGCGCCTCCTAGACTGACTATCATTACGATGGCTATGACATAAAAACTGTTATTGGCCTTGTTTGGTGTTGGTTATTGCAAGTGTATCAAAAAATACAGCATATACGTCTCACTCTACCCCTCCTCTTCAGGTATGTAACCGTATATAGCCACTAATAAATCGGTGAATTCGATGATTTGACATTTGTCATAAATATTAAATGGCTCTGCCTGCCCTTGGTTACCTTTGCTGCAGAGTAAGAAACATTATCGGGTGTGTACGGCAGCTTTTTTGTAGTCTCATTGAGAGGAGACAACTCCTTGCTCCACTTTTCTTTTCCAAATTATCTCTTGAATTGTTGTTTGTTTCTTGCATTTATTCAAAGCCAATGCCATCAGCTTTTTTGTGGTTGGGATCGTTGCTTAGAGAGGCAATAAGGAATATTTGTTTTTGCACCCTAGTTCCTCTGATAGTTACATGCACACTTTACTTTGACACCATTAAAAAGTCGGAAATGATAGGAAATTGATTTTTCTGTGTTTGTATACAAAGAGTTTGGTCTCTGGTGTTCCTGCCCAGCCATAAAGTGTGAAAATAAATTACCAAGTACTCTGTAAATATTTAGTTAGCCTACTTGTGAAATTTTATCTATGAGCAAGACTCTTGGAGCTTTTTTTCCCCCACAATGTTGTTAATTTATGAGACAATCACAGCCACATTGTTTCTCCGTGCATGACCTGGAAGCTAGGCTGGCTGAAGAACCACCATTGTCAGGCAAAAGCACAAGCACGTCAATACCAAATGGTTTGCGGAGCTTCAGTTTTTGCACAAATAATTATTATTGTTGCATACTCAAAAATTGGCAATGTGGAACAGGGGAGGGTATTCGTGTTTGCTGCATTTGAGGAGGCAGATAGTTAAACATCAAGCTTGGGAGGTAATGTAAAAGGATCCCAAATCTCGACTAACATGATAAAAATGTGGCTAGTTTTGCTTTTAAAAGGGGAAAAAAAATAATATTGCTGGAGTGGTCAGAAAAGTCATCACAGATAGCTAAGCAGCCAGAACTTTTTAGCAGTTATTCGTCAACTACCGTGGCTCCACCCTGGTCACCATGGTAATACAAGATATATCCTGCATTGATATCTGGCATTAGAATGTCAATCACCTTTTATGAAGACACCGTGGGAACATTTTCCCGACATTGAATATATTATGATGTTAATATGTAACCGTGCAACAAAGGTAAAACGTGGAACGATCTGAACAAAAGAGAAGATGAATCTATTTTAAAATCATTTGACATGATAAATAAAATAGAAATACTCCATGAATGTATGAAACAATTCCAAAGACACCCTTAATGAATTCAAAACCGTTGTAACAAATGCTCATTTCAGAACACTGACTGAATAATTTTGCATTTGCATTTTTTCGCTTGGTTCCTTCATCATCCGGTGCTATTTTATGTTGAAAAACCCATTGAACTTGCACACTGCAATGCAATATACATTTCATTTGCGCGATGTAGTCGCCACTTGATGAATAGCAAGAGTGCCTCTGTCATCATTGTGTACCAAAGTGTTCCGTTTGTTTGCGTTAGACTGTGGACAATAATCGCCAGAATAAACACTCCCCCACATTTCTCACGGCAGGGAGGCCCGAGCTGTAAAACGCCCAGATTGATAGAACAACGTTCAATTCATCCCTGGAGGAGAAGGGCAAACTCCTGTGGCGCCGCCTGCATCAAGCACGCCCTTCCCGTGACTCAACGCCAGAGATAAACTTTTCCACACAACAATGGCAGCAATGATGGCCGCTTCTTATATCGGCGAGGCCTTGACGGCACACAATTAACACCTCAGCAGTCACAAAATAATGAAATAGACATGTAAGCGTGGCCTTTCTCCAAATCCGCACAACCTTGCACTGCCCCTCTTTCGCACCAGTTGTATAAAATTGGCAACTGCACGCCGAGGCGGATACAAATAAAGGTGATTTAGCTAAAAGAGATCCTGAGCGATGGCTCTCATTAGTCCACCGAGGAAAGCATAGTCGAGGTTTAACGGAGAAAGATTCCTGACCATTAGCATACTGGCAGCAGCTGTATTGATAGGATTTTAATAAGATGCTGCATTAATGGTCATCATGAGTGAGTGGCTTTATGGTAATGGGAAAAGGCAGAGGAGGAGAAAGGAGGTGTTTTTTGTCACATTCTCCCCACGCTTGAGGCCACTGATTCCAGCAGCTTCCAAAAAGTGGCGGTAGTAAACCTTAAGATAATGGATACCTTTTAAATCAATAATAGAAGGTATTACTTCTGAAATATATGTAATATTAGCCATTCCAAGATCAGGAATAAGTTTTTACTGCAATAACCAGATGTAACTTTTATTAAAATAAACATGTAATGTGGTCTTCCTCATTGTGGACTTGACACACCGACGACTGCACATGTTTTTAGGTGCAAACATTGAACAGAAACCTTTCGGATTAATCGAATGCAGAGGTCCCCATCGCATTCCACGCCACAGAGCGGTTTCATGTGAAGCAGCATTTCTGGCATAGAAACAAATAAAAACAAAGAATGAAATATACAACTTATCATGATGCGATTTACAGACGATCGGATTCGTCGAAGAATTGCAAATGCAAGTCGACTAGCAAAGTAATCGTTTGTGGCAGTTCTGCTTGAGAATTGCTATTGTATAGCCAACACAGATTGTGTTAGTGCTCTAACATTAAACTATATTATTCACCTGACATCCATAAAACTTGGCTGGTAATTCAGAAAATTAGACCTGAATTTGAAATGTGTGTGTGCATAAGTCCGTTTGCCAATGTGTGTGTGTGTGTGCGTGTGTGTGTGTGTGTGTGTGTGTGTGTGTGTGTGTGTGTGTGTGCGTGTACATTTGTGTGTGTGTGTGTGTGTGTGTGTGTGTCCCAACGGATGCTCCTGCCACCCCCTTGCTGTCTGGAGCCACTGGTGGGTGGAACACATACCCAAATCCCGATATATAAAATGGGGCCATTTTTAGCTATAAATTGAGTGAGGGGAATGAGGAAGACGAGATGTCAGCTACGTCTCCTGTGTGCGCAGAAGTCTTCATTTCCTTCTGTTAATCAGTTGGACTAATTTTTCCCTCGTTCCATTTTTAACCTTCCAGTGTCACTGCCTCCAGTAGCTCTAATTGAAATATTAGCAGCCAGTTAAGTAAATGAAGGCAATTTAATCAGTCCCCCCCCCACTCCCCAATACTTCTTTTTTTAATCTTTTCCTCATGTGATGGAGTGATCTTTTTTAATGAAGACAGAACTTGAAAGATCAATTTAGAGCATCTTTTTTTAACTAAGATGTCAGTTCTATAATTTATCAGCAAAAGACTAACTGGCAGTTAAACACAAACCCTTACTGTTCAACCTTATATTACACAGAACCCAGCATATGAACGCAACACTCGATTTTACTTGCATTTTTCATGAGCTGATATAAGATTCCCCCTGTATACGAAAAGCCTAATTTACTCAAATATTATTCACAAATCTGTCTAGATTTTGTTAGCGAGCACTTCTCCTTTGTTAAGATGATTCGTTCACCTCACACATGTGGCATATCAAAATTATGATTAGAATGCAAGACTATTGCAAAGCTGCCTGCCACAATAAATGGCTATTCTAAAATGTGCAGTATTATCACACACAGCACTATGCCATAAATGTCGCATGATTCGAGAGAAGAATGTCCAGCACAACAGTTGCTCATGAATTGAATGTTGATTTCTCTTGCACAATCCGTCTCCAAAGGCGTTGAAAAGAATTTGGCAGTACTGTACTGTATATCCAACCGGTCTCACACCATAGATCATGTGTAACCATACCAGTCCAGGACTTCCACAGCTCGTTTGCATGACCAAAGAATTTCTTCATCAACTCTCAGAAAACCATCTCGAGCAAGCTCAGTTGCCAGCCAGTTGCAGATTTTTTAAAATTACATTCATTCATTGAAAGTATTCATCTAGTGTACATGACGACACTTGACCGGATGAGGTACAGTATATTTCTATAGCTTTCTTATGTGCTTTACAAATGCCATATCTTTGGTGGGTGTTGCAGTTATGATGTCTCCTGCAACCCATTGTGGTATCAGTCCTGCAATGCTAATTACAGCTACCGAGTGGCACCATCTGTCATATTTGCGTCACTTATTTATTCAAGTGGATGATTATGCTTGAAGATTAATTGAGGCACTGTGCCCATTTAAGCGGAGGCCTCAATTGGAGGATGTACAACATCATGTCAACGTTAAAACCTTCGAGTGGGGGGTTATAAATTTTTACTAATGCCTCAAATTACAATCCATGTCTGTGCCATTTTGTCTCCATTAATTTATCGGAGCATCTCATATTATGCTTTCGTCTCTATTTTTCGAATCATAGATCATCTTGCGTCAATGTTATTCGGAGCTCAAATGAAAAGCATTGATTTGAAGTAGTGTGGTCCTGTTTGACAATATACATAAATGTTTGAGTGAAACTCCTGTCTTGTCATGATGACAGGATAAATAAGGGCATCAGGTGACCATTACTGTTACCATGCCAACCACCCATATTGATCATTCATTGATGATGTTTTCCATACCTGCTTTTTTTTTTTTTTTTTTTACATTAACAAGATCCAACCAAGCCTTCTGCAGCCAAACTCGTGGTCATGAACTCATTACACAGTTAGATAATAGAAACACATTTTCTAATGGAATGTGTGTGAACATTATTTTATTTTCATTAACTGGGTTCTTTTAGGGGGGATGCGCACACTCTGACTGTTCTTCAATGGATTTTTTCTGCATACATTCTTTGACACCCATTAATTTAATATATAACAATCATTTACAGTGATGTAACTGACACTCTAGCCAACCAAATATCTGGCAGTGTCAATCAAATTATTATTATTATTATGATTATGATTGTGAATATTATTATTATTATTCCTTTCCATCGATCCATCCCGTTTCTAATCCGCTTATCCTCACAAGGGTAGTGGGTGTACTAGAGTATTTCCCAGCAATTTTCAGGCAGTAGGCGGGCACACACAGACAAACAACCTTCCGCACTCACAAACACACCGAGTTTAGAGTATTTTAATCAACGTACCATGCATGTTTTTGAAATGTGGGAGGAAACCAGAGTACCCGGAGAAAACCCAAACACTTATATGGGAGAACCTGCAAACTCCACACAGGAAGGCCGGAGCTGTTTTTTTTTAAGAAGTGTATTCACCCAGTTACTTTATTTTTTTCACAACCTGATTATGTAACGTCATTACCTGTACATGTATTCCGTTACTCCCCAATCCTTGGCATAAGGTTTGAATGCAACCATTATTCGTAACTAGTTCTCATCTTTCCTAACCTACTATATATTCCTCATCTCTTAGTCTCTCTCCTTTAAGCATTTTTCTGTTAATTAAAAAAACACACTCTTCTAAAGACACATTTTATATATATATATATATATATATATATATATATATATATATATATATATATATATTTTAGTTTCCTATCAGACGTGAAAGCCTGATAACCGCTGCCCTCAACAGCCCCAACCCACCCTTCACACACCCCTCTCTCTTGCCCTTCACATCTGTGCGTCTGCACTGCCGAGATAAGCAAATCAATATCCTGTCACTTCTCGTTTTTGCTGGCCCAATTCGGCTCTCCGCACCTTCCACAAGGTGACAGTCTCCTGCCTGGCTTTCCTGACTGGCCAGTCATTGCCTGACGCCGCTTTGTTGAATATGGTCCCACAAGATCGACACTCTATCACTGGTATGATGTCAAAATCCTGGTGGTCGCTCAGCTAAGGGGCTCAATTTGTCTTGCAAGATTAGTCATCTTGATTGATCATTAATGATAACTTTGCTCTTGCACGGATGGTCCAATAAGTGTGAGAAGGAACTACTGTATGTGCAAAAGACTGCTTCAATAGTGGTACATTGTTAGGTGTAACGCTTCATTTGCAAGACTTCCGCGAGGCAGGCAATTCCCACTAAATGGTGGGTAAACGTAAGTGTGAAATGGTTGTCTGTCTCTGTATGCACCATGGGATTTACTGGCGACCTGTAGAGTATGTCGTCTTCCTTTAGCCCAAAGTCAGCTGGGATAGGCTCCAGCTTTCTGCAACCATGAACAGGATAAGTGGTATAGAAATGGAGGAATGGATGATAGCCTGCTGCCAATCAAGCTCTCATCGAATTTATGTCAGTCAGTGGAGGTCAAAGGGTGGACAGTTCTAAATCTCGAAAGGTGAGATGCCTTGAAGGCACCTCGTGGAGGAAGTTAGCATGACGTGCCAAAATTTTATGATTGAACTGCTATACTGGTAGTACGTATATCCAATGGGGCATAATTTTATACATTTTATACAGAAAGAAAACGGTGTTATCCACAATAGCAATATGGTCAAATTGACACCCAAATTCAGCACTGTTTATGGTGGTTACGTCACACCTGCGAATTCTATTTGTCATGGTGTCTGCTTTGATTTAAAAAAAAAAAAAAACTTTGTTTCACTCTTAACAATGAAATATTTATTGATCAGGGTTTCAACAGCACGTTGAGTAGTGGTAGTGCATATTTAGGGCTTTGAAGCTAAATATCCACAGCCTAGCCCTGTGCCAACAGGGAAAAATAACGATTGTTGTGCTTCAGTCACATCAACTGGACTTGTTGAATTGCGACCACTACTTGTCACGAACGTTCAGGTTTTTTTTTTTTAGGAAGCCTTCAAGTACTTCAGGGGACAATGGGCGGAAAATCAACCATCAAAGAAGCCACTAAAGAGTTGTTTTTCTCAAACCAGTAAGCGCTTGTCTTCCCCAGTGCTTTTAGGTCCTAAAACAGTTCTACATTATGCCAGACAGAAATAAAAGAAGACTTAAAGTGCTTCACTTCCAATCTAGTGATGAATTAGTCTTGATATCATGTTATTGCCACAAAGTAGCAAAGATGGTCATTGTCTGGCACACAGTATCGGGATAAACAAAGATAATGGACAGACAACTTTGGCCTGCTCAATCCTACCATAAGACAGGGTAGGATCAAAATTAATTTAGCTGGGTCCACTGGCTTTTTACCCATGCATTTCTTGTCTGAGGACAGCAAAAGGAAGAGTTGTTTAAATATTCAGTGCCTACGGCGATGTCAAATAACAGCAGCCCCTGATAAGATTTTCAAAGCTCACCACTGAAATTAGCCCCTTAAACAATTATTTCTTGGAAATATTTCTCCGGCTCAGGGTTTATGGTTTAGAAAAATTGACTGTGGACAGAGGGGATGATATGCCACTCTATGGGGCTCTTTCATATTCTCCTGTCTAGTAAATGTCAGTCATGGAGTGGGCATAATGAATTTGAGCCATGGACCATCACTTGCACATTAATGATGATTTGCAGCAAATGTGTATCCTGAAGATTATTTCTTATCACTACCAAGACACACACTGTCCCGCATGGGGTAAATAAAAAGCATCTTCTAAATGGATAGGGCAATGCGCAAACAAGATGGCTTTGTGTCCATTTTGAAGTTCGGGACCGCGGGCTAAATGGACTAGACAACCGTGCATAATCACCTGCAGTCTTTCGCCGGGAGTATCTTGGCTGTTCGAAGCAGGCTTGTTGAGAGCTGATTCAGCTCCAAAAGCCCCATTAAACTCTAATCCTAAATTGGGTTCCATGCCCTGACCATTTAGGGGGAAACAGTGTTGTGCTGCTTTCTCGCCAACTTGGACAAACCGTGTTGTGACACTCAAGTTTGTGATGAAATATGATAAATATGTTCCTTCTACAGCCTGCGAGCCGCATAAAGTCCACAAAATAAACAGCGGATGCACTTTTAAATGCATCTAACTGTGCCATGAAACACCGTTTGACCATTTCATGTCTGCCTGAAAAGAATTACCGGGATTACCTTTCTCCTTTTGCTTCCTCCCGGATACCACAGTACTGGATGTAAAATGAATTGATTCAACCTTTCAAGAAACTTGAAGAGTGTAAATGTTCCTTTTGTGCACATGGATGTTGCCCACGGGACTTGCTTCATCACTTAGCGTCAGATAAGCGGCCGCTTTCATGACTTTAGTGTTGCAGCAGTCAAAATTAACAGAGACTCACCCCAAGGTTTGTTGGCTTCATTTAATGCTTGATTACTTTGCGTTTGAGTGTTGACTTATTTTGTGACACTCATGGGGAAAGTAAATGTGAACTCTGGGAACACAGTGCTCCAGTGGATTGATAGGACACCAGACGTGCTTGGAGATACAGTGGTTCCTGAACATTTAGGGCCTTTTAAGTGAGAAAGACTTTGAATTCAGTTCTAAATCTGACATGAAGCCAGTACAATGCAGCTACTTGCCGTACAGGATAAATAAGATATCATATACCAGTTGACATCAATGCCTGAAAATGACAAGTTGGAAGGTCTTTGGACCAACTATACAGTGTCAGATGCAGAGAAGGGCACGTTCTCGTATACGTTACAAATAAAGTGAAAAATAATCAACTTAAAGTCAATATGCGTGTTCCTGTTGAACTTTGCTTTTTGTTTGATTGTTCGTAATGTGTTTTCTTTTTTTTCTTTTGGGGAGTGGCTGTTCCTTGAAACTGTAAGATTCAAACCCCAATTTCAACAAAGTAAGGACATGGTGTAAATCTGGGGTAGGGAACACTCCGGTTCCTCGAGAGCCATATATTGCCTGTTTTAGGTCCATCCCTCCACCAACACACCTGATTCAAATGATTACCTCATCAGCAAGCTCTGTCGAGGCCAGAAAAATTGAATCAGGTGTGTTTGAGTAGGGAGGGACCTAAAACAGACAGGATATGGCTCTCGAGGAACCGGAGTTCCCTACCTCTGGTGTAAAACATGAATAAAAACAGAATATAATGATTTGTAAATTGTTTTCAACCTATATCCAATTGAATAGAATGTATATTTAATGTGAAAACTGATATTATTTTTCCTTTGCAAATATTCTCTGATTTTTAATGGGATTCCTGCAATAAATTCCAAAGAAGCTGGGGAAGATGCAACAAAAAATTGGGAACGTTGAGAAACACTCACATTTCACACATGAGTGTCGTGATGCGGTACAATAACTTGGAGCATCCTCGAAAACAGTCCAACACTTGAAGAACCATGTTTATTAATAGTGTTAGCAAATGTGTGAATGAGTGAGAGCACGTGCGAGACAGTGTGTGTGCTGTTGGTGTTTATGACTGGCCTCCCGACAGCTACACAAATGTGTTTTATCGTAAATAAGCGTGAGCCCACTGCCGGACGTCTCCCATTAACTTTGAAAGATGTTACAATGTATTGTTTTCAAACTATTGCTTGATACTGTATAGCGTGGAAGCCTGCATGTAAGCTCCATAGCCCTGCCGTGGCACCTCAAGGAACCCCATTACCTAAAAAATACTGCTGTTTATCCTCACAAGGATCGCAAGACATGCTGGAGCTTATCACAACTGTCTTCGGGCAGTAGGCGGGGGACACCCTGAACTGGTTGCCAGCCAATCTAAGAGCACAAAGAGACGAACAACCATCCGTGCTCACACCTATGGGCAATTTGCATATGCATGCTTTTGGAATGTGAGAGGAAACTGGAGTGGAAGGAAACTGGAGTACTGTACCTGGAGAAAACCCACGCAGGCATGGGGAGAACATGCAAACTGCACACAGGAAGGCCGGAGCCGGGATTGAACCCCAACCTCCGCAATGTGAGGTCGACGCGCTAACCACTGGACCACCGGGCCACCTACATATATATTACCGTATTTAATATTTCTAGATTTATTGGTAACTGAAGTGGTGGCAACTCGGGTAAAAAGGCATTTGGTAAAGGTGACAGCTGCCACCTCTGAACACCCTGAAAAACCGCCAATGTTGATGACGTTTGCACAAATGAATCATCTCCGTGACTGAATTCTTACAATCACCGCACATGTCCACTTTATGCTACCAATAAACAGAGACTATTGTGTGTGGTCAAGCTTTTTTTTCCTACATTGTCTCATTATTTCTTTGGACTTTTGATTACCTCCAGCACCCTCATTTGCTATAAAAAGAAAGTTTTGAGTTACTGCACTTCTGCCCTGCCTTGCCTGCTGCCCACTGCTTTATCTACCTGCCTTCGTCTTCACACCACACTAAACCCTGTGGCTGCATGATAATAATGCTCACTTGATTTTTGTTAGGTCCACGGGAAGGTGGCAGTCCAAAATGACTGGGAGGCGGGACTGGTTCCGGGAGAGATGCTTTTTTGCTCTATTATTGCGACTGTTGCCCGCTGTGGTGAAGACCTACCGGTATATGTTTTGTGGTGTTTTTTTCAAAACATATACCAAGCCAAATGATGGTGGACCGGAATTCTCTTGCCAGCTCCAGATGTTTCTGCAAATGAGATTAAAATATTTGAGATTATGAAGAGCTGTCCCGTTTGGCAGAACCACAAATGACATCTTTTAAATAATTAAAATATTTTGACACAGTTGCCAAATTTGTGGCTCCTTCCTGGTTTGACAGTGGATTTCTCCAGTGTCATGTAACCCAAACACTGATTTGGGTTTTGCAAAAAAGTTAAATTTATGTTTAATTACGATGAAATAACAGAACAAGTATATAAAGAGTGATTTTATTCCCCCCACCCCTCTCTTGGGTCTGAAAAGTCTTCCCCAGTTTGGTGGAATTGTATTTGACGTGCACCATATGTAGGCATCAAAACTGTACGGATGACTTGAAACTCAGTCCGGCTCAAAATATCGATCACTTGTAATATAATTCAATTTCTGGTGCAGCCTCCAACTTTCTCAGGATTCAAGATTAGTTTGGACTAGACCTCCAAATGTGAAATTACATATTGATTCAACAGATCCCAAACACACCTTTTGTGATCTTTCATTCCCACAAAAACAGATGGTTTTTTTTTCGACAGGAGAAGGGGGAGCCGCAACTACTTTATTTTATGAAGTCTTAGATGTGACCTTGTCATGCAATATACCCAGCCTGTGTGGATACCAACGTGTGCAGATGTGTCTTTGAGTATGCACCGCGCTGATGCACATCCACACAGCTATTCACACTCCCACATACTAAGTTTCCTACCCACAGACACCTACACCCACCCACACATTAGCGCCCACACAAAAGCACAAGTTAGTGCTCTCTTTATCTCATGAAGCAGTTGGCTGAACATCTATAAATAGGCTGTAGGGCATTGCACAACCTCATTTTACCTCCCCCGTACACTCCTACAGCAATTATCCAAAGGTTTATTTCGGCTAAGCAGTCAAGCAGGGGGAATAATTGACTCAGCCCATTCAGCAAAGTGGTCAATCGTGGCGAGGATCAAAATGAAGCAAGTAAAACAAATACATTTGTTGACTTCACTTGATTTGTTCAAATTGTCATTGTGAGCAACACAGATTTTAGTAGCAGTGGAGTTGCTCCTTATACAAAAACCACAAGTCATTATATTTGTTGACTTCACTTGATTTGTTCAAATTGTCATTGTGAGCAACACAGATTTTAGTAGCAGTGGAGTTGCTCCTTATACAAAAACCACAAGTCATTTCACGTCATTACCCTTGCCTATTCTAAAAATTTTGCAATCGTGCCTGTTACTTGTGTTTTATGCATGTTGTTAAATGAGCGATCCATATTGTATTCATTTTTGTTCATCAGTTTAAGTCAAATTATATGTCATTCATTCATCATATAACTTTTTTGGATGGTGTTTTAATTGCGCTTGTGTGTGTGTGTGTGTGTGTGTGTGTGTGTGTGTGTGTGTGTGTGTGTGTGTGTGTGAGAGAGAGAGAGAGAGAGAGAGAGAGAGAGAGAGAGATTTGGAGCAAAACCTCCATTGGATCTTATTTGACTCTCCATATCGACTAATTTCTCCAAGGACGCGAGACGCTTGTGTTTTCTTCCCCGCTGCTTGTTAGGGTGAGTTTGTGTTGGGTGTTACTGATGTGGTGCCTTAGAACTTCCTGATCAACTAAAATATTACCTTGACTTATGTAATCTACTTTGGCGCTCAACTAAACTAGTTTGGATTTCCAATGAATCTGAAACGTTAATGCGAATATAGACCCAACTCACCCCAACACTCCCAATGAGCCGAGTGCAATTTCCATCAATGTTGGCATGTCTGTGGCTGTCATAAAACACAGACACGTCAGCCCATTTTCCAGGGGCAAATAGCAGAAAATCAACAGACTTTTGCAGGTTCCCCTCTCCCAGCTGGGAAATGTTCCAAATGCTTGCCAGGGTTCCAGGTCAGAGCCAAAAGTTGTCATTTCCTGGGCGGACATTTTTCAGCTCTACAGCAAATATTAAAAAATAAAAATAAAAATAAAAATAATCAGTCATTTCCAGCCAGGAGAGCTGAAAACCTTCAAAAACCACACAAGGGTCCTTTTCTTAACCCAAAATTGGCATTAAATCCAAATGGTCCCAGGATACACGTGCCACAGCTGTTGCAAAAGTCATTTCCTGGCAGAAACAAACATTCACACTTTTTTTTTTAAACCTTTTTTTTCTGCCTTTATTATTCTTTGCTCACATTTACCATGCTTAACAGCAGAGTCATGGTAAAACCACGCCCAACTTGATGAACATCGCCTGGCGCGTTCTTGACCAGTGAGCCAATTCATTTGTCAACACGCTACGTACACACACTACAAGATTAAATGCAACATATTCATCAAGCTGTTGTCGTGGCATCAACAGAATATCACAAAACTTCAGTCTTACAGTTCTGATGTGAGGGGGCCTATTTTCATGCTGCCACGTTTAAACAAGCATCGCTTTGTGATATTTGTGTCATCCTGTTCCATTTTAACTTGGTGACAGCATCTCCCATCATTCACTTGCCATTTTTGGTGGAACTGCAATTTGTGATGAGCAGTGATTTTATCTTCAACTCTCTGAACAGTGAAATGCTCAAGGGCAGCACTGTGTCGAGTGTTGATCGCCGTTGCCTCATGGCAAACAGGTTCTTGTTTGCAATCTCAGCTCTCAGCCGCTTCCACTCTTGTCATTTTCTTTGTAGACTTTGTATGATGCATGCATATATTACCTTGGTGTGAAGGTGAATAGATGTTTGTCTCGATGAGTCAGTCCGGTGATTGGTGGGTGATTACTCCAGTGTGCACACTGCCTTTCACCCCAAGTCAGTATATAGACTGCAGATTTCCTGTGATCCGACGCAGGGTAAGCAGCTTTGAGGATTGGATGGATTGATGTTTGTTTACCATATTTTATTCTTAAAACAATGCTGTTACAGCTTTATTGATTTATTTGCTTCTGTACTTTTCTACAGCTAAATAGACAACCGTTCACATTTATCTCATATGTTTTATGTGCAATTGTGGAACAATGTTAATTAGTAATAATGGAGTCTGTACATACAACAGTAGCTTCCAGCGACGACACCGTTGCTACCTAAACATGAGACAATGCCTCCCTTGGCAGAGGTGATGTTTGCTCCGTAGCGTTGCAGCTGCGCAGGCTGCATAGGGGGGCCCATTCACTGTGAAGATCTGGAAGCAGCGCTGGAACTGACTGTGCCACAGGGAAGTGAATGTGACTCATATCAGAACTTTGGTGAATGAGAGACACAAAGAGTATGGGAGAGCTGGAAAAGATAGCGGGAGGGAAGTTGGCGGGCATACCAAGAGCAAGACACCGAGATAGGGGGAGATCGAGGGGAGGAGGGTGGATCGAGAGAGGTTAGCCCGGATGTAATGTAAAAGAATAAAGCAAGAGAGCGAGAGAGAGAGACAGAGAAGAAAGGCCAGACTGAAAGGGAACATAAAGTGACAGAGGCCTAACAGCCAGCGTGGCTTTGATATCCCCCCCGGCTTCAGCTCGACCTTCACCTGCTCCACATAAACCGGGGGAAGAATACGCAAGGTGAATGGACTGTTCCCCGAGCTGCCCTTTAGCTCACACCCTAGTCACTGCAATAAAACGTCTGTGTGTGCATGTGGCAAAGAGTGAGAGAAGTGAAATGTTCCAGTGACCTGCACGTGTGACCCGTTTGATAGGAATAAAGAGACGCTGGTGTGAATAATAAAACGACAATAAAATGATGGAAGTACCTCGATGCAGAGTTTGTGGCCCATCACCGTCATTTTTACCTGCGCCAACTATGAAAGCGAGCGGCATTGCTTGGATTGCCATTCTTTGTTTGTTAATCAGCACGATTCCATGCAAAGGACACAGCCCATTTCCATAAATCTTTGTGACAAGATGGCCCATGTGCCCAGGAAAAACTCATTACACTTTGGTGCATATCTGGGTGAAAATGTTGAAAGACAAACCCTTTGAGTATTAAAAAAAAAAAAAGAAGGAAAGAGAATAAACCATTCCCTTGTGACAGAATACGAATTGTAGTGTCCTTTCCCCAACTTCTTATGAGATATTATATTTGACGGTTACTCAGCCATCATCCTCCACATGGAGAATGGCCCAGCAACATTCTAGCGCTGTAGCTATTCAAAATCTAAGACTTAGTAATAGTTTGGGTGTGAAAATAAACAGAGCAGGCAGTGTAAATCAAGACTGAAGAGTTCACCCCAGATGCCAAAGCACATCACTTCAAATGTGATTTGATACCGAATCAATGAATCTAAAATGGATGTGCTATGTTGTTGTTTCTTCAGAACCACCAAAAACTTTTACTTTACATTTGCCTTAATAGCTCAAATTGGAAGGCTCTCTCTGAGAGTATGTGCATTGTTTTCCTCCAGTAAGCATCTCATTTGTGCTGTTTCTTTGTGACTTCTGACAAACACTTGGCGCTTTTACAAACAGACTTTTCTACAAGTCCCTTTGTGATGCCAAAAATGAAATACCACCCAAGCAGGCATGGATCTTGATTCACAACCTTGAACACAGAGAAAGGCTTCCTCCTCCGTGATCATCCGTGACTCCCCCAAACTTGTCTTGGCCTCCCTCACTTATTTCAACTTAACTTGCTTCCTTGAGATGCGCTGACACCAGAGGAGATACAAAGTGTAAAACCGATGAATCCAATATATGCACATTACTTTGCTGGGCAGCTTAAAAGGGCTTGATGCCAGATTTTGGATACACCAGTGTATTGCTAACTGTACAAAATATTATTCCACAGATAATCTCTCCCGAGATTCCTTTCCCTCTATCCCTGTAATGTGAACTTGAGTCTCCCAAGTCATACAGAGCGGCTTTACTGCTGCCCGTACACCTACTGATTCCGTCTCCTGAAATATTTATCACGTGGGGGTTAGAATTTTGCCATGGGGATCTTATCCACCTGTGGGAGCGGGGGGATTGTGCTGAAATAGCTGGACTTCCTTTATATTGAGGCACAAATCCATGGACTGTGATGTACTTTACGGACCATCTGAGAAATAAAAAAACTGGCCTGAAGCAGGAGATACTATTGGTTGACAGATTTGCACGAGTATATATTGAAATTAATAGTCGGGTGAAGCATTTACACTCTTGTTGTGCATCAATAAAGACTTTTGTTATGATTATTTCCTGATTTTGGAGGGCCCCCGATGGAGCTATTATTTCGACTATTTTTCTATTTATTTATTTTTTCCATTTCAACTCAATCAAACAACAACAAGTCTGTCTTGTTCAACATGGGTGATTTATCTTTCTCCAGACACCTGTTAGTTCAGAAATATGGGACTTTTTTCTCAAACATTGTGTCAGGTCCATCAATTAGACATTCAGATGTAAAACACGAGGGGACAGGAGACTCAATTCTGGTACCAGGGGGGAACAACGAGAAGCGTTAGGTTTCAGTTCTCTGCACATCACCTCAGGATCTCCCCGCTCGCCCTGTCATTTATTGGGAATCTAATACATGGGTGTGTCAAACCTAAAGGGTGAGGGCTGTTGAAGACACACTGAACTTGTTTGACTATGTGTGTGAATGTGAGTGAAAATTACGTACATGTGTGCAATCATTAAAAAAACACCAAGTTGCAGGTGGTGTTGACAGCTCCATCCACGTTCGACCTTGCTCTTGTTTGTCTCTTTCCAACCACTTTCTCTGAAAGGTGGTTGTGTGCCTCAACTGTCAGCTATTGCACTAAGCATTCTTATATTATAAATGTGAGCATATCTTCATTAAAAGCATTATATATTTTCATTATAAGCATAAGCAAACGCCCCGGCCCCCACCGTGACCCTGTTCAGGATAAGTAGAGTTAAAAATAGAAGGATGGATGTTTAATAATATTAATTGGACATTACTTCAAATTTGAACCACTGTTTACTGTTTCACATTATCATTTGTCGTGATTATAAATATGTCTAGCTTCTCCAATCGAAAGAGCTTCACTTATCCACACAAGATTTGATCTGAATTCTATTCACTGATGAAGCAATGTTTTTTTTTAATTTTTTTATTTTTACAATCCGTCGTTTGACAGTTCGTCAAGAAGTTTCATTCCATGCATTGGTCACTGGCAATGAGTTGCATTCAGTCGGTTGCCATTTGCATTCGATTCAGGACTTTGAGAAACATGTTAAATTGCAAATGGTAAAAGAAACATATTACACACATTGGAAAATCCTATAACAGCCTTATTTTTGCTCATGTTTCACTCCTCTGCAACAAGTGAGGCAATCACAGTTGTTTTAACTCTTTCATTAATATTAAATAACAATTTTACATGTCTTACTGCCCTTTAACATGAACTATTCATTTACTTAAAAAAATATATTTTTTCAAATATCATTACTCTATCGTGGAATCATTTCATTTTCATATACCATTTAAATGGCATCTACCAGAATAATACATTTCGAAATGTACAGCAACTAAACTGGCCACTCAAGATTTTAATTGGGGAAGAACAGTTTTCAAATTAATTTTTCTTGCTCCTCTTAATTTTTTGATTGTTCAAATGATTTTTCAATTTACTCTTCTTTCCTTTTGACTTGATATTAAAAGTTATTAGTAATAATTCATTTGAATGTAATTATATTGAAGGTGAATTTTTCACCTGTGTTTTGTCGCTGCCTTGAGGCCTCAGTACCCTTAGCATCTGCTTAACTCGCCTAATGGGTGAGTCGGCCCACCCAAAGCATCTCTATGTTGTTTGGAAGGGGTTATAGTTTTGTGCTATTGTTGGTGGCATGTTTCACAGAAATGACTTTCATGCAGCTGGCTTGGGATCCATTCAGGCTCTTTGGTGCATCCATACTACATTTGCGATTGATGCCAAAAGTTTAAAGTGATTTCTATGACACAGCTGGGCAAGGTTTGGGCATAACAAATGTTCAAAATAGTATCTTTTAATATGATGACAATAAAGCCAGCCTGCTCCGACTAGAGCAGGGGATAACAAATACAATGGTGTGAAAAGATTTTGTGAAGTAAGGCTCATTCCATTTGTAGTTGTCAAAATAGATGTAGTGCAGATGGATTTCTGAGGATACATTTAAACAAGTTTCAATTAAATTTTGTGTATTCCTTAACAAAAGGCAAACGGGGCTACCACAAAAGTAACAATGTGTAATCATTTATGCCTTTGAATGCATGAAGGAGGTACATTGATTTAGGCCAATGGATTGATTGCTTGAGTTGTATTTAAATTGCTTCACGTACCACAGTGTGAACACAATGGTCACAGATTTCCTGGCATAGTTGGGCAAAGCTGTAATGATAATGGATGGCTCCATGCAGGTATTGAACTAAGACAAACACGCACAGGGCAATTTGATTTAAGTTAGTTATTCAAACAGTCTGAGACAGCGGATTCTGGCATGAAGATGCAGTGACTTTTTTCTCAGTTGGCTAATTAAGTTCTTGAATGGTGAGGAAGAGGAACAGAGCAAATGAGGGCAAGGGAGGAAGAGTCATGTCCATTCCCATTTGGAATTCATCTACAAGAGAGAAATTACTGTTGACTCAACGTCTAGTGGGAACGCAAACTGCTGTGGAGTAGTAAAAACAGCAGCACTGACGCTTTGAAACACCAATACACTTCTCTTTATTAGTCACTACAGCCCGTTGACCAGATGTATTTATTTTCATCGTTCAACTTGGAGTAAGACATTGTTTGGAACAGTTGTGACTGCTGCACGTATTGGCTTTGCTTCTATTAAATTACTGACAGGTTAAGGCTCCGACCGTCTGGCATCTACAAATTGAAAGGATTTAGAGGGGTGTTTTTTTTCTGTTTTAATATGAACGTAGAGCAAACGTTTTCAGTAGCATTTTAGTCAAGATTTGAATTTTGTTGAGAGTAAAAGTAAAATAACAGAAGTGAGCTTTTGAGTACCCCGTTGTTTGCTTTAAAATTATGGAATCTGAATTGGTCATTGTTTAAAATTTGGTGTGAACAAACTATTGGAGTATCTGCTAATGTGGTGCCATGAGATACGAATGCCTTGACCGCCGAGTATTTCCAGATACAAGCTGATGCTTGACCGATGTTTTTGTCCTGAGATATGAACAAAAACCTGAGACACAAGTGTGCTTCAGACCCCCGCCGCAAAATGGCGGCGGCAAATGTCACAACAGCCTGCAAACATCAATTCATATTAGTTTACCTGCAGTGAAGGGACAATTTCACTTGGTGGTGGCAATGCATCATTAAGATGGTTTTCCAACTGACAATAAACCCACAGAAAAAGAAGAACAAGGAAGGGCAAAACAAAAAACACGACGGTCGTGTTTTGTGGTTGCATTTTACATACTTGCGAGCTATGTGGAGAGCAGAATTTTTTGCCCTGTGGTTTTATCAAGTACAATATTGTTGAGTGCAGCTTTTCTTATGGAAAAACGTAAACCCATACTGGTATTCTCGGGTGGGCTGGAATGAATTTATTGTGGATTTATTACAATGTCGAACAATGACTGAGCTAAGGGTGCTTCGAGGTCCGTTTGTAGTCACACAACAAATTAAACTCATCTCAAAGCACCACTGAATTAGAATACTGTATAGCTCACTGTTGATTGTAAAACAAATTGCACCATTAATGACCACTCTGCCCACTTTGTTAGAGCTGTAACATCATGGTGAACCCAACATGGCAAGGAAGCGTTGCCACGGGCTAAAGTCATGTAGGAGGCAGATAAGAAGCCTGAATTACTCCTCATTACAAAGTAACAAGAAGCCAGGCATTTTTTTTTTTACAAATATCACCTCATCATCAGTCCAAAGTTGCCTCTGTAAAATATGCCTTGTGCATGAGTGCCTCCAGAGCTGTAATAATAGAAGCACGTCCCAGTGCAGTATGTTTAACAAGGTCGCCTCTTGTGTGTCCCACCAGGGGCATGTTGTCCTGTGGGTTTGTGGCCAAATTGGAGGATGGTGTGTCACTTTCACGGTCAACCAAAGGTCGATTGATCGATGTAGGATTTTTTTTTTTTTTTTACCAAAGTCATCCAACTGTTGTTGGGGCTTTGATGGCTGGCTGCCCACTCGCAAGCAGGTGCACGTCCTGCCACCGTTGCCTCACAAATGGCGCGTTCCAGCACCTTGACATTGTCTTGCTCGTGGGGTAAAAAACGACGCCGCGCTTCATTAGGTCCCCGCTAGTGGAGAACTGCTCGTCCCATTAGGTGCTGTGGCGGGTCGCGCCACGCTACTTGCAAGCCAAGCCCCATTGCCATTTATTTCACAATCGGCCGGATGAAACGGCTGATATCAACAATCTGTTCCTTTATGTGTTTCTTTCACTCCCACACACCAGCTCAGACTTTTTATTTCCCCCCCCCCCCCCCTTGTCTTTGTCTTCACTGATGCCCTCACCTGGGATGAAGTAATTTGTCATGTCAGGAAATGTTTCAGCATGCAATTAATGGAGGGCTTGAGTGGACAGGTCATTTGAATCATCAGCTCCATTTATTTACAATTGTCAATTATGCAAGTAGGCGCAGCACTTGTGTGTCTGCCAGTTGCCAATTACTCTTCTGCCTACCTCCCTGACCTCCCAGGACACGGAGAGATGAGGGGAGGATGAGGCAAACATGATCCCAAAGAGATGTGAGATATCCCAGCCATCTGCCACCCACATCCATCCAGGAGAGAAAACTGTGGGAAGGGAACAAGAAGATGTAAGGAGAAACCCAAACAAGAATAAGGAAAATGGCCAGCGTCCCCCGCCCCTCCCAAAAAAAACAACAACAAAAAACGTTTTAGTGAAATCAAATGTCAATACATTCCCGCCCAAGCATAGCAGTTGTGAGACATTCCCATCTGTCTTTTATCTTATTTATACCTGGAAAGAGCAAGCATGTTTGTGTCTCCATGTTGAGCAATAAAATTTTTTATTGCTGTGGTCTATGATGGTAGAATTAATTAAGACCAAGGCAATGCAAACATAGTTTTATAGTACCTGACCGTGCACAGGGCTAAACATGAAGAAAGTGCAATCACATTCAGAGTATTAATAGCACTATTAAGACCATCTCAAATTAAAATGGTTATGTTTACATTTAAACACTGTACAGAACAGTGTTCCCTCACTACTATGTGGTTCGGTTGTTGTAACATAACATGTATGGCAGTTTTACCTCACTATTTTTCTTCCTTCTCAGGCAGACCAGTCAAGATTTGTTGTTGTTACTTTTTTTTGGATGGGGCAGGGGTTGTTTTAAATTTGATTTGTTTGAAAACCAAGACCATGAACATTCTGGTCATGTTCAGAAATTCACTACTCTGAGAATGTGTGTGTTCGGAGAGACAAAGTGTGCTCCGCTCTCATTCATTTTCAAACGCAGCCAGCGCACTAAACCAATCAGCAGCTCGTCATCGAGCTGTTTTCATCTGAACTGCCTGACGCACCGTGTCCCGCCTTGGAGTGCCTGAAGCGCGCACCGGCACCATCCATGCTTGTGAATAACTTTTGGGGATGCTACTTTTATAACCAATCAGGACAATCGCCTCTTTCCAGTTAACACGTTTATCTGTGGAATGTTCCAAACAGGTGTTTTTCTTCCCCTCAGCTTTTCCAATCTTGTGTTGCCCTTATCCAATCTTTTTGAGAATGTGTTGCAGGCGTCAATTTCACAACTTTTGTTTAATTAACACACTGTAGCATATTCTAGCAATGCCAAATTTTTCCTTTGCAGTGTTGTACTGTACATACTGAGAGGCATGTCTGAATTTGTGGTAACCTAATTTAGCGTTATCAAGATGTATAGAATGAAGTGACCAGTCGAAGTACTGTATGTCACCACATTGTAATCATTAAAACATGTTATCCCTAGGCACCTAAAACATTACCATCCTTTCGAAACTAAAACTATACCACATCTTTTATTCTCTGGATTAGTCCAGACGGTCATTTTTGGTCCAAAGAAAGAATATATGAGGGCTGACCGTGTGAGATGTCGAATTGCAATTTGCCACAGAAGGAAGCTTGACAAATACAAATGACAAAAGGGCGAAAATTCAAATTATTTTGTGTCTCCTGGCTGAAGGATATTGCATTGTAAAAGGAACATGACATAACCAACCTTGCTAATAAGTATGATGGCTCTGTTATGGGGTGGTTAAACGAGGAGAATGGAGTGATTATATTTCCTTTTTGTTCGTGCTCACATCCTCGTAGACCCTTTTCAGTAAAAAACAAACCAAAAAAACGCAACAACAAACAAGCCACAGTCCTTTTTTTTTTCAAACTTAGGTAGGGTCAAGAATAAATCACTTGCGGTAATGTAGGATAAATTTCGATTTGTGAAAACAAATTAAATTGAATTGCATCATACCTGATGCTTTTGCTTAAGTATTATGTGTGTCAAAGTCATATCAGGATATATTTTATTGATATTGATTGCTCCACCAGTCTGTGACATATCGTCATGTTTTTTGTTTTGTTTTTAATTTGAAGTGTCTTTTATTATTATTATTATTATTATTATTATTATTATTATTATTATTATTATTATTATTATTATTAGAGCAGGATGGGGTTTTCAAAATGAATTGTAGAAAATCCATAGCAACTCCTGGAGCTAAATGAATTCCTGTAAACGTTGTCTGATGCACAAGTTCTCAATGTAAAATGTGAGCTAGCCAATGACAACTACTGACTGTGCTCAACCAAAAACTGTTGCGGTTTTGGAGCGTCTCTGCAAGATGGTCAAGAACTTGGAGAAACTGGAATCCGTGCTCAAATATTGACAGAAATCACGGATTTGGCTGATCGACGCCACTGAAGAGACATAAGCCACGGACTCAAGGCTGTCTTAAATTCTTGGGCAGCCTGCTACCAAAACAACATCTGCTATCTCGACCTTCCCCTGATGAAAATATGCATGGAAGCTAGTCCCCCACCATCACCCCCTCCTTTATACACTCCCTTGTATCACCGTCTTCATTGTTTATGTCTTGTGACCTGTTGTAACTGTCATATGCTTGTGCAGGAGTTTTTTTGCCTAACTCAAATTATCCTCAAAATGAGGATAGTTCGAGCGTGTTTTTTTTTCTCCCCCTCTCCCTCCCTCGTGGTTTCTTTCTGACTTCCGGGTTGAGTGAACGCTGGCGCGTTTGGCTGCCGCTGCTCAACCCGTATTGTTTTGTATTGTTTTGTGTTTTTTGTTATTGTAAAGTGTCCTTGGGTGTCTTGAAAGGCGCTTATAAATAAAATGTATTATTATTATTATTATTATTAACTACTGACCTTGTATCTTTCTTTTTTCCTTGCATTCATCTTTGTAAAGTTGTTTTTCTTTTTTGTTTTTTTTTTTTTTCTGCAAATGTCAACACGGTCCAGAATAGCCTCACAAGTGATGGTGGTTGTATTGACGCACGATGATATAGGTCACAGCCTTGAAGCGACTACGGATGATTGATGAACCATGTTTGTATTGATGGTTCTATTCTTCTGTGTACATCGTGGGGTTATTTTTTAAATCCACTGAATTACTTGCTAAATAAAATGTGAACTGCCGGACTGACTTTGATTCCTTTGACAAACCGCGACGGCCAAATATAACAGTCTCTCAGCTGTCAATGGCATGCACGATCGCTATTGATTGCCGCCATTATTGCCGTAGATTAAATTCATTACAGGAATCGACCAAGGCTGTTCGAAAGAGGTACAGAGGTTTGAGGTTCTGAAAGAAGATGAAAGGTTAAAAAGAAGCATAAAAAAGGGACGAGTGAAAATCATGTTCATGGCTTCAGGCTGTGAACACAACGAACTGTGAAAGTTGTGAACCATGATGGTTTTGTGTCAAATCGGTTTGTCTTTGAAAAAGAAAAACTTATGTCAAATGGTTGAGTATGCAGAGATCGATATTTTCCAAAAATTGTTGCACACAATTGTGATAGATTATAGCTGTACGGATAGCCGACCTCTAACCTTCGGCTGATTCTCCATTAAATAAGGCTCCAACTTTATTTAAACTAGTACCAACTTTATTATTCAGTCTAGTTTTGGGTGTTTACTCAAGACTTCATCAAGGACCAAAGATACCTTCCCTTTCCTCTGTTTTGAATTATCAAAGGTGCCAGCTGTGGGTGGGATACATGGTGCATCATGTGCCATGTGACACATGATGCACAAAATGTACCCCACTTGTTATACCATGTTGGGTACATTTTGGACACAAAAATTACACATAAATAAATGGACCCAAAACATGTACTGAAGTACACGCAGATTTCTTTTTCTATCCGAAGAGAAATACAAAGTACCTAGTACCTCTTAGTGATAACATACGGTGTTGCTCATATCCTGAAAGAAAGGAGCATGGCCTCACTTGAAATGCAGAGCTTGTCTGCCCCTCTATCCATTGATCTCATTCTAATTTTGCCTCGCTATGTTGATTCTGTCAATTCAGTAATGTGGCCAAACAGCCTGACAAATGGAAACAGAGACACAAAGCGTCTCTGCCTAATCTGCTACTTTATATTGATAGAAATAAACCTGTTCCTGGACTTCATTTGTTCTTCTTGGCCATTAATCCACACCTAGACATCTTCCTGTCCATGGGCTTAGCAGCTCTCAATTCCTTCCTTCCTACTTGGAGATTGGGAGCACCATAGGGGGGCCTGAAGATTCTGCAGAATACCAATTGGCCACACCGGGGGGGAGTCGAATGAGGGATCACAATTATGGATTTTGCCTCGAACATTTTTCCCCTCCTCTTCTCATCTAAAGTCCTAGAGAGGTCTGAAGGAGAAAAAATGTGTGAGTGTGCATGTGTATGTAGGTGGGGGCTTAGATTTGGAGAGTAAGAGGGTCATCAAGCCAGTGTTTACTGCTTTTAAATAGCAAGCATCGTGTCTGGGTCAGAAGTTCCTCGCTGCGGTTTGCGATTTATGATCCCCTTCAGCACAGGTGCCTTCACACATGACAGGAAGGGGTGAGCTGCAATATTTCTTTCCTTTTTTTAAAAAGAAAATTTCAGTGCGTTTTGTCCAATGACTAGCTGTGCAGAGACAAGAAATGTCTGCAGAGATGAGAAAGGTGTGGGAAAAGGAAAAGGAGCAGGTGAGAGAGATTGGAATAGCTTCATTCATCATAAAGTGGCCTGCCACCTCTCCCACCTCTGTGATTTCACCTAATCCAGGCAGATTGGGTTTGCTTCCCTCCTTGAAGGGGAAAAAATAATTTATATATATATTTATATATTTATTAAAACAAAAAAAAAATATATATATACACACACACACACACACACACACTCACACACAGCTTGAAATAAATTATGTGGCGTTTGCATGTTTTCTCCGGGTCATCCGGTTTCCTTCCACAGTCCAAAAACCTCAATTTTAGGTTAAGGTGTGATTGTGAACGTTAATGGTTGTTTGTCAAAAGGTGCCCTGCGAACCATAGCTCGTGATCATAGGTGAGAGGAGGAACATAGATCGACAGGTAAATTGAGAGCTTTGCCTTTCGGCTCAGCACTCTTCTTCACCACGACCGACCGATACAGAGTCCGCATCACAGTAGACGTTGCAGTGATCCGCCTGTCGATCTCACGCTCCATGCTACCCTCACTCATGAAGAAGAACCCAAGAGACTTAAACTCTTGCACTTGGGGCAGGATCTCACCCCGACTGGAGAGGCCACACCATGGTTTCAAACTTGAAAGTGCTGATGTTCATCCCAACCGCTTCACACTCAGCTCCGAACTGCTCCAGGGAGAGTTGGAGATCACAGCTTGAAGAAGCCATCAGGACCACATCATCTGCAAAAGGCAGAGATGCTATACTAAGGCCACCAAAGCGGGCCCCCCTTACTGCCTCGGCTGCGCCTAAAAATTCTGTCTATAAAGGTTATGAACAGAATCGCTTATAAAGTGCAGCCTTAGTGGAGTATCTGTGGCACAGTTGCAGTGTTATTATATTGTTTTTGTATCATTTTCATCATGCTTTCTATAATTGCAATGTGAGAGTGGCGGTATTCGAAAACTGATGAAGTCCACTGAAGGCCCAGGTCCCAAATGTACAGCCTCCCACTGTCAACGTGTAATGAGTTTCTTTGTACTTATGATCCAACGTACGATGAACATATGTGGAACTCGGTCGAGTCATTTTCTGCCGTCCTGCTCACAAACTCCTCACACTTTGTAAGATCAGTTAAATGGTGTACCCTTCAAAGCATTTAAAAGAACATGTAGTAGCCGTGGGATCATTTTCACAGCAAATGAATACTTGATTGATTCTTTTGGACTACCTCAACCATGATGTGTTGGATATTCTTTGAAAAGCAACATAAACAATAATCCTCACAGGAATCATCATATTCTTGTTAGTGGTTGCCACATGCTACCTGAATACAAAATGATGGCTGGGCATTGATTTTGCACCAGATGAAATCATTTGAAGTTGTGTGGCACGGATGCTTGCCGATGATCAAACGTAGTTACATCGTGCAACAACTGGCCAGATCAGGAGCTCTGAGGCAAGATCCATTCTGATCATTGCAGCTTCCCACCGTCACTCACTGAGCATGTTATCCGCCCTCACCCTTCGCTTAATCACCCACTCGCTCACTCACACGCTCAGTCACTGCAGTCACCAGACAGGCCATTGGTGCCACTTTTTCTTCAAATTAAAAACAACACTGCCCCCTTTTGGTCTCACACACACATCTACCTCTTGGCCAAGATGGTGTCAAATATGAAAAATGACTACTACCAACAATTTCTGTGTCACAATGTTTTTCTGATTTACAATTGCACTTTGGGAGGAGCAAAAAAAAAAAAGATATGGGGAAATGGCGGACGATGCTGAGAATTGGCACACTTTTGAGTCAGCCTGACTTGGCTCCATTTCAGGCTGAATCACTGTCGCTCTGTGCTCATTACTAAGACAAGGCCATTTCACAAGTGCTGAAAACTGCGCTTGTGGGAGGTCTAGGGCCAGACTGTGTCATCCCGGAGGGCCGTGTAATTATCCGTTATGATCACTGAAAGACGACATGAGCCTCTGTGACAGCTTTTTGTTGTTTTGATCACCAAGAAGATGACCAGGGGCCTGTGAGAATGATTAAAAGAGTGCCTGCCCTCCTTGTGTCTTTGGAGAAAGAAGCATGATGGTCGCCGGGTGGTTTCCAAGGATGCCCCTTAACAGCAGGAGTGACAAAGGAGTGGACATGACACAAAAGAGCATCTTGAGAAGGTGGCAGTGAGAGCTTTGGGCCCCCTTCTAGGTCCTATTTGTGGCTTTGTTGCTTCGAGACATTTGGATAAAATTCAAGTGAGCAGGAAACAGAGGGGTGGCTTGTTGTGCAAACAGTTATGCAAACATGAACAATTATGAGTCTATTCCAGTGTTTCCCAACCAGGCTGTCCGTGCACCTTTTGGGGTAGGTGAGCACATTGCAAGGAGTATGTGGAAACCTTGAATAATTTAGTTCCCTGATCAATAACCTGTAGCACAGCTGTACCGAAATCATAACAACCATGTGTCAACTTGAGGTGTTTTAAAAAATGGCAGTAAAAGAAAGTAAAGCTGCTGTAATGGGTCTGAATATTTTAGTTTTGCTCCAGATACTTAAAGTTTAATGGAGACTTATTTAAAGGAGCTCAACTCTTTGTTTTTTGTGGTAACAAAGGCAGGTTTTTTTCTTGTCTTTATTTTTGAATCACATTTTTTTGTGAAATTACTTATTTTCAAGACAACGTGTTTATTTTATGTTGGAGTTAAAGAAAAGCTATGTGGCTATGAATTAAATGTTCAAATTAAGTATTAAATTAATCAAATTATTATTTTTTCCTCAAAGTTGATAAGAGGATAAACAGACAAAGCTACCAGGCTTAACAGTTTCTGTGCCCCTGTCTAAGAAGCTGCCAGTTGTTGATGATTGCTTGCCATTCAGTCATCAAGCCATTGCTGGGAAAGTTTTAATTAGAGCCTCGAATGTCAGCCATTCCCTCACAAAGGCTTAATGGGATTTGGGTGTTTCAGGCTCTCATAGAGTTCCTCTGACACCCTTGTAGTTCCATGACGAGTCTCGGATTACACCGAGGATGGTTTATTCATTTTCAGGGCACTTTATGGCCAGTTGTTTTCATCTTGGCCCTTAAAGCCTTTTTCTTGTTTACGCCCATCTAAAAATAAGCATGAAACATTGGGTTTGTAGTGTGAAGAAAAGCTGAGATGCAATAAAAGTCAGCCAGAGAATGAGAAAAAAAATGTATCCCCTGAGTTTTTTTTTTTTTTTTTTGCAAAGAGATGAATTAGAAATGTGTGGGTGTCTCAATACGCCGGTCTTAAAATCCCCATGCTAATAGCCTCTGCGAGTCAAGAGCGACAAGTCCAGATTTCAGCATTTCATCTGCATTGTTTGGTATCTTTGTTTTTATTGCTTGATTTCTCCATGGGCCATAAACTTTTATAATGAATATACACAGATGGAACATTTTTATTCAAGAAGAATGCAAGTGCAAAGATAAAAATCCGGTAGAATAAAGTGCCATGTGGGTGGAATTCGCATTGTGCTCGCTTACGCTGTCAGAGTCGGAAGCAGTTTGGTTTTATTGAAATTACTTTAAATAATGTACAATGCACGGATATAGCTTGCATTTTTCTTTCAGACATAGACATATAAAAGCATGTGTACTTGTATAAGTTGAATTGCAGATGCAGATACACAGTACACAATTTCATGTATCATGTTACTTATCTACACGGAATAATGGTTTTACTGCACTAAATGTACAGCAAACGGAGAGTCAAATGAGATCGTATATTTGACCTGAACAGCAATCCATGATGGTTTCAAGATCAGATGAAGAATCGCATCACCCATTTTGTTCGGAAATCTGAGTCTTACCTTTGACTTTTCATCAACACTATATTCAGATACCAATGTTTGATTATTTGTTGTTATCATTAGCCTGTTAGGCTAAAGTGGCTTATTGTTGGGTAAGAACACGTTTTTTGCGATGTGTACCAGTCCGAAACCAAGTTAAAACCCAACCTGAAGTATGACCAAATATATTGATATATTTCACTTTTATGGTAACATTTTCAACCCACTCAAGTTTTTTTTTTTCGATCCCCGTGTGGAGTCAGTAGAAAAACAGTAAAGTTTGTGACATTTTCCACAACTAGTATTCATCAAACAATTGGAGATAAGACAGCCACGCAGGTAACAATAATGCCGTCCGGACAATTTTTAAGGAGGTACAGGTGGGAGATGATCTTAACTTCCCGATGGAGGATCTGAATCTCCGGCGCTGGCCAGCGGCAGTATGGCTCTTTTGTCCAAAGTGAGCGGAGCCACGCTCAAAAATTAAGCCGCCGAGATTCTGGACAAAAGCTGCACTCTCTGGTCGTCTTGCCCGTTAGGTAGGAGGAAATATAATTTCAACTCTCCAGCATTGTTCATGCGGTTGTGGCTCACAAACAAAAGAGCACTTCCTGGGTAGCTAGTTCTCAAAAGTGTACCATCCTACCATCAAAAGTGGAATATCCCTTGGTCGGCTTATTTCATAGCATTGGCTGGAAACGATTACCATTGCTCGCAAGATGAAGTCTCACGGTATTTGTGACCCCGAAAGTTAACGTGTCACGGGGTGGGGGCATCCATCACACAGACTCGTTTTGACCTATGATCTACATAAATCAGAAGAAACAAATGGGATTTGATGACAAACTAGCAAGTGGTTTTATTCTCATATCATCTCATACCAGTTATGTTATTGCAAACCTGATGATACTGTGTTTTTATTTCACTGCCCTCCGGTTGGGCCGAACCTTTCATTCAACAATAAATAAATGAATAATCACAATGGTAATCCATCATAGGGTGCCTAGATGTTCATCTTGCGTGACAGTGTACAGCATGGTCTACTGCAGCGTTACAAGAGACATGACCACATTAAAGTCTCGCATGGTTGCTTTTTGTTCGCCAGGTTTGATTTGCTGACAGTTTAATCGGTGAGTGAAACGCTGTTTGGCAGTCTGATCTGAAACGGATCAATCCATTTCCACCCCAGGGCTCCTGACTAAGAAGAGATAGGATCGTGTCTTAAATCTCAACGGCTATTGGAAGTAGATATGTTTGACCTCAATAACCCTCAAAGTCCCAGTTTGCTCTGTATTCATATCGCCTCCCCTCAAGGTTTCTTGGGACTGAGAAGAGGTGAATTTCAAGTCATTTCAAGTTATTTGGTGGCCTTTTTCTATAAGTTGCAACGTCTTTGTGCAAAAATTAGCTCAAGACAACAGTTTTGTTTCTTACAATCATTTGAGAGATAACTGTTTAATATGACACATGATTGACAGTGGACAGACACAAAGGCACTCCTTTTTTTGTGTGTGCGTGTAAATCATTTCACACCCATGACACTATCTATACAAACTATACCACAAGTGTGATGAGAAATAGAAAAAACTACAAATTGAGTTCAGACAATTTTTTTTTTTCTGGGTAAACTACCCAATTACTCATGTCGACAGCAGCTGAATATATGTCATCAGTACAGGTCTTTTTTTTTTTGGGGGGGGGGGGTTGTGGTCTGCTGACATTGTACTTTAGTTATTTTTGGTAACTTATATTGTATCCACTTGACTTGGACAGGTGTGGCTAATGTTTTGACCTTAAATCATATTCAAAACTTGTTCAGGAGCTACAGATAATACTGTAAGAGTACATTCTTCACACACTGAATTAAAATTACTTTAATTAAATTAATTAAAAAGAATACACCGTGAGCTCAAGGCAATCTATTTTGTACCAACTTTGTTTCCTTTAAATGTCACACATATTGCAACAGTCATGATGTCCATGAATTCACAAATGGCAATCTCTCCAAGTAATTTCTAATCTTTGCACTGACATTAACAATTAAATACCTGTCTGAAAAATGAATATACAAAAGTTCATTAATCTACCACTTGTTCACATTGACTGTTCAGGAGCCTGTCGTTGCTGAGATGGGGCGAGAGGTACGCTGCATCCTGGGCAGGACGTCAACCAATCACAGGGCACATCATTTAGACAAAGAAGCATTCATACTCACATTCATACGTCAGAATAATTTGGAGTGTTTAATTAACATGCGGCGGCCCGGTCGTCGAGTGGTTCGCGCATTGACTTCACAGCGCAGAGATACCAGGTTCAATTCCAGCTCCTGTGTGGAGTTTGCATGTTCTCCCCGTGCTTGCGTGGGTTTTCTCCGGGTCCTGCGGTTTCCTCCCACATTCCAAAAACATGCATGGCAGGCTGATTGAGCACTCCAAATTGTCCCTAGGTGTGAGTGTGAGCGCGAATGGTTGTTCGTTTCTGTTTGTCCTGCGATTGGCTGGCAACCTACCAGGGTGTCCACCGCCTACTGCCCGAAGACAGCTGGGAAAAGGATCCAGCACCCCCCGCGACCCTTGTGAGGATAAGCGGATCGGAAAATGAATGAATGAATAATTCATGGTTTTGGAATGCTTGCGGAAAAGTGTAGTACCCGGCGAAAACCCAGGCAAGCGTAGGGAGAACATGCAAACTATACACAGAAAATCAGGATCCCATATATGGACTTATGACCTTTGAATTGGGAGGTGGTCGTCCTAACCATGCCAACCAACATACAAATCCCATTCATCCATTTTCAAAGCTGCTTATCCTGTTCAGGGTCACGGGCCAATAAGGAGGTAATACATGTCAAAAGTATTTTGTTGTTGACATTAACGTCATCATATACAGTATATCATTTGTATTGTGTTTTTTTGATCAATCAGCACCCAATTTGCTTGCATCCGTCCACCTGTTCTACATTGCCTCATCAATTCAGAAGCCTTTTGACTCTCCTCGTAACATTCTGCATGTTCCCTGTAGATTTGTTAGCATCTTCTGTCCTGCAGCTTCCACGCTGAAAGCAGCTATCCACAATGTGCTGTTTGTCTCCTTCGGTTTGTTTGGCTCACTGATTTTTGCACATGGCCCCCTTGCCTCCACTTACTGTTGACAGTGTGTGAAATGAACCAGAAAAATAGCCACAGGGTAACAAAGCTCAACATGATTCAGAAATATGGATTTAAATTATGGTGCAGACCTTCCGATTAGCCCCCAAAAAGCTCTCTCACATCACGTTTGTCATTGTGTTTTTTTTTTCTCAAACTGCTTTACAAACACTATGCAATATTATAGTTACAGTCCCTATGTGACAATGTTTTTGTTTATTTTGGGTTGTCCGACAATGCCAGTGTTTTACAACTAATCCAGTTCTGTTCTGTAGAAAATGCCTTTACAGTATTGAGTTGCTTTTATCAGGGTTTGGGTGTAATTGTGGGAATTCCCCATTACTGCAGTCAGCTAAATTGGCTCAAGTCCTTATCATTTTTTACCATAAATCCTTGTACAGTTTTTCGGTTGTCCATTCATTTCATGCCCACTAAACAGGATGAAATGTCAAATCATCTGCAGTGATCTTTCATCAGTTTGATGGGAAATGGTGTAGACCAGTGGTTCTTAACCTTGTTAGAGGTACCGAACCCAACCAGTTCATATGTACATTCACCGAACCCTTCATTAATGAAAAACAAAAATAGGACTTTTTACAAATTCAAGATATTTATTGAAAACAGAAAAAAGTTAATAAAATTTCAAGACTTAAGTATAAGTTTTTTTTTTTTTTTTTTAACAACGTACAATCACGACAGTCAAACGTTGACTACTGAGCGAACTAAATTTCCCGCTGCACTGATTGGACAAGCAATGTCATGTGATCATCTGTAGCCGGTGATGGCCAATCAGGCACGTCATAACTAATTGACATGTTGAGTCAGGTATGTCTTAACCTCCATGGCAGAGGCTCAGTCGAACCTTGGAGACCGACTCACCGAACCCCTGGGGTTCGATTGAACCCAGGTTAAGAAGCACTTGTGTAGACCAAAGTTTGCCGCCATGCTCTACACACTGCGAAAAAAATAAATAAATAAAAACCCTCACCAATTTAACATTTTTAACTCGTTTAATGCCAGCCGTTGTTCTCAAATTGGGAGAACTAATGCCAAACGTTTTTGACCACTTTGACTAATTTTTGAAGGCCTCCAGAAAATTGAGTTCTCTAGCTATATACTGTAAGTATGGAACCTTCCAAAAGAAAGATTTAACCCTCTTATTTGATTGGTGTAAAGCACTTTATTATTTTTTTAATTAAAAAAAAAACACCAAAAACAAATGTATATGTTCTGGAAATGTATTTTTACTTTTTCACATTAAATGAGTAAATTAAGGTGTTGTATACTAGTCCTGAATCTACAGAATCTTAGCAGAGGTTAATGGACGGTTGCCTTTGCAATTCATAACACATTATTATCATACAACAATCTCCTGCACTGTTTTATGCCGTCTTGAGCAGCATCTTCGAGAGTAAGTGCATTTAGAAAAAAACAAAAACAAATAACTTTATAACTTGTCTTTCTCTGACAGTTTCATAAAATGCCAACCACGCTTCTTGAGGGGGGAAGAAAACAATCCAGTCTGACTTGGCATCGTATTGGCCCAAACTTCTTTTCATGCAATCTGTAAATGTTTATTTATTCACTCTCCCTCTCGTCGGGTGAAGGGGTGCGGGGAGGTACTTTTTTGTCATCCCTTACACATTTTCAATGGCATTTTGATATGGGTGCACATGGGCTCCCTATAGACATGCACAGGTTCTGTGCAACTTGGCTGAAATGCATGTATGTGAGTGTGCATGTGTGTGTCTCTATCTGTGTGTCCTAATTCATCAGAAGAGCCTAGAAGGCAGAGAAACACTGTACTCTCTCATGGTTTGGCTTTACTGCAGCAGTGTGAGGCTATTATCAAGCCAAGGCAATAGAGGTGAGGAAAGGGGGCCCTGTAATAGTTTTTTATTGGTTCACCACTGCCTTTTTTCTGTGCCTGGCATTTATCTCCCCTTGGTGGTATTGCAAATGATTTTAAATTAATAAGCAGGTGCAGGGTGGGCTGCTGGAGATGAGCTGAGATGACCTAATGAGATGAAGGTGAGTAACTAGCTTGGCTATATGTGTAGCCAAATGATTTACTTTTCTTTGTATTTTAGTCTTCAGCGTGACCATGAGTCTTTCGGGGTGTCGGCAAACCTCAGCCAAGGCCTAAACATTTGTATTGTTATCGGTAATATTAATTGAAAAAATATATATCTTTGTGAGGTAATTTTCACTGAATAGATTAAAGTTAACCATGAATGATAGCATCGACAGGGAAAAACAAATTGAGACCACTGATCATCATCAGCTCGGGGATATCGTCAGTAGGTCAGTAGCAGTCTTCTGCGAGTCTGTTTTTGGCAGCATTTGACTTTTTGAGCATACCTGACTACTGCCCACTCCCATCAACAGGAAGATTCATTCCAGGTGTTTGGATGTGGGCAGAGAAGGCGCAGGGTGGGAGGTTGAAGTAAACAGCATGTGTGCATGCATTTTTATGCAACATCCTCAGCCCTCCCGGATCCTGTTTGGCAAGCTGCCTTCCTACAAGAAGAAACACACTTCAGAATTCCACCTACACACACACAAGGTTGTATGCACGTGAAGGCCCTTGAACTCCAAATACAAAAGTGAACATAACAACCATCTACAATGGTTCAAAAGAGCATATTGTCATGCGGCTTCAGTGGTTATGATTAGGTTTACATTCATATCAAACCTTGAAGTTCATGCAATCGCGTGAAAAAAAGTTGTGAATTTATGGAGCCATGAAGAAATGTTGAAAAGTTTTCTTCTAAATTATCTGGCAGACAGCGGGATCTCATCAGATTGCATGTTGTTCTTTTGCACTAATAATTTAGAGAAGTTAATTTGCACACAGTTACTTTTCCCAACTTTTCAGTTGTCTAATTTATTTCTGGATCCAATCCAGATCAAAGACCAAAAATGAGCACGCGTGATAACCGCAAAGCAGCTATAAGTTTGTGATGATTGCTCTGTTGGATAAACCTCGGCAAATATTTAGGGTTCATGAGGGTACAGTTTAATCCCCTCCTTTAACAGAAACTAAAGTAGAATTGTACGTTTGAAAAATATGTCATCCATCCCTCCTTTAAAGTTGCTGCTGTGGTCCACTTTGCAGTTCATCCAGTGATCCGTTGCTATTCCTGATTATTGTTCTTTAGAACATTAGTCTACAATGATTAGAACAACACATGCTTTTTTTTACATGCATCTGTAAAAGAGCACAACACTTAAGTTACCAATCTTTAGTGTTTTTTTTTTGGGGGGGGGTGACATTTTGACACTTTAATTATGCAACACTATGAATTGACAGGATTACTTTCTCTAAGCCATTCAATAAGAAGGCTAATTATTTGCTCTCTGGCTCACTGTCGTAAGACCTAACCTGTGCTTCAAGCTCATCTCGTTTTAGCTGATGAGTATAGTCCCCTTGTGGTCTCTCGATATAGTCGGGAGACTCCTCACTTCAATACTTTTTATTCCACATAGGTTCCCGACCTCTGAATTAACCCATCCTGCAATTGGCTGGTAACCAATTCAGGGTGTACCCCGCCAACTGCAGCTGGAATAGGCTCCAGCATGTACACGACCCTCGTGAGGATAAACGGATTAGAAAATGGATGGATGGATAAATTAACCCATCTTGAATTGAGAGAGTTAGACCCAGATCACAAATAACCCAAAAAGAATAAAATCCCACTCTTGTTGATAAATTAATCCAGCATTCTTTAGTGTGTTTTCTTGGCATGCTCCAGTCTATGTGGTAGATTTCCCAGCAATCTTAAAATTGCCATTTCACAGGGCCTATGGATGCGGGCTCAGCCAAAGTGTGGAACAAGGGCGCAAACGGGACGGGGCGTTAGAACACTGGAGAATTGGGACACCCTCCACACTCCACACCGCAATTGAGAGGTATAAGGGTGGAAGTGTGAGTATTGGGACAGGGCTGTAGTGTGTGTGTGTGTGTGTGTGTGTGTGTGTGTGTGTGTGTCTCTCTCTCTCTCTCTCTCTCTCTCTCTCTCTCTCTCTCTCTCTCTCTCTCTCTCTCCAGCAGATGATAGCGGCACATCTGAAACTTCCTCCGTAAGCAAAACCTGTTTAAAAACTGTTCTAAATTCGTTTGGCATGTACAAATTGAACAACATTCAGGAAGTATGAGTTATTCAAACATGTTAAAGATGTACTCGTTTCTTATGGAAAATATGATGCTTTTTTATGTTATGCTTGAAACATTTGTCTTTTTATACTTATTTCTGCAGGACTGTGTATGAGTGCATGGTTGGTGCATCACTGTTTTCCCCAGATTTTGATTTATTTAACAATCCTTTGTTTTCCTTTTCATTTAGTTATTTATATTGACGTATTTCTTTTTGGTTATCATTTGTTTTTCAGTTGTTTTTCTCAGTGGGTAAAAATGGCAACATTGGAGCTGTAAAGTATTCTACTGGGGCGAGACTTAGTGTGCAGAGTTTATCTGTTTAGAATATTATTGCAGATTGTATATAATTCACCGTACACTGTTTATCTCTATGCATGTGTGAAACTTAATTGATACTCTGAGCCTTAGCCTCTGGTTCTGAGCTTGAGTTACTCAGAATTTTGCCTGCATTTAATGCTTTTATTTATATATATAAAGATAGATAGATATAGCCTTTTTAAAATGGATATTAACAGATATTTTCAAAACTCTGCGAAGGTGTGTTAGCATTGCTTTGCCTACTGCATAAAAGAAGTCAATGTTTAAAAACATATGGAAGAAATAAAAACACCTAATGCTTTCAAAAGTGGATATAGATGTCAATAGATTGTCACATGATGATATTTCGCCTGAACTATAGCATATCGCACCTTTCTCAGACATGTGAGGCCTTGCTCTCGTTCATAAATCAGGTCAGTGTGCAGAGATCCATCTCCATGGCCTGTCACCTGTGTTTGTCATTTAGTGTCTCATTGGGCCATAGCAAACCAGATTACTGCCTGGTTGAGCTGTTGCAATGCACGAAGCATTCATACACCTGCATAGCTTGACAGGCATTATGCAGCATAACGCTCACTTGCACATCTGTTGAGGAAGCGACGGGATGATTTATTTATTAGATCCCAATTAAAACTCCAGGAACAAGAGCACTTCAATGGGAATATAAATATCAAATAGAGTGAGCTCTACATGACTACTTAGTCATGCAATCTGGCGTTTTCTTTCGGAAAGAAAAAGAAGCAGAAGATCAGTAAATTAAAATGGAAGCGCTCAGATCTTTTGTCAGTCAAAAACACGACTTTTATAGCGCACTCATAATTTGCACAACATCTCCTATGCTTTCTTCTGTCTATGGTGTAACAGTCATTTATTTTTCATTGTGTCTCTTTTTTTTGAAAGGCAAACCGCCTGTATTTTGTAACAGCCAGCATGCGGTACGATCAATTGTCTGTGCTTTGATCCATGCAGGACTAAATGTTGGAGCCAAGAGCAGTAGTGTTCGGGAGATTATGGACCTCAGTTAACCTTAAAATCGGCGGACTTGTCCCCAAATGTGCCTGCCTGGGTTTTCTCTGGGTACTCCGGATTCCTCCCACATTCCCAAAATATGCAAGGTAGTACACTCTAAATCGTCCCTCAGTGTGATTGTGAATGGTTGTTTGTCTATGAGTGCCCTGCTGGCAACCAATTCAGGGTTTACCCCGCCTACTGCCCGAAGACAGCTGGGATTAGTTCATTAGGGTATTTTTGTGTGCATAAGAGTGTGTGTTGCTTGTGGGACTATACATTTGTGTATGTTGAGGGGATGGGGGTCCTCTTTTTATGTTGTAAGTAGTTTTAACTGTACAGCACTTTGAGTTGCATTTTTATGTATGAAAAGTGAGATATAAATAAAGTTTGATTGATTGATAGGCTCCAGCATGCCCGCAACCATTGTGGGAATAACCGGATTAGAAAATGGATGGATAGATGTAACCTGACCCGCATCACAAGACAGGCTTCCACCATCGAACGTAGCGGCTGATTATTTATTATGCGCTGCAGCACCAGCCTCATCTGACAAGAGTCAGTATTGACACTGTAAAATTGCAAGAATTAATTGCCACGTTGAATAAGGGAGAGGGCCGGGTCAAGACAGCTTTCAATACCTCTGCTTCACAGCTCTGCTTCTTGCAGGCAAGTATGGCTGAGCGCATTAGCTGTCACGTCTTCATGACAAATATATTCTGTAGCCCAAAACACCTATCCATTTTACAAACAATAAAAAAGACTGTCCTTGTTTAATTTCACGCACTGAGGTTGTACTGCAACTTTAGAAGTAGTAAATGTACCGCACTTATTATGCTTCAAAGTCTGTGGACAGTTGTTTTTAACGTGTTTATATGTACACACACACACACACACATATATATATATATATATATATATATATATATATATATATATATATATATATATATATATATATACATACATATCAGCAGCACGCACATAAGAGCCATCAATAACAGGGTGTCTGCCACCTTGCGCCACAGTGTTCCTTTCACATCTGGCCGATAAGATGTGATATGTTCTGATGTTGAAGGTGTCATCATAAATGGAGACCCCCGACATCCAAACACCCCCACTGACTGCTTGACATCACATGATGCATTTGTCATTGAGTTTTTACTCCCGATCTTCATTTATTGTCGACAGATGGTCCTAACGTGCACACACACACACACACACACTGCAGACATTTCATTAGGTACACTCTGACAGGTGAATAAGATATAAGAGCTGTATCAAAAATATATATGTTGATGCAAAAAAATATGTTTCAACATATTATATATGGTGTAATTTATGCATTATCTATATATTTTTATTGTCATGATACAGAAATTGTAATGCTTCACAACTGCATCGCATCAGACTGAGATCAACTCATTGATTTTCTATACTCCTTTTCTTCGGGACGTGAGTGAGCTGGACTATCTTCACTGGGTCTGGACGAGAAGCAGAATACACCCTGGAGTGGTAGCCAGTCAATTACAATAATGAAGTATTTTATTATCCATCCATCCATCCATCCATCCATTACCTGAACCGCTTTATCCTCACAAGGGTCACGGGCAAGCTGTAGCCTATCCCAGCTGACTATGGACAGTCGGTGGGGCACACCCAGAACAGGTTGCCAGCCAATCGCAGCATTAGCAACAAAAGGTGCACTTGTATCAGTACATAATAGTACATATTTGGCCTTTGTGATAATCAAGGCTTGATTGAGTTGACATTTTTATTGCTGTAATTTAACAGCATGCCTTAAGTCTCTCAGACAATATTAAAACCACTGAATTTCCGAAACAAAGCAAAAAATTTTCCTTCCTTCCATTTTCTAAACTGGGTAATTTGTTGTTTTTACTCAATGCTGTTCTAAAGTGGACACTTGCAATAACCAAGCTGTCTGTTTGGACACAAGACAATCTTTTGCTGCCTCCACCGACAACAGACGGGGCAGGTTGTAGATACATGGGAGAGATTTGTCACACTGTCCGACAACAAAAACCTGCACACAGGCTGAGTTTAGGATGATTTATAACACTTATTTCTGAGAATGGTAAAGCGAAATTCATCACGTTCCCACCTGACAGCGCTGCTCAGCAGTGATAAATGACAACCTGACAGGGACAGACAGTGAGCCTTCCATGAAGTGCTCCGTCACCAGATCACCTGACCCAAGGTATTGCCTCGCTACATGCCCTGCATTCATCGCCAATGCCAGGCATACTAGAGCGAGCCTTCCACTGCACGCCCTCCCAGCTGGGCACACAAGTAGGGGCCTAATGACTCGGGGACAGTCAGTCAAACAGATGGCAAGTGGACGACGGTGCAGCTTAACAGCGTTGTCTGATATGAGAAAATAGGAAGACATAAAACACTGCATCCAAAAACACATACCTCTGTTTGTGTTTGTTACTACTGTTTCCTCCCTCCTCCTTGATGACTCTAAGTTTTCCATGGATGTGAATGTTTGTCGATATGTGTGGTATGATTAGCAGGTGACCAGTTTGGGGTGCACCTCAGCATTCGGCTGAAATCTGATGGTTTAGGAAGGGAATGGGTAAATGGATGGCTGGATGATGTCTGTGATATTCTTGTGAACAGATATAATGTCAGCGCATATACCATCATATCCGATGCACTGCTACCGACTGTTAACATCATTTGAAAAACAAGCAACAGCTTCTTCTGTGAGCCCAAAACTCAGAAGTCTGTGTTACAACAACATTGTAGACTCTATCAAAGGCTACAAAAAAAGGTCATTTTCTGAAAACTGATTGACAAGATGATAATATCATTGGTGTCTATAAATTCCTTTTGTTGATCACTTCCGAGAGATGCAAGGATTTTGGGCCAGTCCCAGTTCCGATCACCTGTTAAAACGATTTCACTGTAATTTGGTTTGGATAAAGGTTGCACCAAAGACTGAAATTCAGCAGTCACAGCAGATGGGGGGCCTTTAACAACCAATATCAATTAAATTGAAATCTTTTGAAATACCCAGTCATTGTTGGAAATTGCAGCTGTTTGGGAATCAATTTAGACAATGTTAACGAGCGTGGAATTTTGATTTTATGAGCGCAACACCTTTTTTGGTCGGTCGACTCGATCAACATTGTATGCATTGATGTACTGTAAATATCTTCATCAGTTTTTTCCTAGCCGTCTTTCAGATATTCAAACAATATCAGCATGACATTTGACTGTCGTTGCTGGACATTCCCGGGGCGCTTGTGTGTTGCGCCTGAAGTAGACAGCATTTTCACAGCCCCGCTTTGTTCAGCGAAAAGGTCGGTGCTGATGGACAGTCTGCAGCTGGATGGATGCATGGATTGAGGAGCCGACGATGAGAAGAAGGGAGCGTCAGCGCAGAGCGCCGATGCGTATGTGGAACTGGGAGTCGTGGCTTGGAATTGAAGCGGACTTACATGGGACAGAAGAAGAGAGTCAATCTCTTTTCGTTAATGGATGCTACTGCTTCTTGTTGCTTTCAAGTTTAGCTTGTAGCAGACGTGTGCACATTGCAGCATGACGTCTTTGATCCACTGGTGAAAAGGACACTTTGATTCGCTCCTCTTTCATCTATAACTGCTTCAGACAACAAAGTGTATGCAGGAAAGTGGTTAAGAGTGCACGATTGTCTGTGTCTCATGTGTTGTTTTGTATTTTGTCTTTTTTTTGTTAACTTTTCTTCTGATGGCGGCGCGGACACCCGCAGCGGCTCCTCTTGTTTCATGTTGAGAGGGAAGAAATTTCATCTGTGCTGTATGTTACACATACTGTACATTTGACAATAAAGTTTATCCAATCCAATCCAATCTATTTCAACAGCAAGCTGCGTACGTTGAGGTGACAAATTGTTTCGTGACCGTTATTTAAATTTGATTTCAAAGCGCGTCTGGACAGTATTGCACTGGGCCCGGTTTCAGTTGTACATTTCCTGATATGAGTCACAGTATGACAATCAACAATCTCCTAGCTAAATTACTTGTGGAGCCTTTCAACATCTTAGCCTTCGAAACTCGCATTGAATGCAAACAGTCATTCATGTATTGTTTTCCCAACAAAGCAGTCACTTCAACCAGGACCACAAAATCGTCTGCGGCAATTCTGTTTCGATTGTGGACAAAGTTTTGATTAAATAACTTAGTTGCGAACTTGCTAGTCAATTAAATACAACACCACGCTCCATTAAAATGTTAATTTGTCCTTGTTTTTCAGCAATGGCGTGCGACTCCACAGCCTTTTTACTTGGTTGTTTTTAATTGTGCGATGAAGCGCAGACACTGATTTATTTGTTGTCGCGGAACGTTAGAAGCACATTCATTCGAATGTCCTGCTCCATCTTTCCAATTATTAGACTTTTATGATGACATTTGGAGGATGACAAAGCAGCCCTCTTTACTGTCATTACGGACATGGCCACATTTGCTCTCCCATGGATCAAGTTAGCCATTTAATTCTCTGAATGATAATAAAGGCTTTAGAAGCATTTGATTGAATGTTTGTTTCCCTGTATTGTTTGGAGGCGCGTTTAGACATAAAAATGAAAGTTCAGAGGAATTACTTATGATGTGAATTTTACCCTCTCAGTGACAGAAATAATCTTCACCCTTTGACAGCTACATCATTAATCGAGAAATTGAACAGATCCATTTCAACGGATCCTCTTAATCTAATTTTGTTTCCACTCTGATTTGTAAATTACTGCAAAATGACGTACCATTTAGCACTGTCTGTGCCTGTGACAATCGTAATCTTTCTTCCCGTGTAATTCTCTCTTCTCACTCTTCTTACATCTCTTTTTCTTCCAGCGATCACTCACTGCTTTGCTCTCATTTAACAGCATCCGCATTAAGTACTTTTACAGCTTCCCCTTGAGCATACTTGGAGCACTGATCTAAATGTCAGCACTACAAATGCTGTTTCTACGTTCCACTATTTGCCATAATAAATGTGGATTATTTGTTACGCTGACATTTGAGAACTGTGATTTATAATTTGCAAAAGAATGTTAACAAATAACAAATCCATCAAAATTCTTAGTCCTTTGAATTGTGGTGGATTATCTATTGGTAAACCGTGAAAAGGTTACATCAACTTCAAACGTGCACTGTCAGGATTGCTCAATAACATAGATGACATATACTTTACCCAAAACACGTATCCCTCGAAAAGGGCTTCACATGCCAACATTTGACAAATATTAACGACATCCCCTGATCTCAACCAACAGGAGAGGAAAGAAAAAACTCCAAAAACCACATCTGTTCCAAAAAAAAAAGAGAAACCTTGAGAGGGGCCGCAGATGGGGGAATTCCCCTTCCTGGATGACCAGGCTTAAATAGGTCCCAATGACAAGCAGGGCCCATGATCAACATCCATTGTTCATCAGCATGGCACACTTCTAGATTACAGCCGGAGTAGGGGGTTATTATTTCCAGTGGCATATATAATTGGATACAATAGTGAAAACCAATGTTACATCTACGTATAAGATCACCAAATGGAAGTGTGTAGATGCTAAACAATAGAGGAGCAAGTACTAATCCTTGTGGAAGTCCACAGGTAACTCTACAAAACTCAGAACTTGCATTGCCATGAATTACATGGTGTGTCCTCTCTGAAAGGTAAGAACTAAACCAAGAAGAGTAATAATGGTGTTGATGAGGTTTCGGAGTCCATGGCAAGGAGATCATTAGCTGCATGCTCCACAAAGTGAAATGAAGTAATTGATTTGCAAAATTGGTCCATGTAGAAAAACAAACAAACATTTCAAGCCTTGTAACAGCTGTGATAAAGAAATATGGTTTGCCTGTCATTTTATTGTGTTTTATTGTGCTGAGCTGCCAACCTATAGAAATTTACTTCCATACCAATTGATCTGAATTTCTGACCAGTGGTCAGTGATCAATTGTCACTGACCGCTGTTAACTAGTGAATCAGTACATAACATAGAAGTAGATGATGAAAGTACACATGAGCAAATCAATCAGGCTCAGAAAAATGTTGCTTTTTACGTAGACTTGGGCTCACCAAAATATTCCTGCTAACCAGTCAACCATCGGGCCGCCTAAGTTAGAATTAATGAATCTCAAAAGGTTTTCATACAAATCTGACATTTTCTGACCACATTAATAGCCACAAGTAGCGCCAACATCGGTAAGACACTTGCCCCCGTTTCTTCTTTCTCTTCAATTCTGTGTCTCGGACACGTTCTCCTGGAGATCACTTTCACTGGCAAGGACCTGTTCCAACACCTCATGGACAATAAACCTTTTCCCAGAAGACATTTTTAAGTGAGAAGTGAGAGAGCATGCAGACTGCAGTACACACAGAGCACACTGTGGGATGAGTTGGGTAGACCCTGAACTGGTTTCCAGCCAATCGCAGTGCATATACTGTATCTGTATGTGGTTTACTTTTTTATCATGTCATCAAACATCTTCATCTTTCACCTTGAGATTCCTTTACCCCAGCACTCCTGGAGACAAACTGCCTCAACTCCTTCGTCCTCCAATATAAGAGGTCTGACGGTGTAAAGGCTTGCTGGCTATTGTTATAATGTAGGGCATTATGTAGACATTGAAAGTCACAGTATAGAATGGAAGCTTTCTCATTATCTGCGTGCAAGCTGACGTCATGTCCATCTGGATACAAAGGACAGCGAATGGCAAACAGCCAGAAATAAAGGGGGTCTATGTCTTACACTCATATTTTCTGTGAGACTTAATGAGGCAAATCAAAATGTTGGAACAAACCTTTTGGCCCAGAGGAGAGTGAGGCTGTGACCTGACAACTATTCACAATGTCAACTAGGTGGACTGTCATTTTAGACACGTCACGGAAGACTGATGAAGCCTGACAAACGCCACCAAGTAAGAGAAAATACAATTAGCAGGCTCGTTGGACAGGGCAAGAGGCTCTCATTTATTTATACTGCTACCTGACAGATGACCGCTGGTCCCTCTACATCACAGCCTTCCTACTCTGTGTGCATGTGTGTGTGTGCGTGCGCACGGTTGTGTTTCTGTGTTTCAGCCGGTAATATATTTGGATCTGACCTTATATTGGTACAAGTGTTAAGTGTGTACTTTAATGGATAACTGTCTTAATCCGTAAAGCGAAGTGGACATGCTGCCAAGAAGCGTTTAATCCCCACATAAGGCACAATGATAAACAGGTCTCTAAGCGAAACCGGCTCGGGGTAAAGAAACTTTTGGGAGGGATAACGAGGCTTGTAGACAACAGTGATTGATTAGCTACCAATCCATTAATTTGCAGCTCTTGTTTTACTCCCCCCCGAGACATTGGCTATGTTTACAAGGACAGCGACAACCACAACAACAAAAACGACTGTTGACGTCCATCTACTTTGGATAGTACTTTAATTCAAATGTTTGCATGACTCTCCCATTTTATTTTTTGTTGAATTCCTATATTGGGTTAGTAAATATATAGTTATTTTATTATTTTTAAAAAAACATACAAATAAAACCTACCCATGTTGCATACAGGGCCGTGCATTATTCCATGTAAGTTCCACTTTCAAAAGGTTCATATCAGAATATTGTGGCTTACCATGGAAACAGCGAGCCGTTGGTAGAAACACTTTATGCTCATTGCAGTGCGTGGAGAGGCGATTCACTGAATCATTGAAAAAACAGTTAATAGTTTCATTTAGGTACCGGGATGTGATTGAATCAGATTTTCTGGTGTATATCAATATGAAGCCCCATGCAATTACAGATAGCCCGTTGGGATACGTTTCATGCATTTGTCTCCCACCATGCAGGATGATTTGACCCCTCATCTGAATGTTGCACCAGAAGTCATTTTCACCATCACGTTTGGATCTTGCATGAAAAATGCAGCATTGGTTTCCTTTTATCTGAACTGAGTTGTGCCCATTATGGTCTTCTCTTGCTGCAAATCATCATCAATCCTATACAATAACATTCAGAGATGTTCTCCCATATACAGTACCTCCTTCATTCTGCAATTGTCTAGACAATATATTTTCGCCTTAATGGGGCTGAATGTGAGAACATGGGGGTAATCAAACTATTTCAGACCCTGTAAAGTGAGTTCAGAATGTGTTTCAGACAAAATAATGTAGACATTGCAGGATTAATTGGTTACCTTTGGCCTCTACGACTACAAGACGTTCTCAAAGTGGTGTCCATTAGCTTCTAGACATTTATGTGTGTGGCCAACAACCGCTTGGGTCACGTGGGATTGATGAGATTGCTTCAGATGAGATTGCTGCACATGCATTTATATGTATTCTATTCCTCCATAGGTATCATAAAGGATGTTGTCTATGACAGGAAAACGACTACGGTACATTTGTGGCCTTTAGATAGACAAGAAATTAAAAAAAAAAAAAAGGGACAAAATGTAGCGAGAGCATTAAGGACTGTTTTTCACCATTAAAGTTCTCCCTGTTTTGGGAGGATTTGTGGGTAGGAGAACAAATGAGTGAGAAAAAAATTGTGTCAATGTATGACTGGAACCGCCATACATACAGAAAAGCTAAACGAAAGCCATCATTGACACCCAAACAGAAACAAAGCTGTCATGATTGTTCTGTTTGTGACCAACAAATGGCATTGGAGGGCTCCTCCGACAGCGTCGCACCTGTTGGTCATCATGTCATTAGTTCTTTTCTTTTAAAAGGACTGCCTCGCCGACCACTTGCATCGTTGTGTGTTCCAGTCATGTTGGGGTTTTTCCTGTAATAGATTTTTTATGTGTTTGTTACTTTGTGATTGTTACTTCTTGTCGTTTTCATGACTTAATTCGTGTTTTTGATTTAGTTTTTTTCCAATGTTTGGTTTATACATTTTGTTCAGTTCACACTGCTTCTCCCACCCGCCTGCTTTTTGGGTCATCTAACATCACGCAGCATGACAAAAACAAGGTTACAGTGGGCGAAGGAAAAGCACTCGTGGACTATGGATGGCTGAATGGAAGTCATAATCAGTGATGAATTGCAAAACTGCATTAGGCAAGCTGATGATCATGATAATGATGGAACTTTTGTTTGGTGCCGTTTCAATGAGCTTGATGAATATGACTACCTGAAAAAAAACATGCACGTCTGCAGTCTTTGATGAGTTGGTGCTGCACGTTGGCCATCACTACATCCTCAACAGATGCAATACCATTTTCTTATCCCGTCAGTTGAAAGGATGTTTCATTAAAGACAAAATCATTTTTCAGCATGGTAGAGAATCTATCCATAAAACAAAAACTGAAAACATTCCTTGAAAAAAAGGATGGTGATCCCATTAATTTTGCCAGGGATTCTACAGCTAAAACGTCATTCTATGACGCACTTTGAAGTCCGGCATGAGTCGCATCTCTCCGGCTATCCATAGGTGTCAAACTCAGGTCCTGGAGGGCCAATGTTTTCCAACTTTCCCTGTTGCAACACACCTGATTCAAATGACCAGGTTCAATGTCAGGCTTCCTCAGAGCTTGCTGATGATCTGATCATTTGAATCAGGTGTGTTGCAACAGGGAGAGTTAGAAAACATGCAGGGCATTGGCCCTCCAGGACCTGAGTTTGACACCTATGGGCTTTGCTGTAAGAATTTGAAGTCTTCGCGTCAGCAGTCATCCGGCTCATGTGGGACTTGCAGTTAGCTAGCGAGCGAGTGTTTTTCAAACTTTTTTGAACCAAGGCACACTTCTTTCATTGAGAAAATCTTGCGGCACACCACTAGCTCAAAATGTGGGGGGAAAAAACGCTTATTTTAACAATTAACGTGTTATATTGTTACTATAACCGTTTTTTTAACATTGAAGAATGACGTTACAACATCTTGAATTGGAATCAAATAAACACAAAGAAAAAAGTATTTTATAATCTTTCATATTTGTTTCACCGTTGCTCTGCATTCATGCGTCACAAATTCTCGTGTCTCTTGTCATCTAAACACAAGGCAATTGGCTAGCTGTTACTGCTCCCTAGCGGTATGAAAGGATACCACACGATTACTTTGCCGGATGATAGACCGCACAAGCATACAAATTGGATATTTTCCCGCGGCACACCTGACAATGTGCACAACACTGCTTTCGAGAATGTGGTTGTCTGCGGTGAGTGCCCAAGTGTCACCTACTGAGAGAAGGCTTGTAAGAAGGAGGGCAGAAAAAAGTCACACTAGACGGCTTGGGTGTGGACCGGAACTTTGGGCTGGCATGCCTGCTTTTGAGCCCCTTACTGTTACGGGGTGGAAAAACCTTGTGATGTCCTATTGTGACACACTGTTTTTCATCCACTAGGGGCTTTAAACGGATATGTTTTTCAGGCTCAACCATGTAGTTATGTGTAGGCACAAGAAATACATCTGATCAAATAGCATCAATTTTTCCTGGTCATAGCAGTGCTATTTGACTTATTGTGGACCGTTGAGCAGGGCTGGACATGTCCACAACGTGGACAGAATGACCTCATTGTTTGTGCCTGATTTGATTTTGTAGTAAGTCAGATTTGGCAGGTTTGTGCTCACAGTTGGAAATTTGAAAAGGAGTTGTCACAGTATCGGTTTTATTGTTTTGTTTTGTTTTTTAATTTTGATTTTGGGGACGTATATTGAGAAAATAAGTGATTATCTCTTTTTTGTTTGTTTGTTTCTGTATTGCTTTGAAAAATGAAAGAACAAATGGAACATTGATTTACTTTTCACTGTGGTGAGTCAAATTTAGACAACATTTTTCACTTTACAGGGCCTTTCACCAGGTACAATACAGTCTGTGCACTCCACATTGCATTTCACCTCAAATAAACGAGACGTGAGCAAGATGAAAGAGCAACTGGGTGCCACACTTTTTTTATAACTCTAAGAAGGAATTTAGATGTACAATTTCAATAAATGTGGTAGCTTACTTAATTTTTATTAGATTTTCGAGCTCAGAGGCAAAGCAAGAGCAGAGAAACCAATCGAGCAGTGCCACAGACGGTGACCATGTGGATCATTGGGCTCACACAGTCGACAGGTAATTGAGTGAATTCTCTCAAGGACTTTGATGCAGCCAAACAAGCGCTGGTGCGACGGTGGGAACTTGAAAGATGAGGAAAAAATTGCTGCAAAGAGTAAAAAGGAGGGAGTTACACAACCACATGTGAAACCTCCTCCTCACTGCAACCACACAAACACAGTCGACACACAGAGTTTTTTCTTTGTTTCGAATATTATCGTCAGATCCGAATAAACCTCAGGTCACTGTCATTCAATGTTTGCTTTTATTAAGTTTTGAAAAGGTTTACGTGTGACCATGCTGCCACAGCCGCATTTCTCGACACAAATGGCTGAAAAGATGTCAAAAATGAAGCCTTGACCTCGGTGAGGCAGCTTTTTACTTAAATTTGCTTTGCCGATCCTTCTTTTTTTATTGACATGGGGTTTCTGTTCACCTTCAAGCTTTTAATTTGAAGACTGTGAGATTTGAAATGTTACGAACTCGTATTCACTGCTGTTCATTTACTCAATAGTCATTTCCTCATCTCTTTTCTTTCGCATAAGCCTGTTAAACTCATAACCCTCAAGGGTTCATCAAAACCCAATGCTAAATTATTTGCTTGTTTGTGCCGCAGTGAATATGAACACCATTCATACATTTTCTTTTGGGCTTGTCCTTATATGGGTCCTATATATCATTGATATATCACACGCGTGTGTGTGTGTGTGTGTGTGTGTGTGTGTGTGTGTGTGTGTGTGTGTGTGTGTGTGTGTGTGTGTGTGTGTGTGTGTGTGTGTTTTGTAACATGCATTCCTCTCATCTCTCATCTACAGGGCTGCAGATGTCTACTTAACATGCTTTTACGGATACCGAGGCCAGTGTTGAGCACTGAAGCAGTCACATGTTTCCTCCTTTCCATTCGCACTTTTTGACTTAAATCAGTGCACTGTTTTTACTCAAGCTCCTTATGTAACCATCATAGAGTTTTCAATTATTCATATGTCTGGGAACATTACACCACCTCCCCTTTTCCACCTTTTGGTCCGCTTAGTTGCTATCCCCTCTGATTTGAACATCTTTTTTTTTTTAAATTCCTTTGCCTACTGATTAACAGAGGCCTCTTTTCCAGCCTGGTCATCTGCATGTATGCCTGTGTGTCTACTACAATCCTCTGTACAAAAACCCAGCGGCATTTGCATTTCAAGCAGGTAAAGTCCATCCCTGGCTGTGCTCCCAACTGTCTAAATGAGTATTTGCACAGTATTGATTAGCATTAAACCCACAGAATTGTCTCTTATTTGCATGTAGCATCCCTGGTGGGAAGAGAAAATGGAGGTGGGAGGGAGTGTGGGGGGCGTGCGAAGAAGCCACGGGATGCATTAGATGAAATGGGAGTTGTGTGGGTGGTTGCAATGATATCAGGAAGGAAAAAAAATCCCCTCGATATGACTTCTCTTAATAATCCGCCCATTATCTTGTGTTCCTCCACTCGCCAATGGGCCTGAGACCAGCATGCACTGCAATCTGGTCCTCGTCAGTGTAGACAGCCAGATAGAGGAAGATCAGCCATGCTGACATAAGTGTGAGGGGTTGCAGTTAATGCTTGGTTAGATATCTGACTGTAAGTTCCTAGCGATCCAATCATGTGTGGAAGAAAAACGGGATCCATGTATGTCTTGCAAAAGAATAATTGCCACCCCTTTTCATGTGCCAACTCTTAATTGACTCACTGCTACAATTTAGGAGAACTTGGAGAGGAGTAAGAGAACGACCAGAAGGAAAAGGACGGGAAGGAGGATGTGGCACATCGAGGAAGAAAAGATCAGACTGTGAAATTCACTTTGGTGTCACCGAGATGGGTGGAGGTGTCTCCTCCTCCAACCTCTTGTACACCGCTGTTACCATGAGAGCAGCAGTCACACATTTTTCACACTCACCCACATTGTTCAAGTGAGACTATTTTGACACAGCTCACAGTTGATACATGTGGATTCCCCCACACACACACACACACCTTGCCATAATTTATAGAAAGAGCGCTCAGGGCTGAAACAAACAAGGGGTCGAGTAGCAAACTGGCTGTAACATGTTCAGCCTCAGTGGTGATAGATGTCCTGTGATGCGTCGATAGGTTTACTTGTTAGCAAACAAAGTCTTGTCCCTCTTTGTTGTCACAATGAAATTGACAGTGGCCAGCAGTGAGTTTTGGACCTGGGATTTCAGTTTGTGTTTAGAGACCTAATCCACCTCCTGATAACCTCATCACGTCACAAAATAATGGATTAAATAAACACTAACTACGGGGATGATCGCGCGTTTTACTAAATTGTTCTTAAAAAGAACTTTGAAGATTCACGGACAATTGTCAGTAGAATCCTTCCCAGGCACTCTTCCCCACACGAATCGCCTACAGACCCGATTTATATCCACCTACAAAAGAGGCCAATGTGTGACATCAATGAAGAGCATTTCACACATTTCAGGATGTATACCATGATTACTAACAGAATCAGAATCAGAATCATCTTTATTGGCCAAGTATGTAGAACACACAAGGAATTTGTCACCGGTATAACACGCTGCATTAGTATCATCATAAACAGGAACATGACAAATAGGTATGGAAGGACATTTCGTAATGTAAGTGAACCGTAGTTTCAAGCAGAGCTAAAGTGATTAGTGGTAGAATACAGCACTATTACAGTTTTTACAGTTGGTGCAGAAAATCATTGAACCATTTTAGAGTGACCAGTAACAATATTTGTTGTACAAGAAGAGTGACTACCTCAGTGACTGTTTAGGGAGTTAATGGCTAGAGGGAAGAAGCTGTTTAAGTGTCTGCTGGATTTGGTGCCCATGGATCTGTAGCGCCTGCCTGAGGGGAGTAGCTGGAAAAAGTGGTGGGCAGGGTGCGGGGGATCCAGGAGGATTTTCCGTGCCCTTGTCTTGATTCTTGCAGTGTGCAAGTCCTCAAGAGAGGGTAGGGCGGTGCCAATTATTTTTTCCGCCGTCCCAATTGTCCGTTGAAGTCGGATTTTGTCCTTCTTTGTGGCAGCCCCAAACCAAACCGTGATGGAAGAACACAGGATTGATTCGATGACTGCCGTGTAGAACTGACGTAGCCCCTCCTGTTGCAGGCCATGCTTCCTCAGCAGCCTCAGGAAGTACATCCTCTGCTGGGCCCTTTTCAGGATGGAGATGGTGTTGACTTCCCACTTCATGTCCTGGGAGACTGTGATTCCTAGGAACTTGAAGGTCTCGACGGTTGACACAGGGCAGTTGGATAGTGTGAGGGGCAACTGTGGGGAAGGATGTTTCCTGTAGTCCACGATCATCTCTACAGTTTTGAGCGTGTTCAGCCCGAGGTTGTGTCGGCTGCACCAAAGCTCCAGCTGCTCCACTTGTTGCCGGTACGCAGACTCGTCGCCGTCTTTGATGAGACCGATGACCGTGGTGTCGTCTGCGAACTTTATGAGTTTGACAGCTGGACTTGTTGAAGTGCAATCGTTTGTGTAGAGGGAGAAGAGCAGTGGAGAGAGGACACATCCCTGTGGGGCTCCAGTGCTAGTGGTGCGTGTTGATGATGTTGTTGCTCCCAGTCTCACCTGTTGTGTCCGTCCCGTCAGGAAGCTGAGGATCCACTGGCAGATCGTAGGGGACACACCGAGGTGGAGAAGCTTGGGGTTGAGGAGTTCCGGGATGATGGTGTTGAACGCAGTGCTGAAATCCACAAACAGGATCCTTGCGTAGGTCCCTGTGCTGTCGAGGTGCTCGAGGATGTAGTGCAGACCTATGTTGACTGCGTCCTCCACAGACCTGTTTGCCCGGTAGCCAAACTGAAGAGGGTCCAGCAGGGGTCTTTAGGTGGTTCAGCACAAGGCGTTCAAAGGACTTCATGACCACAGGCTTAGGGAGTAAAGGAAAACATGTAATGTCTCATGTATTCAGGATACAAAATATGTGTAACTATCTTCTGTTACAGTTACTAGAAAAAAAACCCATGTAATCAGATTACAGGTCTATTTATAAAAATTGTGGATTATTATGACGGATTATATTTTTAATCCTGGGAGAGAAACGGTGAAGTTCAGTCCTCGATCACCTGCTCTTAAATAGTTGGACGAGTCCCCTGAGTTAAATCGATAACTGCTCACAGAATAGCTCAATGGTTGTCCTGTGCAGAGGCTTTTTTTCTTTTTAGCCAACAATTTGAGACCGGTCACATGGTACATGTTGATCTTAATGTGGTCAGTTTGGAAAGTGGGAGGAAACCGGAGGGAATGGATGATGTCTAATTTGAACTTTATCCACTGGAGAATTCATTCATTCATTTTAAATGACCACAAGCAGAAGCACCAGCTCATCATCCATCCAAACAAAACTTTCCGTCCTCGATTGCGTTGAATTACATGAATATGCACTATCGTTGACTCCCTTTCGCTTCTTTTCCTTCTTCTTTTATGCTAGGTCTTCTTCTGTCATGATTCGGTTTGGGACCAACAGGTGGCACTGCATGGCTCTCCCTGAGCTGCACACCTGTTGGTCGTTTGGCAATTAGTGCTTTAAAAGGACTCCCACCCCGAGCATTCAGTGTTGGGTCATTGTTGCTTTTTGGCTACTGTCATGTTTGTTTGTTGCTTTTTGGCTACTGTCATGTTTGTTTGTTGCTGTTTGGCTGCTGTCAGGTTTGTTTCAATCATGTTTCTGTTAGAGTTTTTATCTTCAGTCATGTGTTTTGTTTGATACTTTGGACTTTGTTTTGGACTTAGTTTTCTGTTTTATTAAATACAATTCGTCAAGTACACCTTGCTCCTCTCTCCTGCCTGCTCTTTGGGGTCCACCACCACGCAACGTGACATCTTCTTTGTTTTTCATGACTTCCTGTGGCTTTCCTCCAGCGCACCTTCAGACATGGCATATACATTGCAGCCTTTCAGCATCTTCTTGTGGACGCACACATTTCTTAAGGATCATTGTTGATGACATTTTTTTTTTTCAATAAAGCTGGCTCAGTTTCCTTGTGGACATGGCCTTAGTTGCCTTTTTTTTTCTTTCGGATTCTGTTGAAATACTGTTTCTCTGTCACTTGGATCTTGTTTTGTTGGACGTTTCTAATTTCAGTGTTCAGATTTTTCCAGTGCCTTTTCGTATTTGGAAATAATATATTTTTGTTTGTGTCTGCCTTGTACTCCTGCTTTTGCTTCTCCTGCTTCCCTGCACCACCACCAATACCCTCAACCATAACATGTGAAACAGTGAAAAAATGTATTTAAGGAACTTGATTTGGTTCCAATTTTATGAGTCATGGATATTTCACAATCTCGAAACTGGAGTGTAAAGTAGAAAAACAAAAGCACTGTTTCTTTTTCAGTTGGAAAAGAAATGACATCTGCTTGATGAAATTTGAACCCTTTTTAACAACTGCGTTGGCTTTCATGAGAGAAAGGACAAAAAAAAAGACTTCAATGAATTGGCAGGCAATGGCTTTTTCACGACAGTTTATTGCATATGTACGTTATTGTTTAGGGGAGGGTGGCTCAGATGAATCATTTTATCGAGAGCAGGTGAAGGGGACAGAGGGAGCTTTTGATTGAGTGCCCACTGAGGTCCCATCAGATGTGGCTTAAAGGAATAAAAGATTCATTTGAAGTGGGGTGAGGAAGATTACGGTCTTCACATCTATTCAAATCCCCTGAATCCCTCGACATCACACTTGCCAAGCCATGAGCAGCATGCTGTACTAACCCGCGCGAGGCTTGTCGCCATGTATCATGTCGCCCAGAGCAGGTGGAACTTATTCCACAATCGACTTAACACAATATATGTAGCTAAGGTGCTTACTGAAGACATATTGTACTTTGCCGCTGAGGTATTTTCTTTATTTATCCACAATATAAATATGGTGACAACGGTAATTAGGTATTAGGACTTTGAAGTGACATTTCAACATTTTTACCATTACTTTTAAATATGTGTTGCCGTTTACAAAACAATACAATTGTTGATTACACATGACCATGATGCATAACTTTTTAAAAATGACAATAATACAAAAAATAACTCTGAACGCAATACTTTTGCTCAAGTCCAAGCCAAAAGGTGGCAGTAATATGCATTACAAAGTTTCTGCCAACAGCTGCACCATAAAGCGAATATAAATCATACTTGGCCTATGCCAGTGATGCCGCCGAGGTAGTAGCGAGGTGGGGGCGGGGTTGGGGTATCAGTGTTGCACTAGACCACCCCTACTGGTAAAAAGTCCATACAACATCGTTGTGAAGACTACTTTCACAGTGTGTCAACTACTTGAAAAGTTTAAATACTGTCTCAACGTTACCATGGTCTATTTTCCCTGACATTTTTTCAGCTGAAAGTGGAGATTTCATTACATTACTTTGAGCAGTGTTGGAGATGACACGTGACCAAAGTAACATGTTAAAGTCCAATATTATGTTTCCAGCGGAAACTGGGTGATATAAAACGTTACTTCTTACATTTTTGTAATGTTACAGTCACTGACTTGGGAACACATACAATCCCAGCTGTCCCCAGTGATGCTTGGTTTTCCCGAGAATCATTATTTAACATGTAATGTGACACATTATTCATCTCAATGAAATAATCTATTTTCAGATTCTTCACAAATTCACGACTCATGACTGAAATGCATCGCAGCATGTTTACAAGAAGCTTTCATAATACTTACTTGAACTTGCCGTTCATTGTCAAGTGGCAATGTCTTTTACTGCCTCTTGAATTCAGTTGTGAGCAACGTTTGAATAGGCATCACATTTTTCAGTCATGGTTTTCTCTCACGCGTGTTCGGGGAACAAAACTAATGAATTGACTTCAACATGCCAAATCTGTCTACCTCGATCAAATGCACCAAAATCGCTTTACACCACCTGTGCCACCATTCAGACCTACTTTGAAGTACTGTAGATCAAAATGAAGTCTACTTTTATCAACAAATTGCAGGATGCGTGAGACATAGCACATCTACCAAAAATCCAGACACGCTAAACAAAAACGCAGTCTGCTTTCTGTTACCAAAATAACAGGTGTGTGTACCGGAATGCCCAAAGAGGTGCATGCCAGTTCCAAACACGCGAGACTAAACTTGCCCCAGCACCTAGTTGGAATCCGAAGTTTCATGCTGTGTGTGTGAGTGTGTGTGTGAGAGAGAGAGAGAGAGAGAGAGAGAGAGAGAGAGAGAGAGAGAGAGAGAGAGAGAGACTTGATTCAATATAAAAATTAATGTTGATTGTTGAAAACATGTTTCCAAGTTTTTCTTTTGTGGACCCCTTGAGATAGCCTTGACCACTCCATGGACAAAGCTCCGTCACATGCCCTTGCACTATCCCCCTATTAAGGTTTGATGAAATGATTTGTTTTCATGTAATCCTTCTAATAAACTGCATCAATTTATGAACAAACAAACCAACAAACAGCCTTTAAAGCCTCACCTCTCAGTGTACTTTTTCAATTAATTCAAGCAACAATGACAATTGCTTATGATTTCTTTAACTTGTGACAGTAAAATTAAATATTGATTTTCGTGTCAGCCAAAATGTTGAAGTAGCCTGCGATGCTCTCCGCGGACAAACAAAACAATTGCAAACACTTTCAGACACTGTTCATCTTCCACAATGTAAAATTTTTTGTATTGGTGGTGCGACGTTCTTTGTTTTCATCCCAAATTCATCTTTTAGTTTCTGTTATGTGTGTTGTTGTTGTTGTTGTTGCGTGGCGGCGGCACAGGCTCCCACAGGGGTCGCCCCGCTGGCCCCGCCGAGAGCTACCGTTGGGAGGCGGTAGCCGTCGGCGGTAGTAGCCGAGGTTCCCCGAGGAGGTGGCCGTCGGTGAAGTGATGTCCATTTGGTCCGTCCGGTCCTTGGTCCGTCTGGTCCTTGGTCCGGCGGAGTCCAACCACCGCGTAGAGGCGGACATCGTTGTTATGTGTGTCCAGACAACGGGCATCAAAGTGAACCAAACTCAGATTTCTTATCTATGTGCCACAATATAATGAGGCACGCCTTTAAACTCTACTGAGATTGAGCTGTATCCATCTACAATTTTGACTTGTAGTAATACTTACCGTAAATTCCGGACTATAAGCCGCTACTTTTCTCCCAAACTTTCAACCCTGCGGCTTATACAGTGATGCGGCCAATTTGTGTAATTTTTCTAACGGCCGCCAGGGGCGCTCAAGTAGAAAAGGTAAGATTAAGATCGGTGGAATATATGCGTCGAGGAAGACTGCAACGTCTTGTCTTGTGCATAAATTAAATTAGCGTGAACATACCCCCATCATGGAAAATGCAAAAATAAAGGCATTTACTAGACCTGTTATACTGTGTTGCTATTCTGTTGCTAGCGTGTTGTTACCATGTTGCTACCTTTTACTGCCGCGTCACAGGCACCGTTTGGGAAGAAAGTTATATTATTAATATTGTTAAGTTATATTGTTAAAACTTTGAAAACTCTCTCTGTGTACCGTCCTTTCTTTGTAAATATGTTGACATGTTTTAATGTGGGCACATGCGGCTTATATACAGGTGCGGCTTGTGTATGTACAAAATTGGTTTTCCTCTAAAATGTAGTGGGTGCGGCTTATAATCACGTGCGCTCTATATTGCGGAAATTACGGTAGGTATGCGTCACACATTCATTATTTTAACTGTCAAATTCCCTTCGGGTGGCCCGGTGGTCGAGTGGTTAGCGCGACAACCTCACAGTGCAGAAGTCGAGGGTTTGATCCCCGGCTCTGGCCTTCCTGTGTGGTGTTTGCATGTTCTCCCCAGGCCTGTGTGGGTTTTCTCCGGGTACTCTGGTTTTCTCCCACATTCCAAAAGCATGCATGGCAGCCTGATTGAACACTCCAAACTATCCCTAGGTGTGAGTGTGAACGCGGATGATTTTTCGTCTCTGTGTGCCCTGTGATTGGCTGGCAACCGGTTCAGGGTGTCCCCTGCCTACTGCCCGAGAAGCTGGGATCGGCAGCAGCACCCTCTGCATCCCTTGTGAGGATAAAGTGGATCAGAAAATGGATGGATGGGTGGAAATTCCCTCCAATATGCCGAATGCTATTTCAATGTGGTTAACAATTCATATCTTGAAATATCCTGCAGTGCATGACACTGACATTAAACCTACAACACAGGTTGACTGTTAAAATTGATGCTGCCATGGCAAGCAACATTTATGATGGGGTGATCACTACACAAGCCCTTTTGTTGACGTGTCACTCTGCAGGTTCTTTTCAGTCCGTCTAGTCTAACTCTCAAGGTTGCTGCATAATTGCAGATTTGTGCTGCCCTTCCTTTGCATCAGCGGTGTGTATAACTCACCCGAATCGGCTTCACCCTCTCGATTTAGCTGCTCCCACTCTGAGGATAATCTACTTCATGTTCTCTATCAAGCATAATTTGGCGCTCCATTTTGCTATTCACATGACCAAATTGCGTTAAGAGGGATTTGCCACAGGAGTGATAAACTACTGACCGATAATGAAAATCAGTCACTGACACAATTCTTCGAATAATGAGTGCTGTGTGTTATGAGAGGCATGGAGGCAGACAGCCAATCTGCACAAAAAGAAAAAAACTTACCTCGCCATGTAACCTAATGGAGCCCGGTTGAAGAATCGAGCTTACCTGAATAATAAACAAAACTGAGTAAATTAATACGTTCCCCACAAGTGGTAATTCACAATGTGAAATATAACACGGGTTGAAAGCATGAATGTCTTTGCATTAGTTAAGGAGAACAAACACCCATGTGTCAAGATCCAAAGAGGGGAATCATTAGAGATGAGGAGACAAAATGTAAGTTGGGCGCGGTGTGCATTTTTAAAGGTCCGTAAAATTTACTGTTGTTTGAAAGGTCACTGTCTGGTGCTGGCAAGCAGTTGGGAGTTGTAAACGACCCTCCTTATCAAATGTTAATGCTGGCACGGCGCACATCACGCACAGCATCGACGGGAATATGTCTTTGAGGTCCCACAGGTTCCAAGGAAACAAGACGTTTCATTTACATGCGGAAAGGCGAGTGGCTAATTGCTTTTCTTGGAACATCAAACAGCAGGATGGCTTTTGGAGGTGGATGCTTAACCAAAGGGCTCACAAGAGGGTATTAGGAAATGGAAATCAGTGGATCAGATCAGACTGGTGTTATCACCATTGGTTTTTGTGACACATCGTTAACCGAAAAGATGAAGACTAAGTAGGTTAGTCATTGTTGAAAAATAAAAAAATAAACCATGTCAATGATCTTGTATTTGATTGGGGCGATTGGTCTGTGTGGACGCAACAAGAGCAACAGCAACCGCACAATTCGTACCTCAAGCCCAATTAGCATGCCGCCAATAGGTCTTCCACGGAAAATGGAAACCCGAAGAAAACAGGAAGGGCTCTAAAAGCAGAACCTGTGAATATTCCCACTCATCCGGGTCATTTCCTTCTCAAGGAGCTGAATAGAACGCAGCTGGACTGTTCTGGTGGTTTT